>JAJJWX010003659.1:0-177991 GCA_023529315.1 Papaver bracteatum
CCGTTCTCCACCTCCATCTCCGTCATCCTTCAACCTAAATCGAGTCTAGATCCTACGTTTCCCTTCCTAGATCTATAGGTTCCTTCCTTTTCCTTTAGTAATCATGTCCTCCGAACACCGCTATGTCCAGATTGAGAAAAAATTCTTAGGTTTTCTTGTAGCAAATCCACTCCTTCTTCCTCTATCACCTTAACAGGAGTTCTACACCGATGGCTCTACAAAAGGTGTTTCTACCATTCCTTAGCATCGACTTTGAAATATGTTTTCTTAGAAGGCTGCAAAAACGAGATGGTAGAAACTTATGGAAGTTTGATGATAAAATTACGGTTACGTGCAAATAAGCAATCTAATGATCAAGGCTATTTTTTGCATATCATCCTTGCTAAACCCAATCAAAAATCCGATCCAGTTTCTTTTTATATCCTTCGTGACTTCGCTTCAGCGGGTTGGTTCTTTGTTGCGTAAAGTCTAGATTCTATTCTTAATTTTTCGTTCCATTTCCAAACCATCTGTATCAAGCTACATTCAAAAATTCCTTCCTCAGTCCTATATTCTTCCTTCAAAAACCTACGCCCAAAGCCTATTCTATACACTAAGCCAAAACCGAGCACCATTCCTCAAATTCGAGGAAAATTCTCTCAATCATATAATAGTCAAACATTTCCATGTAACAATTTTTTGCTCCCTCAATTGTTCATCTTCAAAATACCACACTCATTCAATCATCTTCAAATAACGAGAATTCAAAAATATCTCCGTTGAATTTGTGACAATCGCGGCTCAATTTATGTCTCCAAAACAAATAATCATGATACCCTACACATAAAACAACTTGATAGCCAGAATTCTTTGGGTAAATGGAAGGATGCTTTTGTGATCTCATCACCAGCATTCGTCAGTTCATGGGAGAACATTCGTGTTTGCTTTTCAATCTAAGATTCAACAAAACTCTCCTTTGTACCTATATCCTATAAATTCTTGTCAGGCAATCTTTCATATGGATTATACGAAAGAATTCGAATTCATTTTCAATTTTGAGAATGTGGATTTATCGGTGTCCAAATGGAATGACAAATCGTGGATATGTAATTCAAATAAAGATTCTGATTTCAATATCGAAATATTTGGTGTCCCATATCAATTTTGGTCATCAAAAGTGATGCATGCCTTTAGGGAATGTATGCGTGAAATTTTGATAATTCATCCAACCTCTCTGAAGTTGCAAGATCTTCTTGCCATTAGAATGAAGATTTGAAACTATGGAGGAATCAATCGATCCACGAGCCATCAATTTAGTCACGGAATCAGGAAGTGTCACGGCAAACATCTTCATTACTGGAGAACCGATCAGCTACCAGAACAACAAATCTTCGACGGATAATTTGAAATCCAATAATTTAGATCAGTCAATGCATCAATCAAGTACGGAGCAGACAAACACATTGGAAAAAGCCAATTTATCCGGAACTTTCAATAATCTATCGTTAGTGGCGGATTCTATGGCGGATGACTTGCCCAAAAAGCAAGACTTTTTAAAATCCTCTCAACGGAAACCAGCTCATCACGTCACTACCGATAAGACAATGAAAAAGAAAAAGTCGAGGTGGAATAAAAGGAATCCAAAGCAATCGATACCAAATGAGCAATGGGTGAAAAAATTAACTAAGAATACTGATGCTGTTCAACTCAAGATGAAAGCGTAACTCCCATGGATATAGATGTCTCCCCTTCTTACAAGATGGTTGTAGAAGATTACGTGGAATCCCACTCGAGAAAATCCAAAGCCCACCGGAAAAACCACAAAGACATTTTCACAAAAATTCCCTCAATCATGCAACATATCCCAAGGTCCGTCAGCTCTACTTTCACATCCACACCCACCTCTATATCATCTCTATACCCATTACCACCGGCTGCAGCAATCATTCAACATAAACTTTCACCCACACTCTTTCAAAAAAAAAAAAAAATTCACAATCCCATCTCATCAACCATCTCATCCCACCACATTCATTTCAACACCGGTCGATACATGCGATAACTCCACCCTTACATCATTCATCCCCTTCGTTTCTAAACAATCCCCAATCCTAAAATCACCCACAATCTTTGCACCCATCATAAACCATCCATCTTCCCCTCTCTCTCAAAACAAAAATCATCCTTCCATATACACTACCACACTCTCTCGATCTGAATCGGGTTATACAAGAAGTGAACAGAGACTCTTTCATATGGGATTTGGCTGGGTCTTTCTTTTTGCGAAATGCCAAATCATTCGGAAGAAATTTTTGTTATCTCAGGTAACTATAGAAGGGCCAATCCTAAAATCTCGGACTTCATCAAAAACTCTAGAATTGTCAAGGATTTTGGAGTTCGTACAATTGTTGAAATTGAAAATTGCTCTCATGTGGTCTTAAGAGAACCAAAACTAAAAGCCGCACCTTTGTTAGAGTTGGAGACCACTTTTATGGTATATCTTGAAGATGATCTTATATACCCTCCAGGATTTGAGCCATCATCGGGAGCGTAAGTTCGATGATGCTAGTTCGATGAATCTAATAATTCGGGTATAGTACCAAAGAAGCTCGAGAAGAGAATATAAAGATTGGGAATCTCTCTTGTTGATTACACGCTGACAATTCAACCACAAGAAGAAGTAAAAGACATTTGGGCTCTACGGTTTTAAAATGAGTTTACAGATAACGTCATGGAATGTTAGGGGTCTTTGTTCTTAAACAAAGATGGCGAGCAATTATAAAGAAGATGATTCATCTCATTAATGCTTCTATCATCCTTTTGCAAGAGACAAAAATGCTAAATTGTTACGATTGGGATATAAGCCAAATTTGTGGAAAGATCAACTTCGGTTGGACTTTCCAATAATCAATGGGAAGTTATGGAGGGATGATTCTCCTATAGGATAAAAATTTAATCGAGGTAACTGATTCTCTGGTGGGAACTTATACTCTCTCAATTTTATGTACAAACAAATCGGATAACTTTCAATGGACCCTCTCAAATGTCTACGGACCACATAAGCCTCTTGAAAGGCACTGAGTTCGGGAAGAATTAGATAATGTTTGCAGTTATTGGAATCTCCTTGGTGTGTGGGGGGATTTCAATACCATTCTCAAGTGTGAGGAGAAAAAAGGATGACAGAATAACTAAGAGTATCGTGGGTTTTATCCAATTTCGTTTCCCAACATGATCTTATTGATCTTAAAACTCAAAGGGCAAGATTTACCTAGACTAATGGTCAAGACAATCCTATTTTGTGCAGACTAGATAGGTTTATCATCTCTCCTTCCTTTGAGCTTCACTACCCTTTTGTTACCCAACTTGCTAAATCTAGACCTACTTCAGATCATATTCCCATACTTCTTGATATTTCAGATCCTTCTTGGGGACCTAGTCCATTTAGGTTTGAGGCTATGTGGTTCTTGGAGAATGGTTTTTTAGAAATGATCGAGGAATGGTGGAAATCTTTTTCTTTTGGGTACTCCATGAATAGTGTCTTATGGCACAAATTAAAGGCTCTAAAAGAGAAACTTAAAGATTGGAACCGGGAAACTTTTGGTCACACTACGATTAAGCTACAACAAATTCTAGCGAGAGATTCAATCACTAGATAATGAAGCGGAGGTAAATAATCGATGGAAGAACAACTTGCAGAAAAGTGCATCATTTGGTTGAGTTTGAAAGAGTTACATTGATGGAGGAGACTTCATGGAAGATTAAGTCAAAAAACAAATGGCTTAAGGAGGGGATAGGAATACTTCACACTTTATGAGAACATTTCTGACCGAGAGAAGAAGATATAATAGGATTCGACAACTCTATATTGATGGAGTTTTGTGGATGACAGAACTAAGTTACATGGTTACATCGTCCAATTTTACAAATATTTATTCACTGAGGAACAAATTATGAAACCTAGTTTAGAAGATATTCTGATCAAATATCTTCAACCGAGTCTGCATTTTTAGATGCAATGATCTCTGAGGATGAAAATTTTAAAGCTATTAAATAGCTTGGTCATGATAAGGCCCGGGCCAGATGGATACCCTTTATTATTTTTCTACAAATCTTTGGGGCTTTCTAAAGAAAGACATTATGGACATGGTCAAAGAATTCAGGATACGGGTAAGATTGATTCTAGACACAACTCAACTTTTATTTCTTTAGTACCAAAGAAGGATTATATCGAAACAGTGAAGGACTCCAGACCTATTTTCTTATTAACAAGTATTTACAAGATTATCTCAAAAGTTTTATCTTCAAGACTTAAGCTTGTTATGAGCAAAATAATTTCGTAGGTTAGGTGTGCCTATGTGGAAGGAAGACAAATTATTGATGGTACTCGATAGCTAATGAGTTAGTTGATTCAAGGTTGTCTTTAGGAGTACCTGGTATCATTTGTAAAGGTTGATCTAGAAAAGGCTTTCGATAGAATCAGCTGGAGCTACCTAGAAATGGTCTTAGAGAAAATAGGTTTTAACACAAAATGGTGTAACTAGGTTAGATTTTGTTACTCAACTGCTTCCTTTTCAGTATTGATCAATGGTTATTTTGGTTACTTCAAAATCTCAAGAGGAGCTAGGAAGGGAGATCCCATCTCTATATTTCTTTTTAACATCACTATGGATGGGTTTTCAAGATACTTGGATATAGCAACAAACTTGAAGTTATTTAGTGGGTTTCTTGTACTCGGAATGGAATTATAGCTAACCATCTACATTACGCAGATGATACTATATTTTTCTTAGATAACAACAAGGTTGAGCTTCATAATTTTTTTTCGGCTTTACGCTGTTTTGAGTACATAGCAGGTTTAAAAATCAACACTACAAAGAAAATATTAATACCAATAGGTGGTATCCCAGAAATGGATAATTAGGCTACAAAATTGGGTTGCTCTACTGATTCGATTCCGTTTATCTATCTTGGTTTTGCCATTGGGAGCTAAATCTAACTCCAAAGCCATATGGGATCTGTTTTGAACAAGTTTGTTTCTAGGTTATCGTTTTGGAACCAAATCTCACTTTCTAAAGGTGGTAAGGTAACACTTATAAAGCATATTCATTTGCATTACCTCGTACTATTCTTTTTCTCTTTTTAAAGCTCGATTATCATTAATTGAGCAATTAGAAAAGAAAATAAGAAAGTTTCTTTTGGGAATGGAAGAATGGTGCAAAAAGCTCTCACTTGATTAATTATTCATTGGTTTGTTCTTCAAAAGAAAAGGGAGGTTTGGGCATTTTGAACCTTAGATTAATGAACTTAGCCTTCTTTGTCTAAATGGTGTTGGAGATACGGTATCGAAAAATCACATCTGTGGTTTCAAATCATTTCTGAAAAGCACGGGAATGCTCATTCTAACTGGATTCCAGGTACAGTAGCTTCTCCCTTTGGTATTTCATGTTGGAAGGCCATCGCAGTTTACTAAAGAACACATCAACAATAACTCTGCAATATCTCGGTTCATTCTGGCACTTTAGTTTCTTTCTGGCATGATAAGTGGATTGGTGTTGAAGCACTCTTTCTCTCTTTTCCTGACATTTACAAACTGGACAGAGATAAATTTGCTACTCTTGTTGGGCATATTTCGTAGATAGAAATTGGTGTTTTAATTTCAAAAGGAGACTTTCAGATTTTGAGGCAAATCAATTTGCTAGTTTGTTGATCTTTTAGGAGATAACCCTCCTAATCTAGATAGTTTTTGAGACACAAGGCGATGGACTCTTACCTCGGATGGAGTTTTTAACGTTAAATTCTCTATGGTAAACTTAACTTAAGTGCCGGAGTAGATAATTTTCCTCATTCGTTTGTTTGGAAGAAAACATCCCTCCAAAAGTTAATTTCCCTAATCTGCGTGTCTTTGTTCATGAAAGATTGAATACTTTTGATGTCTTGGCCACAAAAGGTATTGTTGGAAGATGGGTGTATCATGTGTGGAGATGCTTTCGAGTCTGCATAGATCATATCTTTCTCGCATTGCGAGTGGCTACAAGGGTTTGGTCATGCAGCTAACTCCAAAAATTGGGCCTGGTCATTCCGAGAACCATTTACGAGCTTGCTCTCGCCGGAACCTTTAATCTGTTTTTGCCTCTGGTAACCATTGCGGTCTCTAATTCCACTGCAATAATTTCGACTCTTTGGAAGGAAAGGAATGATCGTACCTTTGAAGAAAAGCATGCATTCAAAACTGATCTGAGACTTGGGAGTTGAGGCAAAATCGTTAGTGATTAGTTGGGCCGGCTTTTTGGTTTTCTGCACATCTCAATTTCGCACTTACAGTCCAGCATTGGGACACTTTATTCATGTAATTTTCTCTTTTTTCTTGTTACCTCTGGTAGCATCTCTGTACATTCTTCTTCTTAATATTATCTCTCTCTCAATCAAAAAAAAAAAAAACAACTTCCAATGTTTGTATTTAATGGGGTGGGAGTGGGACCGTTGGGTTAAGTTCAAGGTATTCAGAAGATTTGAAGTTGCGTCATTTATCTAGACTAGTCTCAAGGTTTCTTTTTGTAGAACTGAACAACGTAGTAGTACACATTGTCTCGCACCCAATGGCTGCAAAGAAATATTGGGCTTTTTACAAATTTAGGCCTATTTTTTTTATGGTTTACATAACTAAGCCTGTTTTTGTATTTCTTACAAAACTAGGCCAGTTTTGGTGGATGGAAAGTTAGCTACAGTTAGCTGCCACCTATCCATAATTTCCCAGTTCAAAAGACGATTTAGTCCTTCAAACTCTACATCTAAGACCAGCGACAAAGATTACATTATAAAGCGAATGGCTAAGATCTTATTAATAAGTACTCGTGTAATTGATCTATCCACAGAAAATCGAAGGCCTAGACTCCGTCTTTGACAATTCAATTTTTGCATGTTCTGTAGCTATACAAAACCCTGCCCAAGACTCTGCCCAATATTCACCAATGCCTCAAGCCACTGCTATCGTTCACTGGCTTCTAACACCATTATAACCACCATTGCTATCTAGTCACAATTGCACAAAGCCATTATAACCACTACTGCACCAGACTTGCAAGCCTGCAACATTCTACTAAACTACTATCAACCAATAAAACAACGCCGCCATCTAAAGCAGCTAACAACACTCAAGCCCATAAACCATAACAACAGCTATTCTAGTTCCCAAAATCCAGAACCCAAAGATCCATCTCAGTTCAGCTCATTCCTCAATATCATAATCCCTGCATCTCACACAACCTCCTTTCAAAGCTCAAACACCACATGAAACTCCCAACTCAGATTGCTCAACTGCTAAATCAATCCATATTCAACCACCATCCCCTGTAAGCGCACATTCATTCATCACCACCACACTGCAACCTAAAAAAATATTTCTGCATCTGAACACTACTTCACTGCATTGCAGACCCTTATTATTGTCCTCAACTAAAATACGGCACCAATCCAATTCACCAGCATCATTTCTGTAGCTTCTTGACCTAGCAGCACCATTACTTCATTTCTTGCAGCAACAACCACTCCCAGTAATTTTCACATTCAACATTCATTTCAGCTCAAACCTCTCTTTCCAGAAACCACCAACAGTGCTCAACCAACACCACGGTGCCATATTATTCTCATTTCTGTTGTTGGTTCATTAATGATCCGCATTACATTAAGCCCAGCAATGGCACCTGCATCCTTGGTAGCCCGACGTTGTGCATCATTAAAGTAAGCAAGGACTGTAATAACAACATTCTTAACAGTTGAACCAAGGTACTCTTAAGCAGTTTCTCTCAGCTTACTAAGAACCATGGCTGAGATCTCTACGGGTGGAAAAAGTACATCCTTGCCCTTGTAATTGACAAGAATCATAGTTTTCTTGTCTACTCCAGCAATAACTTTGAAAGGCCATATCTAGGTATCACTGTGAACAAAGATATCATCGATTTTCCTACCAATTAAACGTTTCACATCTACAAAACACAAAACAGATTCAGAAAACAATCTCGAGGTGCTAAATCTATGAGTAGTGACTATCAAAAGGAAAAACATGACTCACAAATCAACTAATATAGTTTTAGTCTAACTAATCCCCCTTACCATCAAAAGATCAAGACGGTTTTCAGAATGTGACACACAAAACTAATAGTGCACATAACCAAAACATGACCATGAAATTTAGATATCAAAGTTGTAAAGATGTACAAAAATCTTACCGAAAACAGTGTTGGTAGGATTCATAGCAACCTGATTCTTAGCAGCATCACCAATCAAACGTTCAGTTTCAACATAAGAAGGTGTTGTACTATTCCCTTGATCATTAGAAATAATCTCAACATGATCATCTTGCCATACTGCAACACACGAATATGTTGTTCCTAAATCTATACCTATTGATGGTCCTTCTCCTATTGTTCCAGCCATTTTACAATATTAATATGTCAAATAAAAAAATTCTTTTTGTGATAATGTTGAGATGAGTTTGGAAGGTTTTCCATTTGCTTATATTGAGATTGAGGCTCTATTGTAATTTGCAACCGTTGAGTTTCTGGTGTAAGATAAAAATGAAATTAATTACTGAAACAACTTCCAATACTTGTGTTTAATGGGTTGGGACCGTTGGGTTAAGTTCAAGGTATATGTTGAAGATTTGAAGTTGTGTCATGTATCTAGACTTGTCGCAATTTTTCTTTGGAACAACCCAAACGACGGAGAAATGTAAAGAGTACATAAATGCTAACACCAGCTGTGAACACATAAATTACAATGGTGTTTATATGTTCACAAACGATTCGCATTTGTAGATGACAACGTTATGGGGATAAAATGAATGTAAATAATATGAATATGATGACTTACAGACTCAGAGTCTACGGACTCATCATTGTCTACCCATAAGTGGTTGATTCTAACAATCATCATAATGCAACATATATGTTATGAAGTATACTAATGAGAACATAAAAGTAAAGTACTAAAATATAAAGAACACAATGATTTACGTGGTTCAACAATAAGGCTGCAGATCCACGGGATTGGTGTTTCACTATACTTTGAATGATTACATAGATAGTCAAATGATTTTGGGGTGAATAACGCTGCTCAGGGGAATGAAATTCATACCTATTCTCTCTCTTTCCTAAATTCTCTCCTTACTAATTCCAACTGGTCGACCCATTTTATCTTAGTGAGAAGGGGTATTTATAGGGATAAGTCATGGGACCCACTTATGAAGACCGTTGTAATCTTATCCTCTTGATTTATGTGCACCTCCCGCTGCTATCTTCGTTCTTGCTCGAAGGTTCCAGCGGTTATCTTTGATAACAATGGGTCGCCGTATCCTTCTCCCCAGGCTGCTTGACACATATCTGTTGTTATATGCAGTTAATGCGGGTGGTTGGAGTGGTGTGTCTTCGTTGGGCAGATGTCAGAAGCTCTTGTCATATCTGTGTCAGCGAGTCCTGCCCCAGCCGTTGATCTTGTATCTTCCTCGGGATGGATTAAAGTATGTCCTTGGGTGCTCTTCAATGCTTCTCAAGATTCGGATGCTTGATGCCCACTGGACTGCATCGTTGGATCACTACGATGATGGATACGTGTTCGTGGGGGGGTGTCCATTTGGGTCTTTGGGCGTGTCATCAAGGCTTGATGCCCCAAATGATGTGTCCTCCACGTGCAGCTCTTCCACACGTGGCGGGTGATGGATTTATGTGCATACACCAACAAAATTACACACCTAAAAGCTTCTATCAATTGTGACATGAGTATGTCATTGATCTCCAAATATGTTGCATCATCTTTGATACAATCGCGTATGTTCTTGTGTCGTGAATTTGCTCTTCTAAACCCAAAATTTTCCCTCTGATGACCTAGAAGCATCGTACAAAATTTTCTTGGCTTATTGGGAGTTTCCAACATTTCTTACAGTAATGCTTAGCCTACCGCGGATCCAATTCCGTCAAATATACCACACCTCACAAATTTCAGTGCCGAAAAATATTTTGCACTCGCACTGCGAGTTCAAAACTTGAATTCGCGGCTCCATAGTCGTATGATGTGGTAGATATGACATCCTAGCCGTAGGATGTGCGATACTTTTAAACTCGCACATCAGCACATTTTTTGAACTCACACATCCTACGACTAGGATGTCATATCTACCACATCCTACGACTATGGAGCCGCGAGTTCAAGTTTTGAACTCGCATTGCGAGTGCAAAATATTTTCCGAACCCATCAGAACCATCCCCTCATAACTCCGGTGGGATATTTGGCGGTAGAAACCATCACTCCAATTCTTAGCATCCAAAATTTGCCTCAAAAAAAAGTTAAAATATTTAAGCGTAAAAAGTATAAAAAGTGAAGCCACTTTATCAGTCAAAAGTCAAAAATGAAGTCACTTTATCAGTCAAAGGTTTTATCTCCCTCTACTTCAACACCCCACCAACAACACTTTTTCAACTTCTGAATAATCTCTCTCTTAGGGTTAGCCGGTTAGGGTATTAGATTTTGGAAGAAATGGAGAATTTAAAGAAACCCCATGTTAATTCTGTAAATGTAATCCCTCCGGATGATCAGAGATGCACCAGAACAAACGGAGATAAATGGAGATGCAAGAATATCTTAAGTAGTTCTCACAATCCAAGCTATTACTGTGACCAACACTACAATTCTGAGTGGTACAAAAATAACACCATTAACAGAAGGAGAAGCAATCTTGGACCACCTCATGATTCCTGTAAGTAACTTCCCCTACACTCTGTTTTTCTTTTCTTTTTCAAGTTGTAAATGCTTAAATCATCAATTATTTCCTGATTTGGGAAACACATTAGACCGTCTCTTGCTTTAATTTCTCTGTTGGGGGTGTTTTTTTTTTTATCAGCTGATGATGAAATTGAGTTGAAGAAACAAAGGGTTGAAACTACAGAGAAGAGCGCTGATCATCAGTTCAAGAAATCGAGAGAATTGGAAGAAGAAGAAGAAACCCAGATGGTTCAATTGGAGAAAATTTTTGGGGTTTGTAAAAAAAAGTGTCTTGAATTGCTGGCAGAGCTTGATCAAAAGGCAATGGAGTGTACTGGGATTCAGGGAGAGTTAGATGAATTAGAATCTATGAAGAATGCTGCTGAAGATGAGTTGAAGGCGTTCAAGAGGAGACAAGAAAGAAAGAGGAACTTAGACGGAATGGTTTGGGGCGAAAAGGGGGAAAGAACATCTGGGAGAGTCACTTACTTGGAGGAGGAATTGAAAAGGTTGGAGAAAGATATGGAACATGAGAAGGGTGAGGTTGAATTTTGGAGGAACAAGTTTTTTGATTCGGAGGTCAGAGTCTTGAGGATGGAAAATGGAAGTGTAGAGTCTCGAATTTGCTTACCAAATGATGCTCCTCACAGTGGTGAAACGGTAGGAGATAACGAGTTGAGCCAACAAGGGAGGCATTGTTCTCGTGTGTCTGATTTCCAAACCAAAGGCAAGGTCTTGAATAAGGATGAAGTTGTCGTGAATACACATCCTCGAGTGAAAGAAGAAGTTCTGGGATGCCCTGATATGAGCATTCCTTCTGGAAGTCCTAATTTGTCCTGCCAAGGTCAGAAAGCTAAAGATGTGAATTGTAGGCGGGTGGAAAGAAGATCTTTAGAATCGAATGAAAACTTAAATCAAAAGGTAGGAAACACAGCTGCGGCGGTTGACTTGATTTGCTTAGATAGTGAGGATGAAAGTGTTTCAGAATCTCTTGGTGAAGTTATGGACAGGATGCCGATGAATTACAGGAACAAAGTAAAAGAAGTGAAATGGGAATCTGAGGCCGATATGCTTTCTTCTTTTGGAAAGGACTTCGAGTTATGTATGAAAGCTGTTTGTGCTCTCTATCGACATCAAAACCCTGAAGAAAAATCTTCGAAGGGGTTGTTCCGTAACTTTGATGCAGTCAGGTATAGTTAAGAATCCCCTGCACTGTGCCTTTCATTTGGTATATTTGGAAACTGGATGCATATAAGTTATATCATCTTTAACAATTAAATCTGCTATGTTGGCTAAATAATATGTTGTTACTATTTCGTTTGCAGTTGCAAATGTCTGAAGAGTTCAATTGTGTAAAAATGTTGAATATACATTTGTTTATAGCTTATACTTTATAATTCTGCTATCCTTGTTCTTCGAGTCATGGGTTTTTCAATAGGAATAATCACAGGGTGTCACTACATTTCATAGGGTGCATTCTTATTTTTAACCGAAATAAAAGCTTCTTAAATTGATTTTCAGATCTAGATTACATTAGTATGTTCTCATGGTTTTTCATTTTCAATTTCATTTCCTGTCTTAACAGGATCAGAACCTTGGCAGAGTTTCTCATGAATGGGGACTCCAAAGGTGAGCTAAAGAAGTCCGTGAAGGAGTTGGAGGAGGAATATACCTCTGAAGCGCTAGAAGACTGCAAGAGGCTAGCTAGTAGCTACTCGAAGAAGTTATTCAGTATCTACAAGGACAAACTAGATCCTTTGTTTCTTCCTACTTCAACTGCGAGCTGTTGAGGTAATTGCTAAATTATATGATGTGCATAGGCCTATACTTTTTGTTCTATAAGCATTGCAATTGTGATTTCTTTTGAATTTTCCAAATGTTATGTATATGAAACATGAATCATTTTGTCTTTTGGTTTAAAGGGGCAGCTGCTGACTGCTGGATCATTTGGAATGGAACATGTAACATAGGATCTTTAAAATTAGGTAGAAATTTAAATATATTGTTTCCAAATTAGTCTTGAAACTATGAGATCCTTAGATTACTGGAACCATAGTGATGGCAATGAGAGTAGGGAGCGCCTGCCAGGGATCCAAGCAACACAGTGTTATTCAGGAATCCATATCTAGCTGGACTGCTTGAAAATCAACTTCGAAGCATCTCAGATTGATAAAAGAGTTTATGTTGGTTTTGGATTAATTCCGTACTGATCAAATAAAAACTGTTGCAGGGTAATGGAGGAGTCAGGATAAAAGACTTTGCAGAAGAGGCTGAAGTGTATATAAGTAGTGTAGTGGCTTCAAGAGATGTCTCTAACAAACTACCGCGTAGGGGATGGCAGAGGTGTCCTGCTCCTTTTGAGTGGGTAAGTTCCTAATTACTTGTTTTGGTTCACTTTATCTATTGAAGTGAAGAAGCAACAAAAGAAAGTGTTTTTTTGTAATATCTGGGATGAACTCTTTCCCTGATTAATGCATATATGGTTTGATAATGGTATAGACAGACACTACCTAAATCTGTAGCATCTTAATTCACATACTCCATCTGCATGTTCAATAGAATTGTACACATGCCAGACTCAGAAGAGTCAATCTGAACAGCAAGGAAATGGGAAATTTTTCTCTTATCCTTCGTAGAAGGAATGCTTACTTTTGTTCTAATTGCAGAATCCCCATTAGTGTCCTTGTCTACTTTATCATATCCGAAGTATAAAATTTGGTTTGCTTACATGTCTGATCAATTTGCTGTTGTGTCCGTGCTTGTTGGCATTGTAAAAATCACCATTAAAATATGAGTTTAGTTGGGCATAGAAGAATTTCCTGAGCAGAGTTCTGCAACAAAAGGTTAATTCTGTTGACCATAAAAATCCTTGTTTTTTTTTTATCCTGCTATTCCATCTTGAATCTTAGGCAGGGCTTCATACCAAAATTGAAGAGCTTCAGGGTCGAATTGCGGACAATGTAATGGGAATAGATTTAGGATTTTTCCGTTGCTGCTGCTCTTATATACAGAAAGACTTCCCATATTTTGCATTTTTCTTCCTTTGGACTGTTTTTTAATTGTGGGTTTCAGTTTTAAAGCTTAGTAGCTTTTGCAAAATCTGTTTTCACATATGTGCAGAGCAAATTGAAACCACTACAAGAAAAACAGATAAAAGGAATTTAAGACTGAAACATCAATTCCTAAAACCAAAAAAGATGAAATCTAGGACAATATTTAGTTGAAAAAACAGCAAAATAAAAGTAGTCATGTATTCTGGACTGGACTAGTTACACTTTTCTTTTTGTAGAACAGCCCAAACGACAGCAAAATGTAGCATAGAAGTGCTAAAAATTGACCAAGATCTCCATGGCTTAACTAGCACCTTTCAATCGTATGGAATTTGAGAAACCTTCGTAGCAATCTTAGACCTAGTTTGTTTGCAGCTGACTCGGTCTGAGTCGACCCCTAACTCGCACCGAGTCAGTCTGTTTGTTTTCTATTTTCAGTCAGATGTTACTCGACCTTGGACTCAGACCTAACCCCTGATTCAGAGCCGTTTGAATCAGATAACAACATATCCCTGATTCATGTGACCAAACCACACTGACTTACATATTTTTAAGTCGGATATGACTCGAAACAAACATATCGAGTCGGATCCAAATGACCATGTAATTTCACTATATTCCAGATGACTCATATCCAGACGACCCAGATGAGGCAGGGGTAAATAAACATGGTGTAAGAATTCTTAGCATCCAAACCTTGCCATGGTCAAACAAGAGTAAAAACTTAAGTGTAAAAAGTAAAAAATTTAGACAATAGTACAAAACTTAAAATTACTCTATTAGTCAAAAGTCTTGACTTTCAGTCAGCCACTTTTATCCCTCTCGTCTTCTTCTTCTACACTTCCACTTTCTCACTGCTCTTCAGTCTCTTTCTCTCTCTTAGAGAATCAAAAGAAACCCCATGTTAATTCTGTAAATGTAATCCCTCCGGATGATCAGAGATGCACCAGAACAAACGGAGATAAATGGAGATGCAAGAATATCTTGAGTAGTTCTCACAATCCAAGCTATTACTGTGATCAACATTACGATTCTGATTGGTATAAACATCACAGACACAATAAAACCAAAAGGAGAAGACCAATTCTTGATTCCTGTAAGTAACTCCCACTACATTTTTGATTGTTCTCTGGTTTTCTTTTCCTTTTTTTTCAAATTGTAAATGCTTGAATCGTTTGTTGCTTTAATTGCTCTGTTGGGGGGTCTTTGTTTTTCAGCTGATGATGAAATTGTATTGAAGAAACAAAGGGTTGAAACTACAGAGAAGAGCACTGTTCATCAGTTCAGGTAATGTGATGGGATCATGGGAGTAATAAAAAAAGAAGGATGTATTCGTAATTAGATTAGAAAAAAATATTCTCTGTATTTCTTACTCGGTTGAGAATTGAGATGGATTGCGTTTTTCAATCAATCACCTAAATTTGCTTATGGATTGGAATTTGAGTTAGTAAAGTGAGCCAAATTTGTACTGCTTCATTCAATTAGTCTGTTAATGAATTTTGGTTTATAATTCAATTTTAATTTATGTTTTTGTGTTTAAGCGAAATTTAGATTTGTTTTCTTATATGTAATCATCAGAATTGGCCTTGTTTGAAATTTACTATGCAATCTGTTGATTGGGAAGAATACATCATAATATAATTTATTGTTTTTCGAACAACGAAGATTTGATGAATTTTTACAGAAATTAGGTACCGGAAATTGTCGAAGTGTTAATCAGTTCTGATTTACTTTTGATTCGAATTGTAAATTAGGAAATCATCTTTGATTTGTTTACTTTAGAACCTGAGGAGATAGAGAGGAGGGTGGTGGTGGAGCGATGGAAGGAGATGAAACTGGATGTTACTAATGTAATGATGATGATATTCCGGAAATTATGGTGGTGGACGTGGGGGTGGCGTTATGGTTGCTAGTGGTAGTGGTACGGCGAGTTGGTGTTTTGGTTGCGGTGATGGTGGTGTTGTTGTGTGGAGGTGGTAGAAGTAGCGACTGAAGTGGTGGTGTCTGTAATGGTGATGATAAATGTGGGAGAAAATTGGGGCGGTGAATAATGGGATAAGAATTTGGTGGTGGCGGTGTGCTGATGTTGAACCACTGGACTGTATGATACGGGATATAATGGTCTTTTCATTTGCACATTGGAGGATATTTTCGTCCAATGAAAGAGTAACGAAAAGTTTTCACACGGAAATCTAATCTTTTTTTAATGAAAGTGACAATTTTCGTTAGGTTCATTTGACAAAAAAGTGGCCATAAAAGGAAATTCGCTCCTCCCTAAGACCTAATTGACGGACCAATAATATAAAACCAAAAACCTCAATTAAAAGATTCCCAATTTATTTCGGCACAGGATCTCCTTGAGTACTATGGAATATCTTTGAACAATAAAAGATAAGAGTTACTCTAAGTGTTCAAAGTATGTTGGAATCTTTTCACTGTAAATCCTTATTCATATTTACATGGATTTACATTCTTGGAATCAGTTATACCACACTTCCAAACAAGTTTAGAATTGGTTGACTTGTATTCTAAGATAACTATGTGATTGATCAAATATCAAATCACATACATGGGTTTAATCGGTTCTAAAAATCACTAGGATTGGTTACCTCAATATGGAAATGCTTGTGATCGGTCACACAAGTTACCAGGACCGGTTACAATAGTTACCAGGACCGGTTACATTAGTTACAAAGCATAGGACACGAGACCGTTACCATATTCCATGGTATTTTTGTGATCGCCACGGGATTATCGGATCAGTTACACCAATTACTGTGGATCAAGTTACCAATTACAAGGATCGACACATAAATACATCGGGTGATTGGTCACACCAATTACAACTATCGATCATACCATCTCATGGTGATTACTTAGGATCGGTTACACCAATTATTAAAAACTAGTCATACCAAGATACATAACAAAGTTAAGATAGGTTCTACCATCTCACACATATTGGTAATCCAAATATTTGCAATGAAAAATGTATCAATAACCTAACGATTTCCATTTTGATTCATAAAACAAGTTCATGAATGTACTTCCTTTAAACGAATGTAAAACATTGTTTCCTAGGATGAAATCTTCACCAAAACCCATTCACATAATGATAACAGTACATAGAAGATTATGTCGATGTCATATCTACCAAGTTCAAAAGATAAGCGTTATACTTCGTAGTCTAATTCCCTAATATTATGATCACACAAATATGACCATGTCATATCACTATAGTATCATACAATATGTACAGTGTATACATCTTCACATTTATGTATTCAATATTACTAACCTCAAGAGGAAGGATGAAATCGCTGTTGTAGTTAAGCTTCTTCTTCATATTCTTGGTGTATTCCGGTAATACTTGTATGTCTCAACATTCTAGACTTTCTAGTCTAACCTAAACGAAGTTGACTCTAGTATATATTCAAGCGACTTTAGATGAGTTTTGACACACTAAAATATGACAACCAAACTTGACATACCAATGCTTAGTGAGTTCAACCGAGCTATGCTCTAACACATAGTTTCTTCATTTAAAAACCATTTCCTATTCCCCATTCAAGTCACAGTGTGCTACTCTGTATGAGGACTTTGTCCCCTCTGCTACTCTCGGATATATGTCACAAACTTTCCAACACCTAGAAACGTGCTTACTTGCTTCCCTCAGATTGAACGAATATACTTTAGATATCTCGTTATTATCATGATTTTCCTGTACGTCTCTTTGAAAGTAGTGACTTTAGCCCGTCCATTTCAAAATAGGTTGAGCCAGTTTATTTCTTTCTCCCAGTTGACGAAATTAAATTTATTTTTGAAAGTGTATTAACAAAGATGATTCCACATACAATTCCATGATCCCTATTATTCTTTATTCTCCATTATACACTTCTGCGAAGAGGGGTTCTCCTTCTATATTCGAAAAGAAGTGCAAGGGAATAGAAGCTCTGAAACCTCCTTTTCTAATTGTTGTAAATGAGATTCATTTTCTGGAATGTTAGAGGCTTAAGAAGATTATTTATACCCAAGACAAGTTAAGAAATTTGGTGAAATAATGTTCTCCTTCTATATTCTTTAACTTCTTCCTCTTTTATAATAATGCACTCGCCTTTCAGGAAGGCACGTTTAGCATCTACATTACTACTAGCATAACTTGTACCTAATCAAAAAATTAAAATTTTAACGTTATCATAAGCAACACCAATTCCATTAAAATTATTACCGATAATTTTAACAAAAACTATTGCATACAAACAAAATATTGCACAAATCGCCTTGTATCGGTAATTTAATCTTTTGCATAATAAATTGTTCAAACTGGAATTGTCCAAGGTTATAGAAAATCGCTTAATCCATTTAGGAGTAACGATTAATCTCTTTGGAATCGGCTTAAGAGAATGACTTGACTACTTTGGGTATCTCCTTTGTTGATGGTGGTTTTTAGCTTAGGGTTAAAATCGTAAAACACTAAACCCTAGAAGAAGTAACGCACATTTACTAGGCACATTTACTGAAACCTTTAATGTGTCCCTAAATAATTATCGGGGTATCTTTTTCAAATTAGGGTTACAATTAGCCAAACCCTAATTCCCACATGTGCCAATTGCAAATCATGCAAGCCACACCGACCGCGCCAAAGCATTCCAACCATGCTAGCCGCACCTCTATGCCAATGGAAAATCATGCAATCCACACCGACCGCGCCAAAGCATGCCAACAATGCTAGTCGCCGCACCTCGTGCCAATGGAAAATCATGCCGACCACACCAACCGCGCCAAAGCATGCCAACCATGCTATCGCACCTCGTGCCAATGGAAAATCATGCAAGCCACACCAACCACGCCAAAGGATGCCAACCATGCTATCCGCACCTCTGTGCCAATGGAAAATCATGCCACCACACCAACCGCGCCAAAGCATGCCAACCATGCTAGCCGCACCTGCCGTGCCAATGGAAAATCATGCCAGCCCACCAACCGCGCCAAAGCATGCCAACCATGCTATCCGCACCTCTGTGCCAATGGAAAATCATGCCAGCCACACCAACCACGCCAAATCATGACAACCATGCTATCCGCACCTTTGTGCCAATGGAAAATCATGCCAGCCACACCAACCGCGCCAAAGCATGCCAACCATCTTAGCCGCACCTCTGTGCCAATGGAAAATCATGCCAGCCACACCAACCGCGCCAAAGCATGCCAACCATGCTAGCCACACCTCTGTGCCAATGACAAATCATGCCATCCACACCAACCGCGCCAAAGAATGCCAACCATGCTAGACGCACTCCGTGCCAATGGAAAATTATGCCGGCCACACCGACCGCGCCATGCCAAACGCATCTCGCCATGGCCCCATTCCTCGCCACCATGCTGGCCTTCCCCACGCGGCTATCAAAGTGAAGGCGTGCAACAGTCAACTGTTGACCTTCAATCCCAGGAGCAAAACCCGGACGTCTAAGGTTACCAAACGACCATTGTCACCTCACGAACTTTGGCCCGCCCATGGAAAACCTTAGCATGGACAAACGCACTATCCGCGCCATGCCAAAACTCTGCCTTGGCCTTAGCTATGCTAGTTGCACCATGCCACGCCCAAGGAAAAACCTTGGCCCTAACCATGCCATGCCCATGGCAAACGCCCTTGGCCCCACTTGGCCAAACCTAGCCACACCAGCCACGCCATGCGCCTATGGAAAACCCTTGACCCCACATGCCAAGCCAAACCAAACCTATCCAAGCTAGCCGCGCCATGCCAAACGCACTTTGACTTGGCCCTAGCTATGCTAGTCACACCATGCCAATCCAAACGGCCCTACCTTGGCCCTAGTCATGCCATGCGCCCATGGCAAACCCTTGGCCCCACGTGCCAAGACAAACCAAACCTATGCATGCCATGCCACTCTACTGCCAAATACATCTCTCCATGCCTCCATCCCTCCCGCCGGCCTTCCCTGAGTTTTACTTTGAAGGCTGCTTTTCAACAATCAACGAGTTCATAACCTAAATATATCCCCGTATGGAGAAAAGAAATTCGTTTAAGGTCATTCCACGACCTTTGGAAAAAACCTAGCTTGGTCATGTACTCTAGAATTATACAACGATTCTGCGTAAAGGGCAAACTAATTAGGGTTTCTAAAACAAATGCGTGCGGCCATCAATGGCTACCCTTTCATCTTAGGGGAAAATACTAGCCATCCAAGGTTACCATAGAACGCATGGTAACCTTTGACCCAAAACCATAGCTTGCTCACACCCATGCCAATCCGCACCTCTCCTTGGCCCTAGCCATGCTAGTCACACCATGTGCCAAGACAAACGCCCCATATCCCAAACGCACCCAGCCGTGACACCATGCTGGACTTCCCTACGCGGCCACCAAAACGAAGGAATGCAAAAATCAACGGTTTCCCTTAAATCCCAGGAGCAAATCCAAGCCATATAAGGTTACCAGACGACACATAGTAACCTTTGGCCCTAAAACCTAATTTTGGCCACACCAAACCATGCCATATCAATGGCATGCCAACCTACCCGCGCCACCCCGTTGTCCCTCACTATGCAGCTACCAAAACAAAGGCATACAACGATCAACGGTTTCCCCTCCTCTCAAGATGAAAAATCTCGGCCGTCGAAGGTCACCAGGCTAGCAAGTTTCCCTAGATTGACTTGCCAAGCCACAACAACATGCTACATATTTTCAAAAACATTCGAGACATCAACACAAACTAGGGATGCTCATTAGGTATTGGTTTGGCGGTTTACAGCGTGCGACGTACACTACGCCCGTCATAAGGAAGTGTCATAAGGGTGAGGCGGTTAGTAAATATGGGAAGTTATGTGTGAAACGTTCATGGGACATAAAGAACATGCGTTAACAATTTTATGGGACATCAATTCCATAACGTTATTCATGAAAACTAGTTTCATGCGTTAAACACTTTATGGAACATAAATTCCATGGAAACGGTTACAACCTCCTCCCATTTACTTCCCCACTCCTTAATGAGACCAGGGTACGATTTTACTCCGACTTGTATAAATAGGTCTTACCTATTTCCATTGAACAACAAGTTCATATGGGAGATACAACACTCAGAAATACTTACTTGCTAGCTCACCTTGTTAGCTCTCTTACTTTTCTGATAACAAGTATTCGTAACCTAACTACTCTTCCATAAGCAACTATCACTACGGGAAAAACAGTGATCAACTACTCCCAAAAAGAGTTGTCATACGTCTACGATGACGTTTATCGATAGGTTGCACAAGGGTGGGGGGGGTTGTAGAAAATCCTCAAATCTTTATAACCCTTCAGTTATAGTCGTAAACATAGTTGCGATTAGTTTTGTACAATGCTTGCTTCAGTTGTGAATGTCTTTCATAATTTGCTCTTAATGCCTAACACGACTCATATATGGGTTGTGAAAATAACTTCTACACTACACTTGTTGTTGTTGTAGATATATTTTTGACAACTATGGTCATAGTTGTATGTCTTTTCTTTGATAACTAGTGTATGTGTTGCATGTCATGTATTTCACAAAAGAAGGAAGAGTTGCAATTTATTTTGTTGATAACTCATATATGAGTTGTATCTCAAATATTTGACAATAACAGGAAGAGTTACAAGTTATTTTCTTGACAACTTATGTATGAGTAGTATCTCAAATATTTGACAACAACAGGAAGAGTTGCAAGTTATTTTCTTGACAACTTATGTATGAGTAGTAAGTCAGGTGTTTGACAAGTATTCTTAGAGTTGTATGTGAAATATTTGACAACCAAGCTCTATGTAGCAGAAACATGTATTACAATCCACTTACAAGCTTTTATAGCAGATGTGGTTCTGTGTCATTTGTGAAAAAAAAAATGAAATTGGCTACAACATTCAAATATACCAGCATTATTCAACCAAATGTACCAGCATTCACTAAAATTACCAGCATTCATTCAAACACTTAACCAGTTTTAGATCATTCAAACAGTAAACCATTCCACCATTCAAAATATCCAGTGACACAATTAAAGCAACCCAAAAGATATCCACTGACCACAAATTAAATCAACCCAAAAAAAAAGTTTCCTGAAACACTCCCAAAGAAGATTAAGAACTAAGATGGGTAGTATCTAGTCAAGAAATATCAAATCCTTGGCCCATGCGATGTAAGTTCCTATGGAATCATGGATATACTTCAACTAATTGGTTTGCCTGTAGAGAATAGCATCATCCACACGAGAAGTTTTCATAGATACCTTGCAAGATCCAAAACCTATAGGAATTCCATGTATTAACTTCTTTGGATCTGTTTCAGCAATAACTGCATCAGCCGCAATCTCTCCCTCGACGTACCAACTGAGTAATTGGAAAGCTCTATTCTTCTCTAGCATTCCCACTGGATGTTGCACCATATTTGTTCTTCTCAAAGGACTTCCATTTTCATGGACAATGCTAGTGCTAGCATGGTTGTTACAGGCATTTCCAGACTACAGAAAACATATCACAGTTACAAGAGAAATTTACATTAAGCACAGATAAAAATAAGCCATAATGCAAAGAAAAAAAAAAGTAAACAGACTTACATTTGAACTGGCGTTTTGCAACAGTGATCCATCTTGGCAGCAGACACATCTCGAGATCCTTTCCTATATAAAGACCAAACCAGCAGTATAAGGGGAAAGTTTTAATTCATAAACTTAGAAAATAATACTACATCAATAATAAAGAAGTTCACCTCTACCATCATGAGTCTCCCATTCAATTTATTCATACTTTCACGACACTCGTTAATGATCTTCTTATAATGTGCCTTGACAACCATCTTTGTCTTTGTAGCTCCAAACCCTATTCCTTTGAGTCGACCAGGTTTGTCCTTACCAAGAGATTTGACAAGAAGATCATCTGTCACAGATGATCCACCAACATCAACACCAGCATCTTCTTCAGCTCTTGCAATTTTCTCCTATATTAATTAGTGTTAAACATAATTTGTCACATTTATGAATTGAATCATTCAAATACATAAACAAAGAAAGAATAAGTATCTTGGGTACTCACAAAAGCCTCAACAACCCCTGGATTTGGTTCTTTTCCTTCCTTTTGCTTGTGACCCGTTTTCCACAATTCAACTCTATCAATATCCTCAGTTGTGTTCTTCTCCTTTTGATGTAAACAAAATGTAAATTCAGTTGGTTAAAATATACACAACTAGTTGTTAAGCATTCATACTACCAAACACATAATGAACATACCATTTTCACCTCCAGACGAGCATAACCTTGCCTACTGATCATGTGCGGGGTGGTATGCTTCTGCCGGATTTCCTGCATTTTTAGTCTTTTTGCCTGACAAATTAAGTAATGGATTGTCGTTAAGTAACAAGAAATAACCAAAAAAATCATTGCACAAGGACTTAATGTAAAAAATTACATAATATAAAAAACTTTACTTCCTCCGAGCAAACATTTTTACAAACTCTTCCCACTCATTGTCTGACATGTTCTGTGGTTTAAGTGCTTTTATCCTCTTCTCTCTTTCTTCTTCTTCCAACACATCAAGGGCGAGTATATTACCTGCTTTCCTAGACCTAGCCTCCTTAATATAGCAACCCATCTTCCGATAATAGTAATATCTGTAAAAATCATCAACAATGAACCTCATCTACAAATAACAGTGAAGGAGTTAAGATTAATATTGAAGGTTAAAAGAGCTTCAGAGTTAATTAAAGAGTTGAAGAGTTAAGAAATTATCTGGACAATCTTCCATACATTAGCATTGGATTTTTTAGGGACGACTTTCCAATCCTTGAAAGTTAATGGAATGCTTCGCCTCACTAAAACTCCCAACACACTTGCAAGTTGCACGGACGGGTCACCAATGGGCTGATCTTTACCGTTAAAGCTAATAGTGGCCTTGTCTGGCTTTTTTGTTTTGTCCTCTATTATACCTAGTCAAGCCATCCATATTGGGCCACGAGGAACACGCTTTATATTCTCTTTTCCTTGTACAACCTAAGTGTTATCACAGTTATCAAGCAAAATAGTTAGACAAGGATTAAAAAACTACAATAAAGAAACAACTTAAATTAAATCAGCGACACAAAGAGTCATACCTCATCTCCTTTTTCATATTCATTTGTTGCGATGTCATTTTCTCTATCATTATCCATTTACTTGTCTTCAACTTCCATCTCTTCAGTAGCAACAACATTCTCCAGTTCCACTTCCTCATCATCTTCATATTCTTCATCTTCTTCAACCATATCAGATAAGGTATCATTTGGATTCCTAATTTGGACATTCGGACATGGGCCTGATAGGTACAATTTCCTGTCCTAATATGGACTGGACTGGTTAAGATTGTGTGGCGCTTTCCGGTTCATCTAAACCTTTCATTTTCCTAGGTGATGATCATTGTGGAGTACTCTTTTCAGCAGTATGACCTCATTCCTATGACCTATTCTTAAACCTAGGGGATGTCCGTCTTGGTATCTTTTCACATTCAGTTGGTGAATGACTTGGAGATTCTTGGATTGCAGTTTGCTCTGAACTCTTCTTCTTGTTAGGAGTTGTTTCTTTGATCTCAGACTTTGAAGGCTGCGAACTCTGCTTCTTTTTCAAAATGATCTGCAACTTGAATAAGTTAATAACAGGAGTTTGGTAAAGAAATTGAGTTATATAAATAAAATAAACTGAATGAAGATAGTTTGATAAACTATAAAAGATGTATTAGTACCTTATTCTTTGGTAATGATACAGAATGGACAGTTTTGGCTTCCTTGATAATCTGCGATATAAACTAGAATAGGTCAAACAAAACAAGATAGTAAATAAAATCATTACACTAAACAAAGAATTATATGCGGACGATAAATCTTTACCTTCTTCTTGGGAGTTGGAACAGACGTTTTGGTCTTGGTTTCCTTGGTAACCCGCACCAAATTGTTCTTCACCATTTTGAATCATACAAACATCAAGAAAATAATTAAAATAATTCAAACATCAGTTCATATATAATTTATCAGGCATAATTGGAACACCCACACATAATTTGGCAAACATCAAGAAAATATTGTCATGATACCAAATTAGAAGGATTTCTAAATGAGATGGTACACTCATTATCCTATGAGTAAGTCGATCGCTTAATAGTCAAGCAATTGTCTCACTCATATGATAGAGAGCGCACTAGCTCTCATGAATCCTTAACCACTAAACTTCACATACACATATCTATCAACATAATACAAAATAAAGCAACGGTCACCAAGCAACTTCCCATTAGGAGGTTGGAATACCGAAGCTCGCATAAATATCGGGATTGAGAATGAGTCCGGGTTAGGACTCCAACCCCGATCGTTATAAGAGTTACTTAATAGCTTATAAGAGACATGCTCAAAAATTAAAGCGTAATAACTCGGATAAGAAAAACCCTAATCAAGAAATAACTCTAAAATAAAACTATACATCAAACACAAAGCATATCAAAAACTGTAAATGAAACTGTAAATGAAAAACTAATCCGAAATCAAATAGAAAATTTAAAAAAAAAAAAAAAAAAAACTAATCAGGTGAGATTTATACCTGATGTTGAAGCTAAGGCTTCTGGGTGAAAGGTATAGTTATTCAACTCTTAGGGTTTCAATAGAACTCTCGAACTTCAATTTTCAGGCCAGATTCCAATTTTTTCATATCAATTGATTTTGGGATTTTGCGATTCAGTTTTTTCTGATTTCAGTTTGTTTTGTGTAAGAGGAGAAGTTGGGTTTTGATATGATTTAAGGGTAAGGTTTACTTTCTTCTTGGTTGCAGAGAAACACCTTCACAGAGCCGGAGAGAAAGAAGAAATGAAATGAGAAGAAATGAAATAAGAAAAATGAATGTTTATTTTCTTCTGACGGAGAAAAAAATGTTCTAGTAAATAGTCAATAGTCAAAATCTAGAAGGATGTGAGAAACATTGGGCGGGATTTTTTGATGGGAAACACAGAATCCACGTGATATATATCTTGGCCGTTAGATTAAAAATGGGACATTCTCATTGGTTTCAAAAAGAGCATACAGATTGAGAAGAGAACACAATTTGGTGAATGATGACCGTTAGATTGGATTGAGATTTGATTTTTTTAATTTTGGTTCGTTGGATTACCAACACTTACAATAAAACCATGAAGAAACTGGGTCCTAGATTGAAACCTGGCCTTGAGCATAAGTCTGAAACTTCGTAAGAACGATTACGGGTAAGATTCCATCAAAATATTCTCCGAAAGGTTAAGAAAGGTTAAGCAAAAAATTGGGTAAATAATTTCGGTAAGATTCCATCGTAATATTCTCGAAACATTCAAAGAAAGAAATTGAGGTCCGTCCTAAAGAACAACGATTATGGGAAACCTCGGCCTTAAATTGAGAATAAGTCCGAGAAACTTCAAGCATAAGAATGATTAAGGGTAAGATTCCATCGGAATATTCTCGAAACATTAACAAACCCTAATTTCATCGACTTCGAGAAAGAAACTAGGTCCGAGATCAAAACCTGGCCTTCAAGCATAAGTCTAAAACTTTATAAGAATGATTAAGGTAAGATTCCATCTGAATATTCTCCGAAACGTTAAGCAAACCCTAATTTTGTCGACTTCGAGAAAGAAACTGGGTCCGAGATCGAAACCTGGCCTTCAAGCATAAGTCTAAAACTTCGTAAGAACGATTATGGGTAAGATTCCATCGGAATATTCTCCGAAACATTAAGCAAACCCTAATTTAGTCGACTTCGAGAAAGAAACTGGGTCTGAGATCGAAACTTGGCCTTCAAGCATAAGTCTGAAACTTCGTAAGAACGATTATGGGTAAGATCGGAATATTCTCTGGAAAAAACCTGGCCTTCAAGCGAGATCAAAAGTCAAGCATAAGAAACTTCGTAAGAATGATTACGGTAAGATTCCATCGAATATTCTCTAAAAGGTTAAGCAAACCCTAATTTCGTCGACTTCGAGAAAGAAACGGGTCCGAGATCGAAACCGAGATCGGCCTTCAAGCATAAGTCCGAAACTTCGCAAGAACGATTACGGGAAAGATTCCATCGGAATATTCTCCGAAACATTAAGCAAACCCTAATTTCAGCGACTTCGAGAATGAAACTGGGTCCGAGATCGAAACTTGGCCTTCAAGCATAAGTCTGAAACTTCGTAACAACGATTATGGGTAAGATTCCATCGGAATATTCTCCGAAACGTTAAGAAAAAACTAATTTCGTCGACTTCGAGAAAGAAATTGGGTCCGAGATCGAAACCTGGCCTTCAAGCATAAGTGTGAAACTTCGTAAGAACGATTATGGGTAAGATTCCATCGGAATATTCTCCGAAACGTTAAGCAAACCCTAATTTTGAGTCGACTCGTAAGAACGAGAAAAAACGGGTCCGAGATTGAATCCGAGATCGGCCTTCAAGCATAAGTCTGAAACTTCGTAAGAACGATTATGGGTAAGATTCCATCGGAATATTCTCCAAACGTTAAGCAAACCCTAATTTTGTCGACTTCGAGAAAGAAACTGGGTCCGAGATCGAAACCTGTCCTTCAAACATAAGTCTAAAACTTCGTAAGAACGATTATGGGTAAGATTCCATCGGAATATTCTCCGAAACCTTAAGCAAACCTAATTTCGTCGACTTTGAGAAAGAAACTGGGTCCGAGATCGAAACCTGGCCTTCAAGCATAATTCTGAAACTTTGTAAGAACGATTACGGGTAAGATTCCATCGGAAAATTCTCCGAAACGTTAAGCAAACCCTAATTTCTTCGACTTCGAGAAAGAAACTGGGTTCGAGATCGAAACCTGGCCTTCAAGCATAAGTATGAAACTTCGTAAGAACGATTACGGGTAAGATTCCATCGAAATATTCTCCGAAACCTTAATCAAACCCTAATTTCTTCGACTTCGAGAAAGAAACTGGGTCCAAGATCGAAACATGGCCTTCAAGCATAAGTCTGAAACTTCGTAAGAACGATTACGGGTAAGATTCCATCGGAATATTCTCCGAAACGTTAAGCAAACCCTAATTTCATCGACTTCGAGAAAGAAACTGGGTCCGAGATCGAAACCTGGCCTTCAAGCATAAGTCTAAAACTTTGTAAGAACGATTACAGGTAAGAATCCATCGGAATATTCTCCAAAACCTTAAGCGAACCCTAATTTCGTCGACTTCGAGAAATAAACTGGGTCCGAGATCGAAACCTGGCCTTCAAGCAAAAGTCTGAAACTTCGTAAGAACGATTACGGGTAAGATTCCATCGGAATATTCTATGAAATGTTAAGGAAACCCTAATTGCGTCGACTTCGAGAAAGAAACTGGGTTCGAGATCGAAACCTGGCCTTCAAGCATAAGTCTGAAACTTCGTAAGAACGA
The DNA here is from genome assembly GCA_023529315.1 of Papaver bracteatum. NCBI lineage: Eukaryota > Viridiplantae > Streptophyta > Magnoliopsida > Ranunculales > Papaveraceae > Papaver > Papaver bracteatum. The sequence continues at coordinate 28,188 of JAJJWX010003659.1, forward strand.
TTACGGGTAAGATTCCATCGAAATATTCTCCGAAACCTTAAGCAAAACCTAATTTTGTCGACTTCGAGAAAGAAACTGGGTCCGAGATCGAAACCTGTCCTTCAAGCATAAGTCTGAAACTTCGTAATAATGATTACGGGTAAGATTCCATCGAAATATTCTCCGAAACCTTAGAAGAATAAAGAAAAATGTAGTACAAGTGGAAAAAATTAGCATAATAGATAAAAGTTTAGTAGAATTGAAAAAGTTTAGCAGAATTAAAAATATTTAGCAGAAGTGAAAACAAATTTTAGCAGAATTGAAATTTTTTAGCAGAACGATGAAACCTCTATGACGACATTTTATAACAGTTGTGAAAGGGGTTGTACAAGATATTAAATCATAACCTTTCATTTCAATCTCTAACCGTCCATTTTTGTTTTTGTTTTTTCATTTTATCCTTATCTTTTTTTCCTCGACCATTCTCAGCCACTTCTTTTCTTTTTTCTCTAACCATTTTTGCAGCACCTCCTCCTTCGTCCCTTCTTCTTGTGTAAACCTTCTTATGTAAACCACTATCATCAACAGCTCACCATCGTCAACAACTCACCATCATCAGAACCACCATCATGAACTCATCTCACAGTCACTCAAACAACCATCAACAGATCGAGGTAGCTGAAGATTTCGTCACCAATAGATCGAGTTGAAGACTAACCATCGAATAGATCGACGTAGCTGAAGACTTAACAGGTCTGTAACTTGGGTTTCTCGATCTGTAACTTAATTTTCATTCTCGTCTAGTAACTTAATTTTGAATCTCGTCATGTGTAACGCGTTTGTTGATTTATTTATTTTTAATTTCCAATCATTGAATTTAATTCGTTTGATGATTGGGTGGAGTTAATTCATTTCAATCATTGGATTCAACCCAGTTACATTATTTCATGCATTTGATTTTAGGGTTTTTTGGAATTCAGGTTTGCATTTAAATTCATGTAGTAGTTGCATTTAATTCAAATGATTGGAATTTTGCATTAAATTCAGGTGTTTTTGTATGAAATTCTATTTACATTTTTGATTGAAATTTGAATTGTTTTGTAGGATTTTCTTCAATTTGGCCTTAAAATCAGTTTACTATTTCATAACAACTTCATGTATAGAGCTTAAATTGTGAGAAGAGTTCAAACGTATGCTTTATATATTTAGCGTTGTCAACTGATTGTTCTATATATACAGATATTGGAGATCTTTGTTTAATGTGTGTATGTGTGTGCATTTCTTGTTGTTAAAAGAAGTAAAATGTGTCAGTATTGCATTACTTGTTGTTTTACTTAATTAGGCATATTATTTGTAGGGTAGATCAGTCATGGGTGAAGGTGTGAAAGACTCTCCAAGTAGCAGTAGTAGCTGCAACAACAACAACAATAAGATGAGAATGGAAAAAATCCTAACTGAGTGTGTTATGTGTGAACAAGGGAACCATGAGTTCTAAGTTTGCCCCCAGCTATATTCTATGTGGAAGAATGTTCCTTGTAATGGTGTGAGAGCATTTCTACGCTCTACAACAACTGAAACTAATGGGAAAATGTTCTTCAAGTGCACCATACCGTCCTGCACCTACTTTGAATGGTTTGATGATGCTTCTGACCCTTGCAAAGCCAAGTTGTTGTTGTTGTTACCATCAGAGAAAAGTTGTAATGCTTGTGGAGAAGATGATCACTCTTTTAAAAATTGTCCACTGCATGATCATTTGTGCTTCTCTTCAACCTGCAACTACAAACTCACCCTAAAAATATGCAAAAATAAACACAATAAGAACATAGCTTACCTTGTATGTGAACAATGTGGAGATTTTACATGGGCTTCAGATGCTATCTTCATTGCTGCAAAAGAAAAAGTTAGAGTTTCTAAAAATCAAATGGCTGATCTAATTACAAATCTAGGGAAAAATCTTCGTATGTAATAATTTTTAATTATATGTGTAAGACCTGATTTAAATGAAATATGAAGTACGATCATTTCATACAGATATTCCAAAATAACACAAGTGTATACCTCTAGTTCTTTGAAATAGATAGAGCTGCAGATTTTATCTAAATTATATTGCTCCAACTCTTCTTTTTTTTATTGCAGATTCAAGTGGTAGGTAAACTCAACTCGGTCCAAATGATGAATAAAGATTGGGTTCATTGGCCAAGGTTAATATCCTTCCAAGTTTGGTTTGCTATGTTATAATGTCACTCTAGAAAGTAGATATAAGTCACTTTATATATTATATTCTTTACATTCAGTTGATATGGCATGTTGTCTACACCGTGTTTAAATTTATCCATCTATCATGTAGGGATGGTCTTGCATTCCAGGATGCAGTGCGGAAGTTTGTAGATATGGCTCATGAGAAACTTGGATATCCTCCTAAGTTTAGTTATCCGTGTGTTGATTGTAAAAATTTGGCTGAGCCACTTCCTCCTGCCACAGTTCATCTTCACTTTCTAAAAAGAGGAATGGATCCTACTTACACATAGTGGGTTCTTCATGGTGAGAATGATAATAATAGTTCTAATGATGTTCATGAAGAGGGAGCAAGATGTACTTTTTATCAGATATGGACAGAAGCAAATGTTGAAGTTTATTCTCTGATTCATCCGAGTCATGATACTATGCAATATGAGGGGGTGGCAAACCAGATAGTAGAGGCTGACTTCCCTTTATACCCTATTTGTACTACACACACGAAACTATCGATCACTATTGAGAAGTATAGGCACAAGATGGTCAATGGTGTATCTCGGAAAGCTTTTGATGAACTTCTCAAGACAACTGGTTCAATGTTTCCCCCGGGTCATTGTCTTCCCAAAACAACATATGAAGTAAAAAAGTTGTTGAAGGCTTTTAAACTGACTTATGAGAAAATACACGCATGTGATAATGATTGTTGTATGTTTAGAAAGGAGTCTAAAGATGCAAATGAATGTCCTAAATGTCACTATTCTAGGTGGAAGGAAGATACATTTAACATGGAAGATGATGACATGATAGACAAGCCCAAAAAGAAGATACCGGTTAAGGTTCTTAGATACTTCCCCATTGTTCTGAGATTAAAGAGATTGTATAAATCAGCAGAGGTGGCTTAGCAACTGATATGGAATGCGACACATAAGAGTAAATATGGGAAGATACGTCATCCATCAGATTCTTTGGCTTGGCAGCACATAGACACAAAGTTCCCAGAGTTTTCTTCAGAATACCGTAATTTGCGTCTTGGGCTTGCTGCTGATGGATTTAATCCATTTCGCGATCTTTCCCCATCACATAGTTGTTGGCCGGTATTGATTTTGGTATATAATCTTCCCCCCTCAGCAGTGTATGCAAGCCAAAAATATTATTTTGAGCTTGTTGATTCCAGGAAAGAAACAACCAGGTAGAGACATCGATGTATATCTGCAACCACTGATAGATGATCTGAATGTTGTGGGAGAATGGCGAGGAGGTTTATCATAAATTTAGTTACACAATTCTAAACTTGAAAGTATTATTGATGTGGACGATAAATGATTTTTCTGCTTATGGTAATCTATCTGGATGTACGTATAAAGGTAAGGAGGAATGCCCTCTTTGTGGTGATAATACTCTTTCGAACTGGTTGTCGTTTAGTCGTAAAACTGTTTACATGAATTATAGGAGATTTCTACCGTGTAATAATCCTCTTCGATCGCGTAATAAGAAAGCCATGTTTAATGGAGAGATTGAGAGGAATGAAAAGCCACTTATTATGTCTGGTATTGTGGCCTTTGAACGCCAGATAAGTATTGTGAATGATTTTGGGAAAGCGAAACAGAATGAGGCGAAGAAAAGGAAACTGAAAGAGGAAAATAAGAAGAATAAGAAGAATAACCAGAAAACGGTTCAGAGTAGTGCGAAAACAGGTGCAAATGACGGTTATTCTAAGTGTGGGAAGCGGAAAAGGTAAGTTGCTACTGATGCCAGTTCGAGTGCTTCTGTTACATCTGGTGCACAGGATGCTGACCATCCAATATTCAACAAACAATCCATATTTTTTGACTTGCCTTACTGGAAGGTAAGTTCTAACCTCAAATGCATGGTGGCATGTATGAATATGTTAATATACTATTTTTTATCTGCTACCCGGTATGAATATGTAAATAGACTGTCTCTTAGTGTTTGGATAGTCAAAATATTATCACATGAGCTAGATATTGATGTCATTATCCTATTTCCTTCCTAGGATTTGTTACTACGGAATAATATTGATGTTATGCATACGGAAAAAAACGTCTGTGAGAGTGTCATTGGTACTATATTGAATATAAAGTCTAAAACAAAAGATGGCTAGCTTAAATTCCTGTAATGATCTGAAAAGTATGGAAATCAGAGAAGACTTGCATCCAACACTCAAAAATGGCAAAACATGGCTTCCACCAGTACCATATAACTTAAGCGATAAGGTAAAAGCCACATTTTATAATAGGATGAGAAATTTGAAGGTCCCATCTGAGTATAGTTCTGATCTTAGGAGGAATTTCTCGAAAGATGGTTGCTTGCGTGTCCTTAAAGCTCATTATTACCATGTTCTCATGCAAAAAATATTACATGTAGCTTTGAAGGGGCTTTTACCTGATAGGCCAAGTACTACGGCTAATCGGTTATGTTCTTATTTTAACGAAATATGCCAAAGGGAAGTTGATCTCCATATATTAGTATAACTTGAAGAAGAAATTACTGAGACTTTGTGCATGTAGGAGATGTACTTCCCTCCATCATTTTTTGATGTGATGGTACATTTGACAATTCACCTAGCTCGAGAAGTGCGTTTATGTGGACCCGTACAATATCGTTGGATGTATCCATTTGAAATGTATTACTTGTTTTATTTGTTTTAACACTCATGTTTTCTTGTTTCATGTAAACAGAAAAAACAAATTAAGTGCAATGTTCTAATAATTAAAGGTTTGGTCTGTCGCAGGTATATGAAGACATTCAAACAATACGTAAAAAATTACGCACAACCTGAAGCATGTATAGTAGAGTGTTACCTGGGAATGAAGTTGTAGATGGGGAAAAACGATCTGCTGGTTTTTAAGGGATTGATGAGATGACCGGACGGAGGAGGTTCCTCGAACCAGGCAAAATGTTAAACTGCACACAGATGCACCGCTGCAAAGGGGGTGCTTAGATTCGAGATATCAATTTGTAGTACTCCGTCCTAAATCGAGACAACGACCGTTCCAGAGTAAATTCGGTCACAAGAGAGGATGAGTTGATCTGTAGGAGGGAAGCTTGAGAAATGTGTGGAATCGATGGCGATTCAAGGATTGTAGGTGTGTGAATTCTGAATATGATAAGTTCTGAATGATTGAAGTTAAACAATTGTGAAGAAATTGATGAGTTTGATGATCTCGTGTTGTCGAAGAGACGTGAGATTCTTACTCTGGGTATTCTATGTATTCATTCTATTTTCGATTCTCTTCCTTCAATCTTGATTTAGGAACTCATTTATATTGCTGGAATTGTAGACACCATGATCCCATGAAGTGTGACTGTTAATAGAATCAAGGAGTGGAGAGGTGGAAATCATGTTCGAAACCGGTTTTCCAACGTGTAAAGACTCGGTCGACCTTCCACCCACTACCTCGTGAATTCTTTCAACTGATCGCACGACTTGCTCATATTCCATCGTGTGTTTGAACACACGTGTCGTAGACCGCCACTACACCATTTTTGGGGATTAGCAACGGCTGCGTGCAGTTGCAAAGGGGACTTGCAACAGCAGCCAGCCATTGCGAAACGTGGCGTTGCATTTTTTTTGCAACATCTCTTAATCCGTTGCGAATTTTTTTCCGCAACGGTTTTCGGTTCAGCCAACTGTTTTTTTCCTTTCCTTTGCAACGGTTTCTGTCATTGCGAACAAATTTAGCAACAGTTCTCTGCTGTTTCTATATTCTTGTCGCAACAGCCTCGAGCAGTTGCGAAATTAAAGATTCGCAACTGCTATAGAGCAGTTGCAAAATTTAGAACCAAAAAACTTAGAGCGGCTAATCTTAGTCGGACCCGGTTTTATTATTCTAGTTCTAAATTTAGCAACAATTGTTGGCCGTTGCTAAATTTTTGCAACTAAAAAAAAAGTCAAGTCAATCATCAGAAGACCTTGTCAAGAGTTCCCTGGAAAATTTTCAGGTCAAGAATTCATTGAAAGAGATATCAATTGCGCATTGAACAAAGAAAGAGACATTAAATGTGCATTGAACAAAGATGTTCTCCATTACTAATAGAAAAATCAGTAAACATTTCAACGTTTCTAAAAAAAATGATAATTATAACCAAAAAAATTCTGGAATCCCCACTTAAGTTTATAAAAATGTAGCATTGTAATGCTTAATTAGACAATAACTGTAAAAAAAATAGGAGGACAAGGACCTTAACCTTGGGGATTTTTTTTAACATACCTATATGGGCACCAAGCTCAATCACACACAATTTTGGCGTAATTTTCCCAGCATTGGTGGTCTTCATGACAAAACAAATTATCCTAATCTATCATAAGCCTGATGAATTGCATGAAATGTGTACAACAAAGAGAAATATCGGCAAACCCCTGAAACATAGGAAAATCAATTGTTAACCACCTAAGTGAGAATACCATTTACCATAGCAAATTCCAGATACACAAGAAAGAAATAAAGAAAGAAGAAACATAATGCAAACATCATCATCCTTGTCACTTTGATATATCCATGTATTGGACTAAATAGAGTAACAAAAAATCAAGCCAACGTGTGTATTGTATTTCCTGTGGTTATCACTAGACAAGTAAACTCCTATCTTGGAAATAATGTATCAGTAGAAAAGTTAAACTTCCCATAAAGTGTGTTCATACCACCTAAGAAATGTAAGCACTTATAATGCTTAGACACTATTCACATAATTTGATTGAACCCTTACTCTATCAGAATCCTCCTAACTACTTATTACAAACTACCTGATACTGCAAGCATTTCTGCCATGTAATTTCTATTGATGCCTAAGCCAATTACATGCGTCTCCAATGTAATTGCAGTCTTCTCCTCTAGCCACATTACAACTGGCCATCTTCAGGTTGCCTCTAGTTATATGCAATAGGTATATCACATGTTGGACTCTTCTCATTGCAATATGAAGGTAGTTTCACAAGAATTACGCGTACTTAATCACATGATCAAGTGATCAGCAGGAAGCTAAATTTCATAATTTTTAACAACATGGACAAATGATCGGTAAATAAAGACTTACCGGAATGCGTTTCTTCTGAACGACATCACTTGATGCATTCCTTGTAAACATAATTAGCCAGCATTAAGCACACCAATTAATCTTCCAAAACTAGGGGAGAAGGCATGACGTTAATGTAAGGAAATAAGATAAGTGGATAAGGCATCTTACCAAACAGGAATGCTTTCGCAAATGGTGAATGTTAATTGAGTGTACAATCCCATATGTACATCTCAAACACTAGTCGCCAAGCACACAAATCATCCCTTGAGCTATCCTTGCAGCATTCTTCATCGAGTTCTCCATAATCCCTAGATTTAAGTTCATAATTCACAACCCAGGTTACACAAAACAAACCAAAATCATCTATAAGAATACCAACCTAAGTAAGGCTACCAAATTTATGAAATTTACAAGTAGACAAAACTGAACTGAACATACTTGATAAGCTTGAGAGGTTTTTCGAGCAGTACTGCATAAGCTTGAGCAAGAGCTAAAGATAACATGCTTAAATCCCAAGAAAATCAAATACTTCAAACATTCAGATGAATATATTAGTGAAAGAAATATGTAACCATTCAGACCAAGTATTTCTTAAAGAAATGTTTATCCCTCCTGCAGCTGGTTGTACAATCATTACAAATAATCACAAAAGCATAAATAAATGTAATGGTTGGCAATGAAAAAGAAAATGGCTATCTTGTTCTATTTAACCAAGTTATTACTGATATAAGGAGCGCCACTACACCATTTCAGTCACTGCATATTACAGTTCAGCTGCATTCCTGCATACACAAATTCTCCATCAATATCCTTTAACCCACTCATTCCCTACTGCATCCATTCTTAACACCTTAGCCATACAATCTCCAGACTTTCCCTGTAGAATCCAGAACTGAATAACTCCAACTGCATCTGACCCTGCACCTACAACTTCATCTTCAGCTACAACCAAACCAGTTCCAATATCTTCCCGAATGTTTGAATTCATCACAAACCAGAACCACCAACAATAAATGCTTCATCCCTGTCTTAACATTCATCTAACCCTTCTGCTTATCTCAAATCCAAATCCACCTCAAGAAAACCATTTAAACAACTGTTTTGATTCCTCCTGAGTCTCTTGAACACAACCACCACAAACAACTCTTGATTTTCACACTCGAGTTCAAACTAAAATCAAGCTAAACCCATTTTCTATTCAGCTGTTCATTACCACCAAACCCTAGCTCTTCATGAATCTTCTGCAATTTCTCCATTCAACCATCTTCTTTCTTCATAAACCCATTTCTTCTTAATCTGCAGATATACATTCAACTGATTCGAGAACCCATCAATAAATTGTTTCATTACTTCTTCTTCTCAGCATTTAGCATCTATTCTTCATCTATTTCATCTCAAAATCACCCAAATCATGTTCCTGTCAAACACAACACCCATTCAATCTCAATGAAACAAAAAAATATCCCTAAAATCCCACAAACCCTAGAAACCAGTGAAACAAAATCTATCAAATCCTTAGATTCGTATTCATAAATAATTTAAAATCAGAATCAAATTAACCAACCTCATACGAACTATGCGAGATCAAGTTTCACCCGTTTATAATTATTAACAATCAATCACAAAATGAAAAAAAATTTAGATAAATTTGATGAAAAAAAATCAAAACTAAAATAAATCTGCTACTACATTTGTTGGTAGATTTAGAAAGAGAGAAATGAGGATTTCAAGTCAAACAATTGACCAACGAAGATGAAGAAGAAAAGAGAAAAAACTTGCAAGAGTATGAGTACGGGGAGGGGGAGGAGAAGGAGGAGGAGGGAGTTGTTTCTACAATAGAAATAGAAAATGGGATAGAAAGATAGAAACTAGGGTTATAACGTGTTACCTTGCACATGGTTAGTTCGCACGCCTGCAATTCAGGTGTTACCTAGCACACGGTGGGTTCGCACGCCTGCTTTTGTTAGCCGTTGCGGATTGCAACTGAGCCAAAAAATTCGCAACGTCTGAATGCAGTTACAAATTTCGCAATTGCTATAAACAGTTGCGAATTTTAGAGCAGTTGCAAAATCAGTTGCGAATTCGCAACTGCGTAAGAGTTGTTGCAAATTTTATTTGCTGTTTTGGAAAAATGGTGTAGTGCGCCAGACCAAAAACCTAAGTGATATCCCCCCAAGTGACACGATTGATCGTCTCGTGGTTTGTTAGTCAATTGATGACTTCGTGGTTTGATGGTACAATGAGTCCATGTAATCACTGAGTCGAACAAGATGTTCTGAAACTCACGAATTGAACGTGTCATGAGACAGAGGTATAATTCTTAAGATGAAGTGAGCAAGTATTGCTCATTTGATGGATTATTTAATATTGGTGAATTGTTGAACCAATATTCCTTAACTCGAGCAAATATTGATCATCTGAGCAAGTGTTGCTCTCGTGATGATTTGTTGAATATTTGACCGTCTGAGCATGTGTTGCTCATGAATGATTGGCAGTGTGCCAAGAATATTAATTAAAATGCTAGTCGTTGAACCTAGAATAATTAATAAAATTCATGACCATGAGGTCACCGTAGAATTATTAGTATTAATTCATGACCATGAGGTCGTCGTAGAATTATTAAGGTTATAGTCTGGAAGCATGGTCTTGAACTCAGAAACCCTAATTTGACCGATTGATGATCAATTCATGGTCAGAAGTTTTAACCATGGGACGAATGAGGAGAAGCTACATGAGACCGTGGATCAACCATGTAGTATCCATATGCTCACGTGAGCAAATATGATGAATTCACGAAGAGTTCATGATTTGTTGGTGAAAGAATGATTAAATTCTGGTTCAATCATTATTCAAAATGCTCGTCTGAGACTTAGGTGTGAAAACCTAATTAATTATAGGAGAGTGATGGACCGACCATAGAGTCATGGGGCCGGCCATGGGTTGTCATGTGACCGTCTGATGGTCACTTCATGAAAAATCCAAAGTGTTTGGAAGTTTTGGACCTAATACCAGCAATTGTGCAAATTAGGTCAAAACTATGAAAATCGATGGGATTGGCCTCCGTGAGCCGAAGAGATAATCTTGGTTGGTCAAGATAATGTGCTCGTGTCCCTAAGGTGTCCGCGTCTCAGTCTTGAGAATTTTGATATTTTCTGGCGCACGTTTGAGCGACCATTTGAGAAAATATGACAAAATTAGAGTTTTTTGATAAAACCGTCAAAAATTCATCGGACGAGGGAAAATAATGAAAAGTGAGGGAAATATGAAGTGTGGACCGGTCACAGTGATCACGTGACCAACTGTTGGTCGCTTGAGCATCCCCCAAACCCTAATTAACGTCCTTTACTATAATTGATGTAGAATTCTCATACGGACTCGGATTTTGATGGTCCGCCCCTTAATTCCATATTGAAAAGAATTTCCTATCTCCTAACGCGGGAAGTTTTAGGTTTTGAGCTCGTTCGGGAGGTGAAAACAGCCCGAAAGTAAAATTCAGGAAAGATTTAAGGGGCCGGTCCCACGATAAAACGAAGGAGTTTTGTTAAAATCAAGGAGTTTCCATGAGACGAAGGAAACACCATGAGACGATGGAAAATATTTATAAAATAAGGAATTGTGAGACTGGGACGCCGGTGGTCAAAGCACGGTCGGCCAGTTATGACCACGGTCCCGTGGTGTCTCTTCCTTAGTTTTACATATTTTGATGATTTTATGAAGGATTCATGAATTTTGAGAAATTTGATAAATTTAGAGTGTTTTCATGAATTGAAGGAGTTTGCATGAGTTCATGGTCTTTGAAAAATATCAAAATAATAAAATTCGGCCGTGTGAGATCACGGAGGCGTGACTGATCGGTCATGGCCCAATCCCACGAATTTTAATAATTTTTTAAATAATTTTTGGGTATTTTTTTATGATTTGAAGGAATTTTGAGAAAAATACCATGAAATCAAGGAAAAATAAGATAATTAATAATGAAATAAATAAAACAGGGTGTGTGGGACCGACTAGGGCATGGCCGGCCGGCCAAGGCCCGGTCCCACGAGTTTTCATAATTTATTTTGTTTTATTATTATTTTTGATGATTTAAAGGAATTTTTTGAGGAAAAATACCATGAAATCAAGGAGTTTTTCATGAAATTAGAGAAAAATAATAATACTAAAATAATAAGGACCGTGAGGTGTGGGCCGGCTGGGACCAAGGCATGGCCTTTCGGCCAATGGTCACGCCCCACACACTCTCCTTAATTATTTTTTTGTCGGACTCATAGAAGTACCACGAATCCGAAGAATTTCCTCAAGACGGAGATTTGATCAGACGAGAGAATTTTATCAAATCATGAAAAATAATAAAAGTGTATTAAAAATATAGAATTAGCGTGGAACTGACCATGACACGATGAGTTGATCGTGTGTCCATGTCCCAGCGCCTTGGTCAAATATTTTTAATTATTTATTATTTTCTTCCCTATTTTGCATAGGTTCATCGTTTCGTCGTATTTTGAAATACTCGTTCGTGCGGTGATTGTTAATGCATCATCATTGAATACACTAGCACCATTTGAAACAGGGCTTACTCAAAGGTAGCTCCGATGCCCGTTAATTATTTATTACCAATTCATGAAATTTGATGGAGAATAATTCATAAAACGAGTAATAAAATGGATAGATGTTTACTGTTAATTCATAGGATCGGAATAAGATTCGACTATGAACTCAGAACAATGAGGTGATTATTTCCATTCCATGGGATTGTCGTTGATTCGACCACGGGATCGGAGCAATGATATTGCCATTCCGTGGGATCGTCGTTGATTCGACCACGGAATCGGAGCAATCTTATACCATTCCGTGGGATCGTCGTTGATTCGACCACGGAATCAGAGCAATCTTATTGCCATTCCGTGGGATCGTCGTTGATTCGACAACGGAATCAGAGCAATGAAGGGATAATTAACCTCATGGATTTATGCTTAGCAGAATAAACTGACTACGATAGGAGCATTAATTATCCTGACATGACTTGCCGTTAAGCCATATCCTTTATATAGTCAGGTTAAACTCGTTGTTTGTTCCTGAAGACGATATTGCCCCGTAGAGCCGTCCATCCCGTGATACTATATAGAAATGACTGAAAGTATTCAGTATTCATGATATTATGCCGTTGTCTAGACGTTGACTGCATATCTACATGTATTCTGAGAGAAAGCACTCTCCTTTGAGAATTCGATGAGAGACTCATGTCTCAATACTCACATGCGATTGCTGAAACGGAGGTCCGTATAGTCATGATTTTATGATTTTAGCCTTTGTTGAAAATCCACCATCTACAGGAGTTCGTCAGGTTTTGTAATGTTCATGCGGACAAAGAAGATGAAGGAGGAGTAGATCAGAGCCGTAATGAAGACACTCAACATGATTCCACACCGGCAGGGTGTCCTCTTTCTAAAGGTGCTCGAGTGTGTATTGGTAGTGATATGCTAAATATCTCTCATAGATATGTTATTTTTAACACAACAACAATTGACCCATATAGAACGTAAGTATGACATTATATGTTCATTTCAAATTGTTATCAGTTATAATACCTTTACAGAATCTAACATGGAAGATGATGACATGATAGTAATCTTTTTCATATTACTTTTTTTTTCTTATTAGAATGCACATGGATGAGTTAAGATCTTCTGATACTGCCAGTAATGAAAACCAACTCCTTTCCATAGACTCAGAGACATTTGCAGATTAGATACGGCAAAAGGTATGTGCACTACCACTTGGTCATTTGCCAGTAGTACCTCTTTTTGGAATTACCAAAACAGCTTGCTCCCATTACTGTGATCACTTGTGTTCTGCTACCTAAATTATATTTATAGGTTAAAATGAAAATTAGTCAAGGCATATCGGTATCAAATACAGTATAATGGTTGGCATATGGTCCTTTAGATAACTGTGTATCATATAAGGGCTTGGAAATAAATGGGTCAAGGTTTATTACGAAGGATATTCAAAGAGTCACACAAAACAGTGGTGTTTCAATTGAATCAAAATCTTTAGTTACAGGACAGTCACAAATAAGTGGTTTCTATGGTATTTTAGATCAAATTCTTGTGTTGGACTACCAACATATGTTTCAGATTCCCATATCCAAATGTGACTGGGCACACACCTTTTTTGGTGTAAAGATTGAAAAAGGCTTTACATTGGTAAACTTACGTCAGCATAAGAACCAATATCAGAATGATCCATTCATTTTAGCGTCACAAGCCAGGCAAGTTTTCTATTCTCAAGAATCAGATACATCTAATTGGTTTGTGATTTTGAAACCAACACCTAGGGGTTTCCATGAATTAGAGGAATACACTGAACAAGAAGACACAAGTTTCCATCCAGTGGATCCTTCAACTCTTGGCTTACAAATGGATGACGAGAATGAGAGTTATGCAAGAACTGATGTCGAACCTATCTTAGTGGTTCCGACAAAGAAGAAGAACAAGAAGAATAAGAAAAAGAAAAAGAAGTGTCATTGGAGGTGGGTTTACTTTTTTTCATTTCTACTAAATTTGGGTATTATTTTTGATTCATTTTGGTTCTGCTGTATTTTTGGTCTGGACTTGTTTTTTCGTAAAAACGACATGCTATCTGTTTCACTTTATGATATGCTATCTGGACTTATAATATTGTTGGTATATATGATATGCTATATGTTTCTCTTGAGATGAACCCCCTTTTTAACTCCGCCATTGAAATGATATATATATCATTTCATTGCCGGTCTCAAGCCCGGATAAAGGAGGAGAGAAAAGAGGATTTGTTACTTAAATGCAGTTTTTCTGATGTTATGTGCAGAAATTGGTGACTTAAATCATGCTTTGGTCTCTAATTCTGCACTTGGCTTTTTTTGCAGTCAATGTCTTGCTTTTTTAGCAGTCAATATACTTTAGAACTGGGATCATTTGCAACTTCTTCAGGACTGGTCTTTGCTTCACCAAAACTTGCATGAATCTGGTACTTAAGTGGAGATATATATATATACTATGAGTGTTGTTTGAAATATGATTGCAGAGAATGCCTTGTATGTTTCAGGCATAGTGGCTGTATTCACTGGCCTTTTTTTATAAGGCTTAGCTGAAATTTTTCTTTCATATAAATATAAAAGCAAAATATAACCACACATGTAAATGTGGAAAGATGGTTGGAATCCCAGACTTGGACAGAGGAGGCTCAGGTTCGACTCTCATGGGCTTTATTTTTTTTCAAAGTTAATTCTTCATTTTACAACTCTTATAATGGTTGTCAATAGAGATCAAAAACCAAAACACAAATATATCAATATTATGAATACGGAATAATGGTTGATGACTTGTACTAACGCGTAGTAGGCTTGTGTTTGAATCTCTCCAACAACTTTTGTCGAACCAATATTTTTTTTTTAACTTCAACAACTCTTATGAATGTTGTTATATAGTGATTCACTACCTTTACATTATGAGTAGTTAAAGTCTAATGGTGGTCACTACTCTTTGAACACAAATGTTGTGGTTTTGATTCTCGTCACTACTCTTTGGTCCTGTTTATCCTAAGAGTTGGACGTTTTTTAACTTTGACAACTATTATTTGGTAAACGTAGTAAAACATGCCACCTTTCATAACTTTAAAAATATGAGTTGTAAAGTTACAGTTGTAGATAACTGTTTTTCCCGTAGTGTATTCTAGTCTCACCACTTTCCTTGCTTCCCTCCCTAAAACCAACCTATTCTCCTCTACTTTATGACCGAAGCAAGTCTGGAACGGCCATTTCTTGGTTTAGGACGGACTTGTACAGATTGATCACTCGAATCTAAAGTACTCCCTTGCAATACATTATTTAGGGTTTAAATTGTTTCTCACCTGCACACCCGCAATTACTGAAATCAACAGAAACCATTTTCACCTATAAACAATTGGCCACCACAGCGGGAGGTTCGATCTTTCATTTACAATGTCAATTTTCGACCATTGATCTCGTTCTTCGACCCAGATGTCAATATGGTATAGGAAGATGATCCACTCCGACTCAGTTACCCGACGACTCGATTATCAGTCATGACACGACAAGGGATGACTGGGGACTTCCCAGATGATAAAAGATGATGATCCGCCCATGGATCAACGACTCGGTTATCAGACGGCTCATTAACGACTGGGGACTTCCCATGGCGGTGTTTCCCATAAACTCGGTCTTACACCCAGAAGGTTCACTTTTCATCAGGAGACCTAAAAACCAAGTAAGTCTTACCTAGACAAGATACATAGTTTACCCCATGTCATCTACTAAAACACGGTTCTAAGGTTTTTCCTGGGATGTCTGTGTCACTTTCAATCATAACCAAAACAATTAATTCCAAATAGAATAACCCAAAACCTTCAAGGTAGTATTTGTCCATTAACCCGAGAAAACCAGAAAATCAAAAACCATAAACCAGGCACTTTTTTTTCCTTTCAAAAAAAAAAGTCACCAACCCATACGTGCCTACTTTGCACAACAATGATTACCTGTCACTATTAGCAGATGTTACTACGGTAACATTCGAAGAATTATTTATGATGAAGTATTTCCACAAGTTTATGAAAGGCGTACCCATGGCTACGGATTACACCAGTTCAGAAGAAAAATATTTTTACAGATATATGGAAGGCATACCTATGGCTATGGTTTGCACCAGCACAAGAAAATAATAAGACAAATTGAAAGAGAAACGCTGGAGTACATAGCTGGAATATGCTTGCCCACTTTATCACTACCACGCTACCGCTAACACCAGGACGTGATAACAAAGATACGAGGTAAAAATGGGAGCCAACACCTTTCATAAGCATAACACTTTTTGGAATTTGAATAACGAAAGGATTTCTTGTTTGAGCTACGTCAGGAAAGAGGAAACTGGGCCTGCAAGAACAAGTCCGCGCCATGCCAAGACAGCGATGTGCCAAGCCAACAGTATGCACCATTCCCAGTAAACAGTTTGCGCTATGCATAATCCAATGACAGACGCGCAAGCCATACGCGCTTCCCGGACGTGCTTCCCAGACATGCTTACCAGACGCGCACTTGCTAGACGCATTTCCTAGACGCGATTCCCAAACGCGTTTCCCAGACGCGTTTCCTAGACGCGCTTACCAGACACACGGTTTCCAGACGCGCTTCTCAGATGAGCTTTCCAGGCGCGCTTACCAGACGTACATGCCGCACGCGCATGCCAGCCGCAATACCACACCCTGCGCTGACAGCTTTTATCCTTCCAGCGCTAACATCTTGCGCCCTTCCAGCACCATCTTCCCGGCTCCACAACCAGCCAAAGCAGCGCCATCCTCACCCTTCGAAACAGCGCCAATGTCCAGCACTTCTTGATCAAAACAGCGCCATCGCTGCACGATACACCTATGATCACCAGAACCAGAGCCGCTTCCATCACCCCAACATTTCTTCAAGTATGACAGATCCAACCATCACCAGAGACGCTGATACTCCACCATCATGGCAAGATACTGGAAGATCCGGAAGAAACATACCTCCTTTTACCACTGTTGATTTGATGGAAAGACAAAAGGCTCTCGTAAACCTCAGACAGATGTGTTTATAACTCGGAAGAAGATACCTATTTCCTCAAGACAATGACGGAGCGGCCACCATAAGAGTCACGTCAACCCAAGAGGGAGCTAACAAAGGAATACTTTTAACATCTGGCGCAGGCACTTCAGCAGGACGTGCCTTTATAGATGAAGGGGCTCGCGTTGCCCTTGAACGCCCAGTAGAAGGGAATCAACAATCCAATTTCATCACACGTGAAGATCAGGGATGAGTTTTCCAAAATAAAAAGCAAAAGAAATCAACAACCCTCCTGAGTTCACAAAGACCCTCTTCCCGTCAGGGCCTGCACGATGGGAACTTGGCCCACAAAGTCATATAGTCTATGATGAAACAATTATGTGAGATTTTATATTTCTCCAAGGCGTAGCGTCAAGACATATTTTCATCCCATAACCGCACCACATCAGAAAAGAAGAAGTTTCCATCCAGGGAAGTCGTTCCAAAACCCCAACCTCTCTTGGAAAGCACGATCGATAGATGAAACAGGGGATTCCTAACCTCAATTCACTTGAGGGATGTCGAGTTTGGAAAAATGTGTCGCAGCCTCCGACTTCAACACAGTAACCGTCAAGGCTCTAAGAGTTGCAAGGCATCGTTTCAACATTCTCTCCAGAAGTGGCTCCGCTTCAACGTTCTCCAGCAGCATCTCCGTTTCAACGATTGCTTCAACACCACTCCTTCCTGCAAAGGGTCGTGCCACCATGCTCCCCATGTCAAGGATCATCCAGCCAATCTTCGTGGTCATGGACGCACTCTGATCCATCCCTCCAAAGCTCGTTATTATGGACAACTTACTCGCTTACTAATCCAACCAACCTACTTAGTTACTACGACAATATAGTCTCTTCTGATTACATCCGCTACCAAAAGATTTTGCCGCTCATTTGTTGATACTGGTCAGAGCTTCCCCATAATAACAATCACTACAAAGGTAACCCATACTCCTCCATGTTCTAAGTTCCACGTGGAACAAGTAACAAAATCACCAGTACGAACGCACGATGGTGGCATCTTTATCATGTTCAACCCACTGACCATACAAGATAGAAACATGAAAACCATACTTGGGGACATAGCGTATGCACGGAATCCCTTTACTGTCAAAGCTCAAAAGACTCAGTCAACCAAAAATATGTACCTACAACAAGGTCATTTACTCTTCAAGGGTGCAGCGCAAGAACATCATCACCTCTCTGTTTTGAAGACGCATTCAACACTTTACGAGGTCACGGAGGATCCCAAGCCTGCACTATCCAAAATATTTCATCATGTAATTTCTGAGCAGTCCAGTGTCACATCCAGAAGAGTATGATAGGCTTATATCAAATCTCGTGGATGGGGATTCAAGGTGATGTAATGAAAGTAGGTTATGCATGGGGACTACCAGCATGAGACACTTTCACTCCCCTCAACCAGGTTATTACTGTTTTCAACATCATCACCGTCGAGGTTTTACGAGCCGCGGTAATTTCTCAACATAAAACCGTACATGTGGACCGAATACTCCAAAAGCACGCCATAAGGTTACATTCACATGTTTATTCATGCCATCATATCAAACCAAAGTGTAACTGGGGAATTCTCACCGCATCCCATTCCGTACGATAGTCTAAGATTTAGAAGATGGTTCGAAGAATGTAACTTGGAACAAAAGTCCCGGGAGATTTGATAGCAGCACATCAGCAATGGAACGTCTCCCTATTTCATCTAGGGGCGCCATAAGTTTTCGACCATGCAAGCATACACAACACATCATCATCACGATCATAAGGTCCATTGAACAACCTAAGATCGAGGATAGATCGACGACGCAACCACAATCTCCAAGATTATCCCTGACGTGATCGTTCCCGTGCATATAGTTCATCCATCCGTCCCAAGAATACAGTGGAGTTTTGGTAAATTTTTGGAATCCACTACAGACGAAAATACGGATCCAGACGAACAACAGAAGAACAGAAGAGGTTTGATACCTCTTTTCATGCGGACAAAGTTTTTAGAGTTTGAACAGAATGAATATTCCTTCTTGCTCCATGAACGGGAATAGGTGACTGGAGCGCGACTATGCCACCCCAGGCCCGCAAAAACCCTCTTGACTTCTTCCTGATTTTTACTGTCGGGACATTTTCACATCCTATACAGGCTCGAAACCTAAATATTCTCGCAATGGGAGATAGAGAATTCTATTTCGTGTCCGATAAAGGGGCGGACCATCAAAATCTGAGTCCGTATGTGAATTCTACATCGATTCTAGTAAAGGGCGCTAATTAGGGTTTCGGTGTGTCAAACCCTAAAACTGCAAGCGCTTCCCTTCCAAAGCGTTTCCCTTACCAGCGTCATCCCTTTCCAAGCGCTTTGTAGAGCATCCCACACCCGTTCCATGCCCGTCAGTGCTAATGGGTCCCCTCCGTGCCAAGTTCATTCTAGCAGCTCCGCCTCGCGTTCCAAAGCCTAGCCCTGAAGACACCCAGTCATACCAGGATTTGCGCAAAACTACCAGATGAAAGTATTTCGGATGCTACCTATCTTTCAAAAAATATTTTTGAATAAGGAAAGAATTCCATGTTAAAGTCACGCATGAAGAAAGGCAATCGGTCCCACAAGAGGAAGCCTTGCCACTCCCAGGAAAATTCGCGCTTTCCATGCCAACGCCTTTCCAGTGGACCATGTTAGAGCCATGCCATCAACCTGTGTTTCCCCTTGTCGCGCTTCCATTTCCGATGCCATGCTTGCCTCTCCAAACCGTCTTCCATGCTTTCCTCTCCAAACCGTCTGCCATGCTTGCCTGTCCAAACCGTCTGCCATGCTTGCCTCTCCAAGACGTCCTCCATGCTCACCTCACCAAGCCATTCTCTCCATTTCCGTGGCCCCACCACGCCTAGCCATCCGTGTACGTCTCGTCTTTCCAAGGCCACACTATGCCAAGCCGCCTGCTCCTATGTCGCAACCCTATCGTCCATGTGTGTTTGCTTTACCAAGACCACGCCACCTATTGGACCCTCGATCCAAGCCGTCCACTTGATTTTCCTTCCAAGACCGCGTCCCCTTTGCCTTGGAGATGTACGACCAAACCAAGCTGGTAACTTTCATCTCACCACTCCACGGTCTGCATTCCCAGTACAACTTACGCAGGGCCACCAACACGGGATGCCAAAACTCTCATTACCACTTAAAAAGGTTAGTCAGATTCTCCTGACCATCTTGGAAATGATTTACACCTCGATTCCATCCTTGTCTGTCACCATCATATGCTTACCTCGCAACAAGGCACCTGTTCCGAGCTAAGAAGGGGACTTAATGTTGATGGTGGTTTTTAGCTTATGGTTAAAATTGTAAAATAGTAAACCCTAGGAGACAGTGATGTCACAATATTTAAAATAACGAGCATTTACTAGGCACATTTACTGAAACCTTTAATATGTCTCTAAAATATTTAGCGGGGCATCTTTTTCAAATTAGGGTTACGACAAGCTAAAGCCTAACTCCCACGTGTGCCAATGGAAAATCATGCCAGCCACACCGACCGCGCCAAAGCATGCCAACCATGCTATCCGCACCTCTTTGCCAATGGCAAATCATGCCAGCCACACCGACCTCTCCAAAGCATGCCAACCATGCTAGCTGCACCTCTGTGCCAATGGAAAATCATGTCATCCACACCAACCGCGCCAAAGCATGCCAACCATGCTAGCCGCACCTCTGTGCCAATGGAAAATCATGTCAGCCACACCGACCGCGCCAAAGCATGCCAACCATGATAGCCGCACCTCTATGCCAATGGAAAATCATGCCAGCCACACCAACTACGCCAAAGCATGCCAACCATGATAGCCGTACCTTTGTGCCAATGGAAAATTATTTCAGCGACACCGACCGCTCCAAAGCATGCCAACCATGCTATCCGCACCTCTGTGCCAATGGAAAATCATCCCATCCACACCAATCGCGCCAAAGCATGCCAACCATGCTAGCCGCACCTCTGTGCCAATGGCCAATCATGCAAGCCATATCGACCGCGCCAAAGCATGCTAGCCGCACCTTTGTGCCAATGGAAAATCATACCAGCCACACCAACCGCGCCAAAGCATGCCAGCCATGCTAGTCACACCTCCGTGCCTATGGAAAATCATTCTAGCCACACCTACCGTGCCATTCCAAATGCCCCTCGCCATGGCCCCATGCCGCGCCACCATACTGGTCTTAAATACGCGGCTATCAAAGCGAAGGCGTGCAAAAATCAACGGTTTCCCTTCAATCCCAGGAGCAAATCCTGGTCGTATAAGGTTACCAAACGACCATTTCCCCCAAAACCCTAGCTTGGTCACGTGCCTAGCCCAATCTAGTCGCGCCTAGCATATGGCAAACCCTTGGCCCCACATGCCAAGCCAAACCAAACCTATCCCAAGCCATGCCAAATGCACTCTTCCTTGGCCCTAGCTATGCTACTTACACCATGCCAAGCCAAACACCCTTACCTTGGCCCTAACCACGCCATACACCCATGGCAAACCCTTGGCCCAAATTCCAAGCCAAAACCGCACCTAGCCCAAGCTAGCCACGCCATGCGCCTATGGAAAACCCTTGGCCCCACATGCCAAGCCAAGCCAAACCTAGCCAAGCTATCCGCGTCATGCCAAACGCACTATGCCTTGGCCCTAGCCATGCTAGTCACATCATGCCAAGTCAAAATCCCTTACCTTGGCCCTAGATACACCATGCACCCATGGAAAACCCTTGGCCCCACATGCCAAACCATGCCAAGGCATGCCATTCCAACCTAATTGCGCCAAGGCATGCCATGCTATCCTGGCCATGCCGCCAACCCTCCTGAATTCTTCCTCGGGATTTTTTCACCTCCCGAACGTGTTCCAAACCTAAATATCCTCGCACGAGGAGATAGGAAATTCTTTTTCAGTTGATTTGAGGGACGAACCGTCAAACTCCTAGTCCGTACTAGAATTCTACAACGATTCTAGTAAAGGGCGCTAATTAAGGTTTCTAAAACAAAGGTGTGCGGCCATCAACGGCTACCCTTCCATCTTAGGAGAAAATCCTAGCCGTCCAAGGTTACCAGAGAACGCATGGTAACCTTTGACCCAAAACCATAGCTTGGTCACGCCCATGCCAAGCCACACCTCGCTTTGGCCCTAGCCATGCTAGATGTACTATGTTCCAACGGCTTGCCAAACCCTTGGCCCCACATGCCAAACGAACCTATCCATGACACCATGCTGGCCTTCCCTGCGCGGCCACAAAAACGAAGGCGTACAACAATCAACGGTTACCCTTCAATCCCAGGAGAAAATCCTAGCCATCTAAGGTTACCAGACGACACATAGTAACCTTTTGCCCGAAAACCTAAGTTTGGCCACACCAAACCATGCCATATCAATGGCATGCCAACCTAGACATTCCACCACGTTGGCCCTTAGTACGCGGCTACCAAAACCAAGGCGTGCAACGATCAACAGTTTCCCCTCCTCTCAAGATGCAAAATCTCGACCGTCGAAGGTCACCATGCTAGCAAGTTTCCCTATCTTGACTTTCCAAGCCACAACAACGTGCTACATGTTTTCCCAAAACATTCGAGACATCAACACAAACTGGGGGATCCTCTTTGGGTATTCGTTTGGCGGTTTACAGCATACGGCGTACACTACGCCCGTCATAAGGAAGTGTCATAAGGGTGAGGAGGTTAGTAAATATGGGAAGTTATGTGTGAAAAGTTCATGGGACATAAAGCGCATGCGTTAACAATTTTATGGGACATCAATTTCATAATGTTATTCATGAAAACCAGTTTCATGCGTTAACTACTTTATGGAACATCAATTCCATGCAAATGGTTACCACCTCCTCCCATTTACTTCCCCACTCCTTAATGAGACCAGGGTACGTTTTTATTCCGACTTGTATAAATAGGTCTTACCTATTTCCATTGAACAACAAGTTCATACGGGATATACAACACTCAGAAATACTTACTTTGTAATACCCGGTATTTTAGTTACGGTTTCGGGTCGGCTTATACCTAGATTGGTTAACCTTGTGCTTAGATTGTTGTTCATTAGCCTTAGCCTTAGCCTAGGTGGGTTGTTTAAACTAGAAAGACTAGGAGTTGGGTAGAAATAGAGTTATCTAAAAAAAAAATGAGAAGGAAATTTATTATTCGTAGTATAAGTGTTAGATTAGATTTTTTTGGAGAGAGAATTTAGAGAATTAGAAAACCAAAAGGCTTGTGATATTTGGAAAAGAAAGGCTTGGAGAAAAAGAAGGAGATGGAGGTAGAGATTTTTGGAGAATAAGGATGAAGAAATCAAGTGGAGTTTGTAACAATTGAGAGGTAGTATGTGAAACCCTTTCTCTTCATGTTTTTGTTATACTTGATTTTTAATTTGGTCTCAGTAATTTATTGATTTAAAAATGTGAAGTTAATTGATGATCGGCCTTTTAATATTGATAGATAACATGCTTAGGTATCTCTAGTTAAAATTTTAGAATACTTCACCACATATTCACCGTTAAATGTTTGCTTCAACTTGGATGTTGATTTCTGAAATTTCTGTACATTTTCGCTTTGTCTGTTCTTGACTGTGTTTAGGTAATCTTGATGATATCAAAACGATTTTAGGTCTTGATAAAAGTTGTAGATCTATATGTTATATTTAATTGTGCGTTGAGTTTGCTAAATTTAGAATTATTATGAATTTAGTGTGAATAGTTTGGTAAAATGATGCAATTTGTCCAAAGTTTTAGAATGATCTTATAAAATCAATAACTCTCATTTTAAACCGTTGGTTTTCTGTACAATTTTGATATGACATAGATCCATATGTTATAAATACTTCCCTGAAATTTGAAGACGATCGGATTGAGGTATCTTATGAAACATCAAATTCGATACTTCAGCTCAACAAAATGTTAGTTTTGTTCTTTCACTTTATTTCGTATAATACCAATAAAATACTTTTACAACTCCAAAAATCATGAAATTCGGTGGGAGTAATAATCAATCTGTCCACCACTTTGTGATAAAAGTATTTCACTAAATTCCTCATGAATTAATAAATAAAAATAAAAAGGCCATGAGTGGCGGATCCATGAGTTAGTTCTTAAACCATGAGTTAAGCCATGAGTTACTTCTTAATTATTTTTTTTAGTAAGTGTGTTTCCCACCCTTACATGTCCACCAACAAGTAATGATCATAAGTTTAATAATTGTGTTTCCCACCTATGTTTATTTATTTTAAGCTTGCCTTAGTTTAATAATCATTTTAAGTTTAATAATTGTGTTTCCCATCTATCAAAAGCTGTTTTCCTGTTTTCTATGCTTTTATTTTGTCACGCATGGGAATCTTTTATGGGTGGGAACGGGTCATTTTTTTAGTAGTAGTGGAAATGTAGGGTCAGATAAAGAAGAAAAGAAAAGTAAGAAGAGGTAATCACTGCTTTTTATTGAATTTGTCCCCAATTACCTTTACTTTATTTTGATTTATTTTTGCCACCACATTGTTAAGTTAAAAAAAAAAAAATTGTTAAAGTTTCTAAAGTTCAGTCAAAAGTTTATGTAAAAGAAGATTTTGACCCAATTGGTTGTCATCAGATGAGCTTAGGATATGGTTTTGGTACCAAGTGTCACGAGGTCATTAGTTTGTAATTGTTTAGGGTCTTATCAAAAGTTTGACTATAAATATCAAACAAAGGGGAGTTGCTTTAGTCAGGGAAGGAAGAAGAACATTTATTCTAATCAGTGCTTAGGTTACAACAAAAATAAAATAAAAGAAATATACTATAGGCTTGAAGTTATTTTTATATGAAACAACCAAGATAGTTAGAGGATACTTTAGCATCCGTTAATTGGAGATTTCGGATTCATGTTCATATTGCTAGCGTTTGAGGTAGGCGCAACACAATCTAAAACTCTTCTTTTATTCAAGTTTCTTTTAATTAAATTTATGTTTGCAAGTTTCCATTAATATATGGATGATAATCAATGTTGTAAGAATTATTATGAATGTTGGGCTGTGGTCCATAGATTGTGATTCTTAAAGATTATTTATGACGGGATACGAGATATCCTTGGAAACGGTTTTTGTTTCCTAAACCCACGTGGGGCTCCCTTGGGCGAGCGGATTGATTGAATTTATCAATGTATATGGATGTGGTGTTTCCATATGTTTTTGGTGGTGTTAACCATGCACTTGTTTTGAAAAGAAACTGAAAAATATTGCATACAATGTTTTGTTGCTTCTTTGCCTACTGAGTGTCACAACTCATGTCGTATTATGAAAAAAATTCCAGATTTGACGCATGACAAGGAATTGATCAACGGGGAGCCTAGATAATAATTTTAGATCCTTAAATTTGTTCTTTATGCGTAATTTCTTGTTCAAAGATGTAATTAGTCTTAGATTCAAAGCTGTAAAATATTGTATGATGTTGAGTTGACTGTTTATCATTTTAAATTTTTAATAGGTTTTGATTTGATTCTTTTTAAACCAAATGTAAAACTTCTTAAGGGACATTTTCTGAAAATTATAGAATTTTCTAAGTAGTAAACTTATTTTTAACATAATTCTTTGTACCATTGTTAAATCAAAAAATATCCGACTGTTTTAAATATCTCATAAGTATCCTATTTTAAAACTATGATACATTAGTTTTTATACCTTAGTGTCTGCTGAGAAAATCCACATCTATCTTTTATCTTTCTAAAATGACAAACCTCATCCAATTGTGAGTTATGTGTGATTTTATATAATTTTTATAAAACAAAATGGTACAGTTTTGATTTTCTGCAGTTCTGGTCAACTACATGTTTGACTATGGTCAAAGGATACTCAACTCATTTAAAAATCCCGAATAATTTAGGTATAATGTATTTACAGTATAGATTTTATCCGTATAACATCCGATGAATTTTGGAACTCGCATGAAGCCTGTAAAATTCTAGTAATCCACCTTGGTCTGTTTTCAGTTTTATAATTTGGGGTTGAAATCGTTTCTTATTAATTAATCTTAAGACTTGAACGGTGTAGTATTTTTATTTGACAACCAAAATGTGTTTTTATTCCAGTGGCTTTCAAATTAGGTTAAATCAACGGTTTGACCTTCCTTAATGAATTTCTGAGCATTCCGCTGCGACAAAATTCTTAAAACGCACATGAATTAATCAAGCCCAAATGAATTATTTAATGAGCTTGGGCTTAGTAGTCGGGCCTCGGCTACGGTTTTCAAGTGGCACTCCGGGTTTCGAAAACCTGGGCGTCACAAATTGGTATCAGAGCTCTAGGCTTTAGATCTTGAATGAGACCGTAGAATAAAATGTTTTTGTTGTATGTTGCTATGCATGCTTGTTTGGTTTGATTGGTCAATTACTCGTTTCATGTTTTAAGTTGTATACTTGCTTTTGAGGAATTCATGCGAATAACTAGTTGTGTGCTGGATTGTTTTGTTATTTATTATTTTTTTATTTTATGTTGAATTTTTAGATGATAAGCATATTCTAAATTTCGGGACGAAATTTCTTTTAAGGGTGGTAGAATGTAATACCCGGTATTTTTAGTTACGATTTCGGGTCGGGTTATACCTGGATTGGTTAACCTTATGCTTAGATTGTTGTTCATTAGACTTAGCCTTAGCCTAGGTGGGTTGTTTGAACTATAAATACTAGGAGTTAGGTAGAAATAGAGTTATCTAAAAAAAGAAAAATGAGAAGGAAATTTATTATTAGTAGTATAAGTTTTAGATTAGATTTTTTTGGAGAGAGAATTTAGAGAATTAGAAAACCAAAAGGCTTGTGATATTTGGAAAATAAAGTCTTGGAGAAAAAGAAGGAGATGGAGGTAGAGATTTTTGGAGAATAAGGATGAAGAAAATCAAGAGGAGTTTGTAACAATTGAGAGGTAGTATGTGAAACCCTTTCTCTTCATGTTTTTGTTATACTTGATTTTCAATTTGGTCTCAGTAATTTATTGATTTAAAACTGTGAAGTTAATTGATGATCGGCCTTTTAATATTGATAGATAACATGCTTAGGTATCTCTAGTTAAATTTTTAGAATACTTCACCACAGATTTACCATTAAATGTTTGCTTGAACTTGGATGTTGATTTCTGAAATTTCTGTACAATTTTGATATGAAATTTCTGTACGCTTTGTCTGTTCATGACTGTGTTTAGGTAATCTTGATGATATCAAAACGATTTTAGGTCTTGATAAAAGTTGTATATCTATATGTTATATTTAATTGTGCGTTGAGTTTGCTAAATTTAGAATTATTATGAATTTAGTGTGAATAGTTTGGTAAAATGATGCAATTTGTCCAAAGTTTTAGAATGATCTTATAAAATCAATAACTCTCATTTGAACCGTTGGTTTTCTGTACAATTTTGATATGACATAGATCCATATGTTATAAAAACTTCCCTGAAATTTGAAGAAGATCGGATTGAGGTATCTTATGAAACATCAAATTCGATACTTCAGCTCAACAAAATGTTAGGTTGGTTCTTTCACTGTATTTCGTATAATACCAATAAAATACTTTTACAACTCCAAAAATGATGAAATTCGGTGAGAGTAATAATCAATCTGTCCACCACTTTGTGCTAAAAGTATTTTACTAAATTCCTCATGAATTAATAAATAAAAATAAAAAGGCCCTGACACTAGTCCAGAAGGGGTTATAAATCACGTTTTTAAATGACAGATTAATCGTGTGATTAGGGTATAACAAACAAATTATGTCATATAATATAAAAATAGTGGGACCCATTATTTAACTAAAAAATACCGTTATTTTCAAATGTGATAAATCTGTAGGTGCGTGATTTTTCAAGAACCATTAAATCACGGATTAAAATTGTTGGATATTGTAAGTTTTAATACGCCCCACTAATATTTTGTTGCGCACCATAAAAATGGCTAACCATCGGCTGAGCAAATACACTGGCTTACTTGCCATAGTTCTATAGAGCCGTATCGGTTCCGGGTTCCATATTGTAAACCCCAACACCAAAAATGATAAAACTTCAGAGAACCAAAGAAGAAGTTCTTAGTTCATCTCTTCACGCCGCCGTCCGTTTTTCTCCCTCCAGAAACCTAACTACCTGAGGAGACTCTAACTTAGAAGAAGAAGAAGACACGACGATATTAGGTAAGTTTCAATTCATTTGTATCTGGGTTTTTCTCAAGTTTCTCTGTTCCTTAAAAATTTGATTTTAGAGACCAAACTTGTATATGAAAAGATTTTGATTTGATACATTGGTTAAATTAGAAATTGGGAAGGAATAATTTCGATTAGTTTGATTTCATAAAAGTGGTTTCTGATTCACTTTGTCAAACCTTTTTCTCTGTTATTTTGCTAGATAAACCTAAGAGGAGATCGAAGAAGAAGAAGATATCAAATTAAAGTAAATTTCAAATCCCTATTCATCTTTCATTCTTTTTTTTTGCTTAAGCTTCTGTCTGGTTAATGAAAAGTTGATTTTTGGAGACCAAATTATTATCTATCAGATCCATAGATTTTGGTTAATTTAAAAGCTTTTGTCTAGTTAATTGGTTAATGTAGAAATTGTAAATGAATGATTTTGTTTAGTTTTATTGCATGAATTGGAAGGGAATGAATTGGGTTTTTAAATCTCTATTGAGAATTGACAATTGCAGAGATTTTGGTTTGATAAAATGGTTTGATTTTTATGGAAGAATTGGGTTTCATGACTGAGTACTCACAGTAGGATGTACTGAATCTTTACTTCTTGCTTGATTTTTAGTGGGATTGTAAAGATCCCCTTTAACCCATTATGTCATTTCATTAACTCAGCCAATTGCCTTCCCACGAATCCCATCCTACCCATGGTTATCAGAATTTTCACATGATATCACATGAGCAATCAGGGATTATCAGTGGATATTACTATATTAGGCTTGATGTTTTTGATGTGTTTAGGATTTTGTAAGGCTTTCTATTGAATGATTAAGAACTACCACATGTAGCATAGTTATTTTTTTTGGTTGTTTCCTGGGAAGTTAATGTCATCCTGAAGCAAAGAAAACCTAGCGCCTACAGGGACTAGTCGAGAACAAAACTCCCTGAAGATGCGAATTTGGAGATTACGGGGAGTTCCAATCGATTGTGTGTAGCCCAGCACTGAAGTGACTGTATGCCGAATATTGAGTCCAACTCCACCACTAATCGAGGAACTACAATGTAGTTTTGTTGTCGTGCACAAGCATAACATGGTGTAAATACTATGAATGAGGCCTTATTTATTTTTGCTAGTAATTTATGCTTACAAGAACATGACATTTAGATGTATACAGTATTTTAGTGGTAGGACCAAGAGCTGTGAATTTTGGTAGCCAATATTAGCCTACCCTTTAGTCATAGTGGACATCTTAATCCACACGTTTTGCAGTCCACTTTTGTACAGCCACCCCCATTATGTTGGAATGTAAGATGTTCATAGCTCCGAGATGAAGTCGCCATTTTGTGCCATTTTTGGGACCCCCAAATTGTACTTTGGTACTTTGAACACTAACTAAACTATCTCGCTATCAGCAGATTAGGATTTGTTTGAATGTTTTTTCTTGTTATCATTCTTATCTTTGATTTATATATCTTCTTAGATGTTGTCACCTCTAATCTTTGATTTGGGTCTAAATAGCTTTTCATCTGCTTGGGATGATACCCATATCGCATTGTAATACTACTAATGTGATTCTGTGAATGGAACTACTGAAATAATCCCTTGCTACTATGTAAAACATTTCCTAGATCACTTAATATTTGTCTATTTCTGGATACATTTCATATATGTAAATTTTGAAGAGTATTTCTTTCTGTAACTTATCCTCAACTGCCTTTCATCAATGGTTTTGCTAGGCTTTGCCTCTTGGATCTTGTCTGGATGGAATGTCTAAATGATAGTCTTGTTTGAGATTGTTACTGCTGCCTCGTGATGCAATACGATAGCCTACTGAGTATCTCTGTAAGATCATCTTTTTGTGAGTTACATCTTACTTCTTTGTTTTATCACTGTGGGGTGTTTACATTTTGTTGTTGTTGGACAATATGATATATTTGCATCAAGAAAAAGGTACAACTTCAGTTTTTTTTTTTTTTTTTTGGTAGACACCTTCGATATCTTGTGGAGAAAAAAAAAATAAAAAAAAATTCCATAATTTAGCCCTACCCTACGCTAATTCCTGGGTCCGTCCCTGTGTGATACTCTTTGGTCTATTTTGTAATGTTGAGTGCCTTATTTTAAATGACCTCTATACTCTCTTCTTCTCCTATATAAACTATGACGCAGTCCCTTGGGACAAGCGGTTCCTCTTCTTTAATCATCAATTATTGTTTTGGGTGCTATTTTTTTTATGACCCTTTGTTGCATAGTAAAATTCTAATTTCGAATCTTATACTGAATGTGCACTCTCTGTCCATCGGTTATATTTTAGTGCCTTTGCTTTTCGCAGCAGCGGCGATCTGATAAGGTCTTTGTGTAGCTGGTTTGAGTTGATATATATGTTAAATTTGCATCAGATGCAAACTTCTAGTGATGCCTGTTTTATTCTTCTAATTTCTTTTTGGTCTTTCAGTAACTAAGTTTCACTATTCACTATTTGCTGCTCCTTTAGTTTTATCACTTCTATTTTTAACATGTGTTGCGTTGTAAGAGAAGCTGGATGTGTTGCGTTGTCTGGCTCCCATGGTACATAATTTTTGTATTATTTGTAGTCGCCTTTTGTAGGATGCTCTTGATAATAAGCTTGCTGCATCTTGTTTGCCAGGCAATCATTGGCGCAAGTTTGTGTGCTTGTACTCTGTATCCTTGTGTTCTAAGTCAGAATCCTTGCATTACGTTGAGTCAGACATAATTGGTTTTCATTGAGCCTGGTTTATGAGTGTGTCTGAGAGTTTTATTTGATTTGATCCTTCACAATTATGTCTAGTAATTCACTATTGTCTTCTCCTTTAGTTTTATCAATTCCATCAGAAGCAAAATTTATCTGATTTGGTCCTTCGCATACTTACAGATTATTGAGTAGCATCATTTTGTTTTTTATGTGTGTCATTTAGGTTTACTTGAAGTGATGGCTGTTCCAAGCAAAAAATGGATGGGTGCAGAACGGCATTCAGCTGAATTTCAGGAAGGAGTTCAATCATTTATCAGGTTCAAAAAAGATACTCTAGGAGCATATAAATTATTTCTCTGTCCATGCTCGAAATGTAAGCTTTTTGCAGCAAGAAAACAGTATTCTCTAGAGGAAATACATTTGCATTTGATCAAAAATGGTTTCCTTAAGACATACAGAACTTGGATACATCATGGAGAACAGCCTCGTACAAATGTTGTCAATGTTAATCAAGCTCCTAATTTACCTAGTAATAGAGTTCATTGTGAAGATTCTGGTCAGGGAATGCTCAACATGTTCAGTGACCTACAGCGACGTATTGACCTCGATAACCACATGGAAGACTGTTTCA
The DNA here is from genome assembly GCA_023529315.1 of Papaver bracteatum. Lineage (NCBI taxonomy): Eukaryota > Viridiplantae > Streptophyta > Magnoliopsida > Ranunculales > Papaveraceae > Papaver > Papaver bracteatum. Next base: position 59,561 of record JAJJWX010003659.1, read on the forward strand.
ATGATTCTAATCAAGAGAGTGGTGATAATGTTGAAGGTGATCAAGGTGCTGATATAAATTACAATAAGAGGATTGAAGATTCACTACAACCCCTCTATCCTTCTTGTGATGGGCAGCATACAAAATTGTCTACAACAATTGAGTTGCTAAGTATGAAAGCAAGACATAATTGTTCCGATGCATTCTTGGCTGAGTTATTGCAATTTATGAAGACTGTTTTACCTGCTGGGAATACATTACCGGAAACTACCAATAAAGCCAAGGCTATGATTCAACCTTGGCGATTGAAGTGTGAAATTATACATGCTTGCCCGAACGATTGCATTCTTTACAGGAAGGAATATGCTGACATGGATGAATGTCCTAATTGTAAAGCAAGTAGATGGAAACCAGCTGATAAGAAGAAGCCACATGCCAAAAGAGTGGCGATGAAGAAACTGAGATATTTCTCAGTTGTTGAAAGGTTGCAGCACATGTTTAGTATACCATGGATAGAAGAGATGATGAGTTGCCATGGTAATGGAGAGGAAAGCATCACACACATGCGGCATCCTCTGGACTCTCCTTGTTGGAAGTTTATAGATAGCAAGTGGCCCGAGTTTTCTGCGGAGAAGAGGAATGTGCGTTTAGGACTGGAAACATATCAATTGCCTACTTTGTACTTTCATATTTATTCTTCCAACTATTGATGCATGGATGTTGTTACTAACTGTCCTGGTTTACTCTAGGATATGCTGGTTCGACACAATTTGGATGTAATGCATATTGAGAAGAACTTTTCTGAGATTTTTTTTGGAACCATAATGGACAATAAGGATAAGACTAAGGATGGGATTCCGGCACGCAAGGATCTGCAAATCCTTAAGAGAAAGAGGAATTTGTGGTTGAAGGAGCGAGGAAATGGAAAGCCACCATAAATGCCGCCAACACCTTATCGTTTGTCTATAGAAGAGAGGAAACTGGTATGCATATCTCTTAGCAACCTAAAGGTTCCTATTGGTTACTGCGGGAACTGGAAAAGCAAAGTATGTTTGCGTGAATTTCAGTTCAAAAGCATGAAATCTCATGACTATCACATTCTAATGCAAGGATTACTACCTGTTTTTATGATGTACTGTTTTAAAGGGCATCGTCGATTGCTTGAGGCCATTCGACAGGTGTCATTGTTCTTTAAAGTTCTTTGTTCTAAGGTTATTGATATTTCCGAGCTTCGCATCATGCACCAACGTCTTGTGGAGTCTATATGTGTGTTTGAAATGTATTTCCCGCCTGCGTTTTTTGTTACAATGATACATGTCGTCGTACATTTGGCAGAAGAGGCAGAAATATTGGGTCCTGTTACAACTCGATGGATGTATCCTTTTGAAAGGTGAGTCAGTTGATTGAGTGAATCTTTTGGTTTAGTTTTTCATGGAGGTAAATTGACTATTGACTTTTTATTATTGTTGTGATTACCCTATATAGGATGATGAGAACATTCAAAGTTTTTGGTCGCAACAAAAACTACATAGAGGGATCTATTACAGAACAATATTTATTGGCCGAAGCATTGAGACATTGCATGGAGTACATTGTGAATGGTAGGGAGAAGTGCTACAAGAAAAAGGGAAGGATATCTAATGACGATGACATTCAGGAAGGTCCATACCCGCCAAATATGTCTGAAGGAAAAAAATATCATATACCCAACCCACAGTACGAACAAGCACGCAGATGGGTTTTGATGCATTCTGAAGAAAATACTGAATGGAAAAAGTAAGTAATACTTTTCGATTTTCTTATCATTTCTTAGTACAATAACTTACTTCCATGTTGGGACTTGAACTATTTAGGGATGAATGAACATATAAAACTGAATTGAAATAGTTAGTGATGAATGAACAAACAAATTTGTAGAGTATGGAATGGTAATTGTATATGTTTATTACAGGAAGTATGACGCATATGTTGTAAGATTTAATCAACATGTTAGAGGAAGAAGGAATTCAACGAAGCCTGATGATTACATGAAATGGATAACGCAACAATTTGAGGGCAAAGACATGACAGATTTTAAGCGGATCGTTGATGGTCCATCTAGATATGCAGTATCACATAATGCATATGCAGTAAATGGCTATATCTTTTATACAGCTGATGCAGAAAAATGTATGTCCACCCAGAATAGTGGAGTGTCCATGAATGCCACAACCACATTCAGATCAAGTGCCAGAGATCAGAATACGGTGGAAGATGAAGTTCCATATTTCAGAATTGTTAAGCAAATTCTAGAATTGGATTACACCACATTCAAGCAAACTGTGTTTTATTGTGATTGGGTTCGTGTCCAAGACAAGGTGAATGGATGGTATGTGGATCCGGTTACAAGAAATATTTATGTAAACTTCGAACGGTTTATGGGAAACACAAAAGAGACCGATGAGCCATTTATCCATTCGTCTCAAGCTACTTCAGTATTTTATTGCAAGGATGAGAGTAGGCCTGATAGAAAGTGGCATATTGTTCTAGAATCTCCAAAACGACGAGGTCCTTTTGTGAATGCTTTTGAGGATCCTTTTGTGTTTACAGGCATAGCTAAAGAATCTTCCCTAACGGCAGCGAACTTAGATGTAACAATAATTCAGAAGAGCATGCATCTGTAAGTTTAAGTTTTTTGAATTGAACTGTTGCTTTATTTTTCGAAGTGTTGTACTGATTATTAATTATGATGTTACAGGAAGATTAAGAGACGCGGTTCAGCACTAGTAAATGTCCCGGCAATGGCTCCCGATAAAAAATATTAGTACCGTTTTTTAGTGGAATTTTTCATTATGATAAAAATGTTACTTTGAAAGGATAAAGTTCCGGTTTATTAGTACCTTAGGTCTTAGTTGAAATAAATATTAGTACCTTGGGTCTTAGTTGAAATTAATCCTTTTTATTCAAATATTCAATTATGATAAAATATTGAGTTGCAATTATATAAAACATTATTTTTTTTATATTTATTACAACTGTGTAAAGTTTTGACACAAATATGCTCAATTCGAAAGGATAAAGTTCCGGTTTCTTCGGTTTTGCTCAAACTCGTTCCTAATCAGTCAAATTTTCAAACGAATTGTCGATTCTTGATTATGTAACTAAGTTTTGATGTAAATCTTCTAAATTCGACATGATGAAGTTCATGTTTCTTCGGTTTTGCTCGAACTTGTTCCAATTCGGTCAAATTTTCAACCAAATAGTCGATTCTTGATTATGTAACTAAGGTTTGACACAAATATGCTCAATTTGAAAGGATGAAATTCCGGTTTATTCGAATTTGCTCAATCTCGTTCCTGATCAGTCAAATTTTCAACCGAATTCTCGATTCTTGATTATGTGACTAAGTTTTGATGCAAATCTTCTAAATTCGACATGATGAAGTTCATGTTTCTTCGGTTTTGCTCGAACTTGTTCCAATTCGGTCAAATTTTCAACCAAATAGTCGATTCTTGATTATGTAACTAAGGTTTGACACAAATATGCTCAATTTGAAAGGATTCCGGTTTATTCGAATTTGCTCAATCTCGTTCCTGATCAGTCAAATTTTCAACCGAATTCTCGATTCTTGATTATGTGACTAAGTTTTGATGCAAATATTCTAAATTCGACATGATGAAGTTCATGTTTCTTTGTTTTTCGAACTTGTTAACGGTCAAATTTTCAACCAAATAGTCGATTCTTGATTATGTAACTAAGTTTTGATGCAAATCTTCAGTTTTGGTTGAACTCGTTCCAACTCGGTTAAATTTTAACCGAATTGTTGATTCTTGATTATGTAACTAAGTTTTGACAAAAAACTTCTGAATTCGGAAGGATAAAGTTCCAGTTTCTTCATTTCTGATCGAACTCCTTCCGCCTAGATCGAATTCGATTTTTTTTTTCCATTTTACTCAAGCTTGTTACAATCGAAGTATCAAAAATGTACTTTTAGAGATGTTAATTAATCTTGGTCTATCTGTCGTCAAAAGTTATTTCTTCTTAAAACTGTTGATTTTCCTCGAATTCGCCAAGTTTATCATTATTATTTTTTAGTATAGTTACACAACTCTGATGCAAACCGCCTCAATTCGAAACCGTCTCAATTCGAAAGGATGATGTTCTAATTTCTTCAATTATACTCGAACTCGTCCAACTCGATCCAATTTTCTTCAAAAAATAGTCATATTGTTTAAGATTTATTATGATTGACATGTCGAGTTTTGATTGTGTAATGAATTTTGATGCAAATCACCTCAACTCGAAAGAATGAAATTCCAATTTCTACAATTTTACTCGAACTGGTTCCGACTCGGTCGAATTTTCATTAAAATATGCTCAGATTGTTTTCGATTTATTACAATTGAAATGTCAAAAATACGGTTTTGGAGAATGTTACTCCAGGTTTATCCGGCGACATCTAAATGATTTTGCATATTTGATGTGGATAGAATTTTTTAACTTCGATAAATAGTAAAATTTGGATTATTCTTCTTCAATTAATTCAGATTTGCTCCATCTTGATCAAATCAAATTTTGATCAAAATATCAAAATAATTTATAATTTATTAAATTTAAGTATCGAGTTTTAATTATAATCATGTAATACGAGACAAATTTTAATGATAATATGTGCGAAACTCGACAATTATTCTACGATTGAATAATATCATGTAATTAAATGTCAACATGATTATGATCGAGACCGGAAATTATCCCAACAACTGAAACTTTTTATGCAACTTTAATGAAAATTTGAGAAGAACTTTAATTTATAATTTTAATCAATTTTGTGTGGTATTATAATTTTGATATGCTTCACAAATTAGTTTAGCAATTTTTTTTTTCTTATTGGTAAGATAAGAGTCAACCCTAGTCAAGGATCACTAATTAAAAATAAAAGGCCAAATTCTTTACTTTTGCCGTGGACGCCCAACTTAATGTTTTTTTTTTTTTGATACAAGCCAAAGTTAATGTACGCCCAACTAAAAAAAAAAAAAAAAGGAAAAAAAAATTGACGCGTGTTTTATTGTGAAGAATGTAAACATAGGTTTCTCCTCAAGAGGAAAGTCCAGATCTAGAATATTTCACCACTTCATCCCGTCTATATCTTAGGCAGAGAAGATTTCTTCTCATCTGATATTTTGGCTGAAAGTTAGGGATTAGTCACTGCAGTTTTGTTCTATAATTCTGGAAACATTTCTTCATCGCCATAGGATGATGGTGTTGATTATATTGAGAAAGAATGGAAGAAAATATCAAGCGGTAATAATCTCTGTCAAAAAAATTTCGATCCCTAACAATTTTTGGGCGGGATGAAAATCAAAACAAAATTCTTTTGGGCGGGGATTATTCCCGCTTGGTGTTATTTGGAATAGCTATAAATCTCAACCCTAAAATCAATTAAGAGATGTTCAGAGATATATCTTTTTGGGGAATTATCAGAGATCAAAAACAACAAGGTATATCTTTTTTATTCTTATCTATAGCTAAATAATTTTTGATTTTTGATTTGGAAGATGCATGAGTTCATATTAGAATTTTTGATTGAATCTGAAATTGGGGATACATAGGATTGATCTAGTTTGTAATAATACAATTTTATTAGATTATCTTTGATTGATTATCGTGTGTATACTGGGTGTTTGTAATATCGTTTTGTAATATCAAGTGGTATTTGGATTTGATTATCGTGTGTATACTGGGTGTTTGTGTATACTGAGTTACACAAGATTGATATAGTTTTGTAATATCAAGTGGTATTTGGATTTGATTATCGTGTGTATACTGGGTGTTTGTGTGATATAGCATCATATTTTCCATTAAAATTCTCACACATTTAACAGTTTTCTACTTGAGAACCAGATGCAAAGATTGTGATTATATCTTGCTTTTCTCTAGAAACTCATACTAATGTGAAATTGGAGTTCTCTTTACGAAAGCAAGTTTAGTTTATGTGGATTATATTATGTAGCTAGTAGCTACTAGGTAAATGGTCCAAAAAAACACACATGTATGTAGCTGTTGGGTGGTTTATCACGTGTTTCTTTTTTTATAGGTAAGTATGACTCTCATTGCTAGTAGTTTTGACCCCCTGCCATACACGCGAAAATTGTATAAAGCAACTGTATGTTGTATAAAAAAATATAATGAGCAACAATGGGTTGTTGGTTATTTAGATCTATTGCAAATATCACTATAGAATACAGTGAAAAAAGAAAAGGTTATTGAAAATGATATCTACTGTGTTTCCTCGGTAGTTCAGCTGCTACTATACCTGCTAATCTAAGCATTGCTGCAATGTGCAACACAGCACAGTATCTCCTTCCGAATTTTGTTAATTATTAGTATCTTAAGATGCGAACATATATTGCATATCGCTTTACTACTTAAGATACTCACTAATATCATTCTTCGTAGAATCGTAGCGGAAGCTGATCATGTGAATCGGGAGTTTGTATATGAATTATCCAAAGATATCACACATACTGCCGTACTGCCGCTAATGTTACTTAAATTATGTAGGAGAATGATTTTGATTTTGACCGTTCGTCACTAATGCTAGAAGCATGTTTTAAAACAGATATTATTTAACCAGAAAAATAAATTTTGTTGGTTATATGAACGTGTTTGTCATAGTTAGTGTTCTAGATTTGCTATTAGCCGCCTAAGTATAGATATCAAGCCTGGATTCAAGCATCATTATCAATAATATAATTTTATTGAACCATATTATTGTGATTAATTTGGTTGATATATAAGTCTGTTTACATAATCATTATGTTTGTATATATTTCAGATGTCCACTTCTTTTTCAAGGGAAGGAAGCCCCACATTCAACTGGCTTTCCTCGCCTCCGAGACATAGCCCCATAGTATCTGGATCAAGTCATGGTGCACATAGTTCAGGGGGGCAATCTAATGAGATTGTGTTAAACTATGAATCATATTATGCTCTGACTTCTCAAGAAAATGAAATTGAGAACACTGGTAATGTTAAATATCTTTTCATTGATTTCCCTAGTTTTTAAGTTATATGAACTACAATTTATTTGCTTATAGTAAGTTTTGTTCCTTTAAATACATTCTTTTCCAAATCAAAGATGGTTCATTACTTATTCTAATTTTGGTTTTTTTAAACCTAGATGACCGTTTTCCAATATTCTTTAATGAGCATGGGCAATGGAACGGGCCACAAAATTTTGTAACCTTGATCGGAGAGATTACAAGGTCGAAAATAGGGTTGGGGCATGCAAAATGGAAAGAGGTTCCTCCACAAGACAAAGAAGATATTTGGAACTCTGTTAAAGTGAGTCCAATTGGCTTTTTTCCGCTTATGCTTATGTTCATATTTATTTTCTTGGCTTTCTATAACCTTTACGAAGTGTTAAAATTAAATGCTGACACTGCATTATTACAGAATATGTACCAGGTAACAGCTATCCATAAGAAGTATGTTTTAGCAAAAGCAAACAGTGCTTGGAGAACTGAAAAGTCAAATAAAAAACGATCTCTCAATGATGTTACTTCTGTGGAAGAAAAGAAAAGGAAGCTGCCAGCATACAATAAGAAAGAGGACTGGGAGAAATTTATCAATAACATCAGTGACCCAAAGTGGCTGAAAAAATCTGAACAAGCTGCGGAAGCACGGTCAAATGTGAAGGCTCAATATATAGGTGGTAGGAAAGGTGTCCCTACAAGGTGGAATGAATTGGTAAATTCTTAACATTGTATTGCATTTTAAGCTATTATTCTTTTGTTATAGCTATTATTCTTATGTTATTTCATTTGTTTCCCTAATTGGATAGCATAGGATGTTCTTGTTCATTCCTTGCATTATTGCTTCCGACTAAAAGTTGTTAGTTTCAATCCATTTGGTTTTTAAAATGCAATAATGGCTGAAGAAACCAAGATGGTTAGATTTCAAGGCTTGTTGTTGTAGGATAATTACTTACCTTAGCAACTAATTAAATTTTGATGCACTTATCTTGTCAGTAAACCTCTACTTTATTATGGCTCACATATGGTGTCTTGTGATGCAAAATTTTGCAAGTATTTAATGAATTATTTTGTTGCAGAAAAAGGAAAGCCCCACTAGTCAGATATATAGGCCAGATGTGTTTCTGAAAACACACAGATCCACTCCAGATGATGATCCCTCGTCTTCTAAATCACAGGCAGCTGCAAAACTTGTAAGTTCTTCTATTTTTATATTGCTTATTGATATTGATGATGTCAGTTAGTCTCTGAATCTGGTTGGCTTCTGCTGATGTGTAGGAACTAGTGAAGGAGGCATATGATAAAGATCCTTCAGCACAAAAGTGTTTGGCCACTGACGCTGTCACCGAGGTTAGTGGTGAATTTGTTGTTACATGAATCTTTTTACTTCTTGAATTTTCATGTTGTATGGTGGTAGTGATTACGTTTCTTTATTATAGTACTGCTTGCTGATTTGGTTTGAAATTTGTTTTCTCTTATAATCATATTACTAAACTGTAATACTGTTGCATCTTTATTCAAGTAGTCAGCACTGCTATGTAGGTTTCACTAGTTTTTCAAGTAGTATTCTTGAACTCGTGATAAGATGTAACATATGCTTGAAGATATAAGTGCTAGACTGTATTGGCCGAAGTATCCCTTCATGGGTATACTGTAATTGCCGCCTTGTGACCATCTGCATAGTAGTATAGAAAATTCCCTTATGTTACATTAATTGTTTGACCGAATTTCAATAAATTTTAATTTGATTCATGTATATGGTTAGATATATGGTGCTGATCAAAAGGGATACATACGCGGAATGGGTGCTGGTATTTCTAAATCTAAGTTTCTTGCTGCTGAGTTTATGAAGGCCAAGTTGCAGGAAGTGAAGAACGAATTGCGGAAAGTGAGGCAGAAAAACGAAGATTTGAAAGCACAGTTGGATGCTGAAAGACAGAAAAACAGCACTAGAGTACACGGTCAGATCAATGATAGCTCTTGTCAACAGGTGACCTCGAATATCCCTTAGTAATGTATAGTCATATGTATATGATGCTGCTATTATGGTATCTTAAAGTTTGTCATGTTACATATACAGGGTATTGGGATCCCTTCGTCCTTTCCTTCGTCGTTTGGTCTTTGTTGTTTGAGGAACTTCAGAAAAAAGGTTGTTGCACTTGCATATGTTGATACTAAGATACTGATTGATGACCACTACGACTGAATGATTGAGGAAATTATTGATCCAACTGCGATGTTGTGCGATAGAGATTATGATGCTGTACTTGGGAATGTTAAAAGAAGCGAGTTTGTTAAGTGGCTCAAGGCCTTTGTGACTACTGTAGGAGAGCCATCAAGTTAGAATGGTAGTGAGATTATATTTATTAGTTTTTTAATTTTCAGGATGTAAATTGGAGACTTGGAGTTGCTAGGATATGTCTGCCAATCTATGTTTGAATATTATATTCTCTTTTAATAAATAATAAATATAAATAATTTTTTTAACGTCTATTTTCTTTACCTTTTAATCTGGTTGGATTTCTGATTCACTAAATATAATTCTGAACTGATTTTATTCAGATTCCAAAATCCGAATCCGTAGCTAGAAAATGACGAAACAGATTTTATTTAGATTCCAAAATATGAATCCCTAGCCAGAAAATGACGAAACAGTCTCGTTAGAATTGGTAGATTTTTTTTAATGAAAATACCTCCAATTATAAAGGTTATGAACCATTGTTTTATTTCACACCTAATAACCGTGTTTTTTTTAATGGCATGCATCAACCGTTATTATATTTCACATATATTAACCGTGATTCTTATATGACATAAATCAACCGTTATTTAATGTTACATACAATAACTGTGATATTTAATAACAAATTATGTATGTGATTTTAAATCACGAATTTTAGACATTGTATTTAATAACATTTCATATTTGTCATTTTTAAAAAGTCACACCAAATAAATAACGATTCTAATAACGGATGAAAACCGTGATAAACTATGTTTTATAACAGATTTCATGCGTGATTTATAGCCCCTTCTGGAATAGTGTGAGTGGCGGATCCATGAGTTAGTTCTTAAACCATGAGTTAAGCCATGAGTTGCTTCTTAATTATTTTGTTTAGTAAGTGTGTTTCCCACCCTTACATGTCCACCAACAAGTAATGATCAAAAGTTTAATAATTGTGTTTCCCACCTATGTTTATTTATTTTAAGCTTGCCTTAGTTTAATAATCATTTTAAGTTTAATAATTGTGTTTCCCATCTATCAAAAGATGCTTTCCTGTTTTCTATGCTTTTATTTTGTCACGCATGGGAATCTTTTATGGGTGGGAACGGGTCATTTTGTAGTAGTAGTGGAAATGTAGGGTCAGATAAAGAAGAAAAGAAAAGTAAGAAGAGGTAATCACTGCTTTTTATTGAATTTGTCCCCAATTACCTTTACTTTATTTTGATTTATTTTTGCCACCACATTGTTAAGTTAAAAAAAAAAAGAATTGTTAAAGTTTCTAAAGTTCAGTCAAAAGTTTATGTAAAAGAAGATTTTGACCCAATTGGTTGTCATCAGATGAGCTTAGGATATGGTTTTGGTACCAAGTGTCACGAGGTCATTAGTTTGTAATTTTTTAGGGTCTTATCAAAAGTTTGACTATAAATATCAAACAAAGGGGAGTTGCTTTAGTCAGGGAAGGAAGAAGAACATTTATTCTAATCAGTGCTTAGGTTACAACAAAAATAAAAGAAAAGAAATATACTATAGGCTTGAAGTTATTTTTATATGAAACAACCAAGATAGTTAGAGGATACTTTAGCATCCGTTAATTGGAGATTTCGGATTCATGTTCATATTGCTAGCGTTTGAGGTAGGCGCAACACAATCTAAAACTCTTCTTTTATTCAAGTTTCTTTTAATTAAATTTATGTTTGCAAGTTTCCATTAATATATGGATGATAATCAATGTTGTAAGCATGATTATGAATGTTGGGCTGCGGTCCATAGATTGTGATTCTTAAAGATTATTTATGACGGGATACGAGATATCCTTGGAAACGGTTTTTGTTTCTAAACCCACGTGGGGCTCCCTTGGGCGAGCGGATTGATTGAATTTATCAATGTATATGGATGTGGTGTTTCCATATGTTTGTGGTGGTGTTAACCATGCACTTGTTTTGAAAAGAAACTGAAAAATATTGCATAAAATGTTTTGTTACTTCTTTGCCTACTGAGTGTCACAACTCACGTCGTATTATGAAAAAAATTCCATATTTGACGCATGACAAGGAATTGATCAACGTGGAGCCTAGAGAATAATTTTAGATCCTTAAATTTGTTCTTTATGCGTAATTTCTTGTTCAAAGATGTAATTAGTCTTAGATTCAAAGTGTAAAATATTGTATGATGTTGAGTTGACTGTTTATCATTTTAAATTTTTAATAGGTTTTGATTTGATTCTTTTTAAAACAAATGTAAAACATCTTAAGGGACATTTTCTGAAAATTATAGAATTTTCTAAACACGTATTTTTAACATAATTCTTTGTACCATTGTTAAATCCAGAAAATATCCGACTATTTTAAATATCTCATAAATATCCTATTTTAAAACTATGATATATTAGTTTTTAGACCTTAGTGTCTGCTGAGAAAATCCACATCTATCTTTTATCTTTCTAAAATGACAAACCTCATCCAATTGTGAGTTATGTGTGATTTTATATAATTTTTATAAAACAAAATGGTACAGTTTTGATTTTCTGCAGTTCTGGTCAACTACACGTTTGACTATGGTCAAAGGATACTCAACTCATTTACAAATCCCGAATAATTTAGGTATAATAGTATTTACAGTATAGATTTTATCCATATGACATCCGATGAATTTTGGAACTCGCATGAAGCCTGTAAAATTCTAGTAATCCACCTTGGTTTGTTTTCAGTTTTACAATTTGGGGTTGAAATCGTTTCTTATTAATTAATCTTAAGACTTGAACGGTGTAGTATTTTTATTTGACAACCAAAATGTGTTTTTATTCCAGTGGCTTTCAAATTAGGTTAAATCAACCGTTTGACCTTCCTAAATGAATTTCTGAGCATTCCGCTGAGACAAAATTCTTAAAACGCACATGAATTAATCAAGCACAAATGAATTATTTTATGAGCTTGGGATTAGTAGCCGGGCCTCGGCTACATTTATCAAGTGGCACTCCGGGTTTCGAAAACCGGGGCGTCACATACGGAGCTTAATAAGCTTGGGAATCTCCATATACATAACATCGAGGCCTTTTAGTTAAAACCCCATACCTCTTATCCCAATGTGTCAAGTGGGGTTCGCGGTTATGTGGTCTGGACCTGAGTAGTGTCCAGTGGTCTGTGAATTTCCTAACAATTGGTATCAGAGCCCAAGGTTGGGGCTACCATCCGGACGTAGAAGTGGTTGTGGATGTCACTCGATATATGGTGCAAGTGGAGTCAGACTCAAGGTGGATCAGGCAAGGCCCAAATTTGAACTGGAGCTCAAGGTGGAGTTAGCATCTTACCCATTAACTCAGGTAGAGTAGGGTTCTAGATCGACAATGCAATGCTCAAGATTGAACTGGAACTCAAGGTGGAGTTGATGTCTCACACACTAACTCTCAAGTGGAGCAGGGTTCTTGGTGGCACGGAAATGATCAAGGTGGAGTTAGTATTTTCCTTCTCATTAACTCAAGGTGTAGTAGGATTCTTGGGCGCATAGTGACAATTATAATGATCGATGAGTAGCATATACATATGGTATTCATATGATGGGGTATGATTGGACTGGTGAAGTAGTTTAATATCGCCAAGGTGGAGATTATTGGGATATGTGGCGTGATAAACTACATATTCATAACTAGGGATAGTCTCACATGGAAGAAATAGGAGTACACATGGATCTTAATAAGGTTGGGAATCTCCATAGTAGCACCGATCTCTTCTAGATTAAAACCGCACACCTCTTATCCCAAGGTAGTCAAGTAGGGACAACATCGGTGCTATGTGGTCGGGCCTATATTAGGTCCTTATGGCCCATGAAGATCCTAACATCCTTCATTAAAATAAGGAAGATGCAAAAAGGTAATAGATATCTTATCTTTGTAAACTAAAAAACATATCAAATAATGTTTTTTCTTTTTTTTTTGGGGGGGTGCAAAATATGTAAAAATTAGTTTCGATATAATTTAATGGCCGGCTTGAGGATGCAACTTGAGAAAGGAGAGGCATAGTATGGGAGAATGTCAAGGCGGAAAATTCTAAGGATTTGTGGAGTGAAGAATAAAAACATCTATCGGGTTTTTCTTTACTTTTGTAATGATAAAATGAATAAACTTTATATTAATAAATATTATATTTAATATTCATATGTTGAAAAATGCACCACTAAATAAAAATTATGCACGGTTAAGCGCTAGTATTAGGGGTGTGCAATGGTTGGACGGTTGCGGATTAGGGGTCACCCGCAACCAAACCGTAAAAGTTGCGGTTTTGGAAAATCAAACCGTGTCCGGTCCAATCACCCGCGGTTTTTTCATCCGCGGATCAGTGGATGATACGGTCCGGTTGCGGATCAACCGCGGATTTACTTAGGGAAAAAAAAGTAAAAAAAAAAAAAAACTAAGTTAAGAAAGATAGACAAAGAATGCAGTATTAATTCATTGACAACTTGGCATGTTATTCTCAGTTGTTTGGTAATGAAAATTATATGGGTCATGAAATGATTTAATTTATGTTTTATGTTCTGATCTCTTAATGTTTGGGCCATGTCATGTGACTAGAATTTTTTGTTGGTTTCAGGCTTTCAGGTATTTACATTGTGCTAACATGCTTTAGAATCATGGTTTATATATAAAACCCAAAATTGTGGCTACACAAGCCCACAGAACTAGATAGGGAAGTTAAGGCCTTTACTACCCTACGGTGCGGTTAAAACCGCGGTTCTACGAATCCAACCGCAACCAAACCGCTAAACCTTACGGATTTGAAAACTCAACCATGTCCGGTCCGTAGCCTCTTGCGGATTGGTTTTCACCCGCAATTTTGCGGACGGTTGCGGGTGAAAACCGCGGTTCCGGTTTTTTTGCACACCCCTAGCTAGTATGCTACAAAGCATAAAGTTATTCGGATAGAAAATGCCATCATAAAAATACGCATCCAAGAGACCAACTGGACGGGACCATGCCTCTCAGAGCCCAATTAAGGTGCAGGACTAGGACAACTTCAAGTCTTGTCTTGACCATAACCGGGCTGAGTAATTTGGGTAGGTCCCAGCAGGACTATATTCGCCGCTTATGCTTTTATGCATAGGTATCATAAACTCTTCGTACATTTGGAGTAAATAAGGTCAAGTCAAACTCCTAATCACAGTAACAGATAAGTGGCACATCAGCCAATATGTGGAATTTGTACGACTGGTGGATTGACTGGGCAGGAGGACGAGGTTACACTCTGCAACTCCACTGACTCCAGAGTCCAATCGCTTCAAGGTACAGTCTTCGACTGTTCAAAAACAATAGGAAATAAGAACACGGTTATTCTGATTCATGGATGAAATTGTGGTGGAAATAAATTAACTCGCCCTCAGTTTTGCTGTGTGTGGGATGCGAGTCATGACTCGCTACCTACAATGAAGATGCTTAGCGTTGGATGTGAACACGCAAATCACGTAGGCATCAACGTGTCCACAACCAATCTTCGCATGTACAGAGTGCATGCATTAAAGTACGAATATAGTGTGAGATGCTGGGATAGATGTTGATTCATTGATTCCAAACCCCATATGGGGGTTGGTTTGTCATGATCTCCTCAACATCCATAACGACAGATCTAAGAGATGCATACGAATATTAGGGTAGATCAATACGAAATGTAAATAAGACAAAGATTTATGTGGTTCAGCTCTAAAGCCTACATCCATAGGTCTGAGGGTTATTCACTATGTGGTAAAAGATTACAAGAATAGTCGAAAGACTTTGGGTGATCATGGAACCCGAAGGTTAACGCTCATACTTACTCTTCCCTTGTTTCTCTCTTATTCCCTCTCTTTCTCCAATTGTTCGACCCCCTTCAACGTATTAGGAAGGGACATATATATAGCTCACCTAAGTGGGTCCCTTTGGAAAAGAGCGACATCTAAGATCCATATCATATTGCATCATCTTAGACTGTTGTAATCTTATCTTCTTGTGTTTTGTGCATAGTCTGACCCTTCATCAAAACGACCACCACCATGTTTGATAAATCACTATTTCGACTTCCGGACCTCTTGGTCATCTCGCGAAATGTAAATAAGACAAAGCTTCTCATGGAACCCGAAGTTTAACGCTCATACTTACTCTTCCCTTGTTTCTCTCTTATTCCCTCTCTCTCTCCAATTGTTCGACCCCCTTCAACATATTAGGAGTGGGTCCCTTTGGAAAACAACTGTTGTAATCTTATCTTCTTATGTTTTGTGCATAGTCCGCGGACCTCTTGGTCATGCTTTCTAAGATCATCACGCTGACCAATCTCCGTCTCCTTCGTTAGTTAGCTGTTGCGTGCCCTCTGAGCAGCACCTAATGCGAGTGGTTGGGGCGGTCCAGTCCGCGCCAGGCGGTGTCAGTCTTTCCCTGTCATGTCTGTGTCAGTTGGGCCTTCCCCAGCCGCTGATTACATCTCATCTCGAGATAAGATAAAGTGATGCCGAGTAGCTCCTTGGTGTTAAGTGGGTATACCTTTCGTTGATGTTCCTTCATCTTAGACTGTTGATCTCGACATGTGGTGCATCACCTAGATCCTTGGATCCCCCTATGTACCATTCACCTTCATGACGTGGCATCCACGTGGACTTGCTAGTACACGTGGCGAGGGAGATACATAAGTGTACTTACACTGGAAGTATTAGCGTTGGTAATTAACTTGAATTGAAGGATTTGGGACATGGAGGAGGAAAGCGTAGAATATCAGTTCTGTCATTGTAGCTTTAGTTAACAAATTTGGATTATTTCTTAGGAATATTCAAAATAAAGTGTGTATTTTCAATTAATTTGCAACAAAATTTTCCAGCATGGCTTAAATCAAGAAAACTTTACAAGTAACAAATAATGACGGGATTTAGTTAGAAAAAAAAAACGAAAAACCTAGGGTTTGGCCGGTTTTGCTCCGGTTTTTTCTCTTTTCTTTTTTCTTGCGTTCTTTGCCTTTTCGAGGGTTTGGCGTCGATTCATGGCGTCAAATCAACCAAAACCACCTGATCTTAATGTTCAAAATCATCAACATCACTCACGGGGTCGTTTTGTGCAACCTCCAAACAGATTCCGATCAAAATCTAGAACTAGGAAGGAATACGTTCCAAAAACAGGAAACCCTAGTTCTAACGATTTAAGGAAACCGATTGAAGATGCAACTGGCGCTAATCAAATTGAAGGAAACCGATCATATGCGTCAGTACTTAGGAAAAGAACTCATGTTTTGTCGAAGATTTATGCTGATACCTTATCGCATCCCCCTGTTCATACCTCTCATGGTGACGTTATTATTAAGATACCAAAGGAAACTCACACACGAATTAAAGAAGTTTGGAATTATAGTTTAGTTGGGCGTTTGGATTTTAAAACCCTAACTTTTGATGAAGCTAAGCGTGATTTATTAAACCAATGGAAGCTATATGGTTCGGTGCAATTCATTCCATGGATTCGTGGTTATTTTGTTATCAAGTTAGACAATGAAGATGATCGAAAGAGAGTTAGCTATGATGGACCGTGGAAGGCAAAAAAGCAACAGATTAAAATCCATCCATGGACGCCAATGTTTAACCATGATGTTGATAAAGTTACGCGAGCAGCTGTGTGGATTCGTTTTACCAATCTCCCTTGGGAGTTTTGGGATGAGGAGACGCTGTTTAGGATGGCAAGAGGTCTTGGAAAACCTGTAGCTGTTGATCCAAGAACTTTGAGGTTTGAATATGGTTATTTTGCTGCAGTTTTGATTGATATTGATTTCTCTCAGCCTTTAGCTAATATTGTGGTAGATAATGAAGATGGTACTGAAGGTTTTTATGCAGAATATGAAATTATTAATCAGCCAAGTTTTGTGAATATTGTAAGTCAATAGGTCACATCATAAGGACTGTAGAATTAAACTTCGAAAGGAGTTAGAGGACAAGGAGAGGGTTGAGAAAGATCCAGTGATTTAGAAGAAGCTTAAGGAGGAGATTCATGAGCTGCAGAATTTATGGCAGCTACGAAAGTTCAAGAAAGCAGCTGATGATCCTAAGGTTGATGACGCGAACAATCCAGTTCCTCCTAAACAAAATCTGAAGGTGCCATTGACGGAGTTTTTGGCTGGTCAGCATAGGTACTTAGCTACTCCATCGACTAGTACAACTAAGGTCTCACAATTGTCTCATTCCAATAGTGCGCCTAATTTGTCTACGGGTGTTGTTCAAATTAATTTTCAAGATGAAGCTCCAAGCAAATCTGATACGGAAGCTGTGGTTAATTCGACTCCACCAAATAATGTTAATAGTGATATGGAAGATAATGAATAACTTGAGGTGATACGTGAGTATGAAGAGCTAAAAAAGAGGGCTACAAAGCTAGATAAATCTGATGAATTAGCTAAAATAGAGGAAGATGCTGTCAAGGCAAAGGTTGATCGTTTGAGAACTTTGGCTTTGGGAAAACGTAAAAAAGGTGAGGATGGGGCTTCTCATATTGGGATAGTGGAGCAAGCGGGTGGCTCTTTGCCAGTTTATGATCCAGTTTTGGAACAACTAATGGATGATGGTTTTAGTCCAGCTACTAGAACAACAAGAAGATCTTCACCAGAAAAGCATGTTGATGTGGTGGCGACATCAAACATGTTTGATACTAGGACTGACGATTTAGAAGACGAAGCTGAGGAGATTTTTTCAGAAGTTTCGCTGGCTGAGCATGACGTGGATACTTTAAACCCAGTTGAAGATGAAGCTACATCTTTAGAATTAGGTGCAGCAAAAGATCAAGATGAGAGGGCAAAAAAGGAATTAGCTCAAAAAAATAAGTTGGAGGCCGCGACTAGAAAGTTGGCAAAAAACAAAGGACATGCTCCTAATTTTATGAAGCCTAAGGTAAGAACTAGAGGTAGAAGTAGGTCTCGACAGGGTTAGGCAATCCCTTCAAGTAAAGGAGTTGATTAATGTGTGTCTTCTACTGGAATGCACAGGGCTTGGATAAGAATGGTACAAAGGCAAAGCTGACTGAGTTATATAATTTGCACAATCCTGACATTATTTGTATTGAAGAACCTTTGGTTAAGTGCACTACTCGTTTTTTTAGGAGTTTGAAGTTGTTTGATTTTTCTGAGGATGTGATTACTAATGCGGGGAATTAAGAGAAAGGTAATATTTGGGTCTTATGGAGAAATACTTTAGCAAGGTCGATTGTGTTGTCTTCCTCTAAACAAGCTATCACTTTGAATTTTGCGGGTGACTTTATCTCGGCAGTTCATGCTTCTTATGTTCCGATAACTAGGAAAAGACTTTATCAACAATTGGGTTTGGGTTTTATTTCCAATCCTTGGTTGGTGTTGGGGGATTTTAATTGTGTGTTGCGGTTACATGAGAAGAAGGGTGGTAAGGCGATAAAAGAACTTTTTATGAATGAGTTTCGAAGTTGGATTTCTGACAATGGCCTAGTAGAGGCGGATTTTATTGGGAAAAAGTATACTTGGTCTAATTGCCGGAGTGGGATTCATAGAATTATCTCTAAACATGATAGAGCAATTGTTAATGAGGCTTGGTATGATAAATACCCAAATTGGAGATGCAAGGCTTTACCTAGGATTTTCTCAGATCATTCCCCACTTTTTGGGTATGCTTTTGAAAACCCAAGGCCACGAAGAGATCCTTTTCAATTTCAAAAGATGTGGTTTTATCATCCTACTTTTCTGAAGTTGGTTGAGGATAGTTGGGGGGAAAATATCATGGGAGCGCCTCCTTTTGTGTTTATGTCTAAACTGAGGAGATTGAAAGATGCTTTGAAGAATTGGAATCGAACTGTTTTTGGGGATGTTCAATTTCGTTTGAGGCAAGCTGAGCTCGTGTTGGAAACTGAAACTGATCTGTTGGATTATGATCATGGAAACGAGCTTCAATTTATTAAGGTAGCGGATGCTAAGAAGGCTGCTGAGGACGTGAGAACTGATCTTGTAGTTATGCTTAAGATGGAATCAAGAGTTACTTGGTTGGAGGATGGAGACCAAAATACTCGCTTTTTCCATAATAGCATTCGTATGAAGAGGAGTCAAAACACCATCTCGGAGCTTAAAGTTTCTACTGACTCTACTTTGTTTTTGCAGGATGATATTAATGATTACATTGTAAATTATTACAAAGAAAAATTTAATGGTGGTGCGGTGAATATTGATCCGAAGCTGTTTGACATTGAGCATGAGCATATTACTTCTGAGGAAAGTGATTTTATGGATGCGGTTCCCTCTCTTGCTGAAGTGAAGGAAGCTATTTTTGATTTGGGTGCGGATTCTGCGCCTGGCCCTGATGGATTTACAGGTTCTTTCTATAGACACTGTTGGAAAATTATTTCTGGAGTTCTTTTTAAGTCCATTACTAATTGTTGGGTGATGCGTAAAATTCCAAATGGTGTTAACTCTAGTTTCATTGTTCTAATTCCAAAGAATAACAAATCTGATGCTATTAAAGATTATAGGTCAATTGGTCTGAGCAACTTTTTCTTCAAAATTATTTCGAAGATTATGGCTACCAGATTAGGTACTGTACTGAACAAGCTGATTTCTGAGGAGCAAGTAGCGTTTATGAAGAGAAGAAATATCCATGAAAATATTGCTTTGGCTTCGGAGCTGATCAATGAGCTTAGCATAAATCGAAAGCATGGGACTGTTGGCCTCAAATTAGAAATTGCGCAGGCGTTTGATACGGTCAGTTGGGATTTTGTTTCTGAGGTTTTTCGTAGGTCTGATGCAATTGGATTCTTAGTAGTCTTGCCTCGGCTCGGATTTCTGTCATGATAAATGGCAGCCCTGAAGGTTTTTTCAGTATCACTAGAGGTTTGCGGCAAGGTGATCCTCTTTCACCTTTAATTTTTGTGCTTATTGAAGATGTTCTAATTCGCAATATTACTAAGTTGTTTGCTAGGAAGAGTATGCATGCTATGGTTAGCAAAAAGGGGGTTGCTCCTACTCATTTACTATTTACGGATGATATTCTTATTTTCTGTAAGGGTAATTTGCAAAGTTTACGCAATTTGAAGGACATGCTTGGCATGTACCGGAGTGCTTCTGGCCAATGCGTTAGTTATGCCAAAAGCAAGTTTTATTATGGTGGAGATAGAAGCTCTCGGGCGATTGCTATTTCAAATTATTTGGGAATGGAGCGTGTGTTATTCCCTGATAGATACTTGGGTATTCAGCTGAAGCCGGGTATTGTTCGCCACATCCATGTGCGGCAGGTTGTTGAAAAAATTATGGACAAGCTAGCAGGTTGGAAGGTTAAGCTTCTATCTTTTCAAGCTAGGCTTGTTTTGATTAAATCTGTGATCTCTAGCTATGTTATTCATTCTATGGTTGTATACAAGTGGCCTTGCACGATGATTAAACAGGTTGAAAGGGCCATTAGAAATTTTTGTGGTCGGGGGATGCAGAGAAACGTAAGTGCTACTAATGATAATGTCATTAAGAAAACTGGAAGGTCTATGCCTTCTATGTGTCGCCTGTGTAAAAGGGATTGCGAGTATATGAATCATATA
Source organism: Papaver bracteatum (assembly GCA_023529315.1). Classification (NCBI taxonomy): domain Eukaryota; kingdom Viridiplantae; phylum Streptophyta; class Magnoliopsida; order Ranunculales; family Papaveraceae; genus Papaver; species Papaver bracteatum. The sequence goes on from JAJJWX010003659.1 coordinate 80,307, forward strand.
ACCTGGCATTGGAGGTTTGCTAAGCGTATTTGGGCTTGGGCTGCTATAATTTTTAACTTGCAACCTTCTAAGGATTTGGTAGCCTCTTACAAGGCTGCTAAAGGGCGTAGTAGTATGATTAAGGACCTATGGCTTGTTGCTAATCTTGAAATTTCTACAGAGTTATGGAAGCTGCGCAACAAGGTTTATTTTGAGGATGCTAAGGTGCAATGGTTTGGCTTTAAAGGGAGAGTTTATCAGCTGATTCAAGATAACTCTATTCGTATGAAGGGCCGCATGCATAATGATGATTTACGGATTTTGAACTATTTTAAGGTGAAGCATAGGTCTTGCAAAGTTTCAGAACCTATTGAGTTTAGTTGGTTCCCTCCTAATCCGGGTGAGATTATGATTTGTTGTGATGGTGCGTCACTTGGAAATCCGGGCCAGGCTGGCTGCGGCGTTACGGTTCGTGATTCAAGATCGGAAGTTCTAGGCTTTCTTTGTGTTGGCCTGGGATGGCAGACTAATTTCTATGCGAAAGTTTGCGCTGTTATCTATGGTGCGATGTTGGCTAAACGGTGGAATATTAAAAATCTTCGTGTTCGTTCTGACTCGATGAGTTGCATTCAAGATTTCCAGGTTGATCAATTACCTTGGAAGCTGCAGCAGAAGTGGAAAATAGCTAGGCGTTTCTATGATAATATTCGATATGTCCATAGCTATAGGGAAGTTAATTTTTCAGCTGATGCTTCGGCCAAACAAGCCTATTTGTTGGCCGAGGATATTTTTGAATTTTATGAGGGTAGGCCAGGTTTCATTCAGTCTGTTGAATGGCCTGGAAGGGTTTATTTTCGCTTTCGTTAGGTTTTCTTCTAGTGGTGGCCTTGCGGCTATGCACTAGTAAAGCCTAGTCCCTGTACAGTTTTTCGCTTTTTTAATATTATTGACCGAGTAAAAAAAAAAGACGGGATGTAGTTAGGACATCTTAGTTATGAGAACATGCCATACCTGTATTATTGAGCGACCGATCGGAGGGCCCATAAAAAAAGAATCCTTTTATGGTCACTTTTTATAAATAATGGAGTAACAAGAATGTACAATTTGATGAAATTTTATGGCCATTTTGTATAAATTATAAAGTAACAAAAATGTGCAATGTGGTGAAAAGACTGGAAATGGTTTCTATTAAAAAAATCAAAGATGCACTGCTAATCCTAAATACCTTTCTTTTTTTTAGAAAATTTCGTAAATAAACTCAAAAGGAAAGGTAAATAGGTATTACACATATTCGTAAACAAATCGAAGAGGAAAGACAAATAGGTAATATTGATTTTAAGGAATATGAAATATGCTTCAAAAAAAAAAAAGGAATATGAAATACTCGAACGTCAAATGACATTTTTTTATGGTCTATTATGACAATATTTCGTTTTTCTTCAGTCGGCCTTCCCACTATGGCAGCGATGTGCTACTATATATGGGATTTTCGGTTGATGAAAACAACAATCCAGTTATATTTTTTTTTCAAAAGATAAATAAAAAATGATTATTTTTATTCATCAATCAATACACTTGGTTTCTTATTATTAGACAAACTTAGTAATACAAAATCATGATCAAGTCTTTCCTCGCATAAAATTCAGACTTAACTTAGAAGAAACTAAATTAGCATAATACTTACATTTTTTTTATTTTTCAAATCGATATGAATTATATATGGTGTGTGCGAAAATATCCAACTTTTAAAGAATACATAACAGTCGAGCACCATGTGCCGATCATTTCGTCTTTTAGGCGTCTGCCTGCGGTCTCCGTACAAAAATGGGGAGCAGCGAATTTACATGCAGGCTTCTCCTGGCTGGAGCCACCCCAAAAACCAGAATTCTAATTAATTTGTAGACTAGATTTTAGTCCACTTCATTTTAAGCCACAGTAAGAATATTCAAGCCGTCCTGCTTATTCAAATCTTAATTCCGCCCCTGATGGGGAGCTGAAGTAAACTTTCCTCGAACACATCAAGGTAATGTTGCATGAAATAGGAGAGCATGTAAAGGGGATCACTGGGATTCGAATCGGGAGCATATCTGGTGCCAGTCGTCTACAGATTCTACACATCTACGCAGTCAGACAAAAGTAAATGAATCCTTCAATTTTTCTGGATGTTAATATTAGTGGTACGGTCACACTTACATAAAAGAGACCGACCTTAAAATTGGGTAGTTGAATTAATGGAACCAAGGGAAGAGTCGTTGTAGAGAGAGTACATGGTTTGAATCTGGGAACCCACAGCTGAGTGCTGACATATAATCTCACTGCAGAAAGAGAGGTAGTTTCTTATAACCCTCCTCTTCATCTGTTTGAAACCTTGACAATGTATGGCTGTAATATAAAATCCCTAATCATGAGAGAACATCAAAGACAAAAAAGAACAAACATGTTATAGTGGTGACATGGTTTATTAACAAGGATTAATTGGGGGCTGAATAGTAAGTCTCCCAATAGTATTTTGGTGCTACCCCTTATCCTAATTTTTCAAAATTCCTAAACTACCCCTAAAATAATTAATGTTAATTGAGTTGATTAAGTAAGATTAGTTGTTAATCTTTGAAGTTAGATAAAATCAGATTTTGGGTAAAATTTGAGTTTATAGAAAAAAAAATTGGTTTGGTAGAGAGGAAAAGAGTGAGTTTTTTTGGAAATTTTAGGTTATTTGAAATGAGTGATTGTAGTGGAGGAAATGAGTTAAGTGAAGATTCAACCAACATAAATGATTGTGTTGATGGTGAGATTGTCTCATCTAATCCTATGGATTGGATGTTTGATGAATAGATGTTATTAGAGGAATCTTTGATAAATGATGCAAATGAAGATCCTATTGCTCAAAATGAAGGAACCAATCCTCCAAACGAAGAACCCGGAGCTGAAAACAAATAGGTAAACTTCCTATACTCTTCAAATTCCTAGAATGGCACTCCAAGTGGTCGATTCATGGACACAATGCAACTACTCAGAGTGAGGGTCGTTAGTGTCGGGAGTATAATAACCTGACGACCCTTAATAGTCGTTAGGTTTGTCTGAAATTCAAAAACAACTCTAATGTAGATTTGTGAATAATCGGAATTCATGTTACAAATTCTTGACGACTCTTATATGTTGTTATGAAAAATCGTCAATATATTTTTTTAAAAATTGACGACTCTCATTTTTAGGTTTTCTATAGTCGTTTGGTTAATGTATTAATAACCCAACGACTCAATTACGTTGTACTCTCTGTGGGTTTAACTCTTAGGGTCATTAGTTTAACATTACAATAAACATACGACTCTTTTATGTTTAATGAGAGTCGTTGTTTGGTACTTCTATAATATTGACGACTCATTGTTTTCATAGCAACCTTTCATTGAATCGTAAAAGTCATACATCTTTCATAGGGTTAAACACAATACATAATAACGATGCACTTCTGCCTTCAATCATAAAGCATGTAATTATACACGGTTCCATGGAAGATAAAGTTGCAATCATGTAACTCAAACTTTTCCCCACGAAGTTCTTCGTAGTATCCATACGCCTTCTTCATCTGAAAACGCAAACGCAAACAAACTTAGTTAGTATCGATGAAATCTTTGGATAAGTTTTACCTAATGTTTAAATACTTACTCTTACAGTAACCATCATATATGGAAAGGCTTCCCTTATGGCCGTAAATTCTCTTTTCAAAACATCACACTCGAATTTTATCTCTTTGAAGCGTTCCTTGACTTTTTTCAAAGACCTTGAGTTGCGATTTCCGTCCAACGCCACAAAATCGATGAATACGCGGTTCCACCAAGCATCCGATGTTTCATCAATCTCTTTTTCTAGAATATCATAGTGGTTTGTTACTGTTTTCCAAGCTCTTGTAATGGCACAGTTCTCTTCGGCAGTATAGGTAGTCATTGTGTTTCTCTTGGATGACGAATAACTGAGAAGGAGAAGATCTGGTTGATAGTTATGGTGTTGGTAATGAAGAGGCGAGATATGAGTCTGTTTTATAGATTTCAACGAGCCAACTGCCTCAACCACATTTGGTAGAGTTCAATTCCCCACTAAATGCTGGTAGTGTAGTGGGTCGTTAATATTTATAATTTACAACCAACCGACTCTTAGAGTGTGTCAGTTAGGTCGTCGTTAATCTTTGTTAGGAGTGAACGACTTTTGAATGAAACATGGCATAATGGTATATATGTGTTGGTCCGGAGTCGTTAATCCTTGTTAGGAGTCGTACAAGTTAGTTAATGGGTCGGCAAACAAGGTTTTATCAGGTTGACGACTCTGTTTGCAAGGTCACCTTTGTTTACCAAATGTCGTTAATCTGCTAAAAATTGGTGGACGAGTTTTTATGGTGTCGGGCACATATATAATATTCGTTGACGACCCAAGCATAGAATCAGCCATATTTTGATATTTTGTTGAACTAGTTCATTATATTGAATTGAAAAAACGTACATGTGCTATGAAATAAAACATAAGGGAAAGACATATAATAGTTTAATACAAAGAGCTAGTTCAATAAGGAAATTGTAAACGAGATTAATTATATTCGGAGAATTGCCATTCAACTTCCTCCAAGAGAGTGTAGCAGTCTTCGTGCAAAAACTCATGGCCGTACCTTAATTCGTATTGGGTCCGACCCATTACATACTGTAAAACCAATTATTTGAATAAGTTAGTGTTGTTGAATAATCATAAACAAATTAAAAAAAATTGATCAACGTCATATTGATTCATAAACTTACTCTACTCATGCGTTCTTCGTTTGGGTAAGCGTCCTTACGATCTTTCAATTCGTTTCTCAGCAATACGCATTCATTGTATAAATTAGAATACCTTTCCCTTACCTGCATGAGCGTCCTCCTATTACGATTTCCGTTGAGTGCTTTGAAAACCTTAAACACACGTTTCCACCAAGCATTGGTGTTTTGATCATGCCCAAGGTAAGGCCCTCTTGTTGGGTCTTCGTTAGCGGTCACCCATTCCGCTTCCTCAACTGAGTGCTTGGTGAGAGTGGTGTGTGCTCTGAAAATAGCAACATATTCTATGTCATTGAACTGGATTTGAGCCATTTTTAGTGTTTGAAGGTGATGTGTGACTTCTTTAGGATGATTTAATGTGATGGGTGAATAAGTTTGGAAGAGATAGGTCTCAATTTATAGCAAAGTATACTCAACGGCTAATTGTTTGTGAATAAAACCGCCAAAACAACGATTAAGAGAACCGAATGGAATGGTAGGTTGATTATGCAACAATCAGAGTGGTTAGCGGAAACACTTAACTACGCCATGCAAACTAAGGTTGGTCCGGATGAGAAAGTGACTCATATTTTTCTTGCACATCCAAGGATGGTGGATTTGGCTCAGTGTTTTTACCAGGTCCTCTTCATAGATTGCACCTATAATACAAACAAGTATAACATGCCGATGTTGAACGTGGTAAGCCATACTTAGGATAAAAATTCATTCACTGTTGCATGGTGCTTTATGGAAAAATAAGAAATACCGTACTATGTTTGGGCGTTGGAACAAGTGAGGTTGATTTACCGTGGAGAATAAACGCCGCAAGTTATATTTACGGATAAGGATTTTGCAATTATGAGTTCTGTTTGTCAAGTATTTCCACTTGCTCAACAAGTTCTTTGTACGTGGCACATCCAAACAAATATTTTTTGTAATTGCAAGAATCAAATCCAAAAGATCCATACTAATAAGGGGAATCAACGATCTAAGGAGGAAGATGAGCGTTTAAGTAAACTTTCCAAAGAAGAGCGTGAGGAAGAAAAAAAGAAGGAAAAGGAAAAATATGACGAAGAGGGGGATCTATGGAAAGTTTTTTGCGTGGATTGGGACAATTTGGCTCATTCAAAAACAGAGTTTAAGTATTATGCTAACTTGTAGAAGTTTATTGATGTATGGAGTACTGATCATAAGAAGGTGGTTCATTATTTCCTGAATACATGGTTGATTCCTTGGAAGGAGAAGTTTGTTTATGCATGGACCAATAAATACAAGCACTTCAAAAATGAGTCTACAAGTGTTGCAGAGTCGTCTCACGGCCGTTTAAAGAAAATATTGGATCAAAATAGGGGTAGGGTAGTTACGGTACAAGAATCTATTCACGAGCACGCAGAGGATGACTTACGAAAAATAGAGGCACATATGGAGTTGAGTAAAGACCATTTTTTGATGCAACACATAAGGGACAAAGATTTGTTACGGTTGGTAGCAAACCAAGTCTAATGGTGGGAAATTAACTATATGATGGATCAACTTACAGATTTTAGAGCTAAAGCGGAGGCCGGAAAGGTGATTAAAACGGAGTGTAATTGTACAACCGATGTTTGGATCGGCCTCCCTTGTAAACATAAACTTGGTGGGTACAAAGATTCCATTCCTCTTGAAGATATCGATCCATTCTGGAAGAAACTATCATTCATCCCTAAGCCCACGGGTTTGTCCGATGAAGAATTTGGAGACTTGGAGATTGGCAAGTACATCAACCAAAAATACCGGAAAATGAATTGTGCAGGAAGACACATTTTGGTTGCTAACTTGTGGCCGGCCGCCCATAAGAGCTGGGGGTTTGAAGAAGAGCCAATCAAACAAAAACCGCCCGGAAAACCAACAACAAAAATGTCATTTAGAGAAACTGTTAACAATGACAAGGATACCGATAGAGACCGATCACGTCAAGAGCATGTCCAGGCGGAATATGATGAGTACGAAAGTCTTTTATTCCTACGACACGGGGTTTGTCGAAAGAGTAAGAGAATGAAGATATGGATATTGTTGAGCATGCGGTCGATACCCAACAAAGCCAAAATAATGGTATGTTGACGATAAGAGGAATAAAGGGTAATCCTACAACACCTAGGGATTCGCAAGGAAGACCACATCTTGTTGCTTACACTTTATATAAAGAGTATACCGACAAACTTCCTTACGTCACCTTATATCCACCGACGACGTTGATGGGGATGGTAATTGTGGTTACCATGTTGCAACGGAACAATTAGGACATTTTGACAAGGGCGACGAACTCAAGCTCAACGCAAGGAAAATAATGGCCGGAAAACTTGTTGAGGACAAACAACTTTATTTGACAATGCTCATGGAAGGAGATCAAAAACAGAGGGAATTGAAGTTTAGGGAGTTGGTATCAAACGTGAAATGGAGGAAGGATTCGAAGGGGGCCAGTTTTAAGTTTTGGATGCAAATGCCTTTTGGTAGACAACTTCTAGCTGACACATTCACTTGTGTGGTAATTGTATTCAGCAAAGGCTTCCCCGGAGCGTCTTGTATGTACGTACCCTCAAGAACTAGGTGCGACGTGGCGATAAAGAAAATGAGAATTGTAATGGCACATGTCAACAATAACCATTATATAGGTTTGAAGATTTCCGAAGAATTCCCTTTACCACGGGTGGTCTATGGACATTGGGGAGACTACACCAAGGAGTGGACAAACCAGTACGAGTATGGAATGAACATGTGGAATGGTTTGGAAAGAACACCATGTACAATGCTTTAACACGTCATATGGTTTGAGAGTTAATTCTGTTTTAGAGTACAATGCATGAATACTTGGATGTTTTTTTTTGAAATACAATCCTTAATGAATTCAATGTGTTTTATCAAGGTCGTTTACATTAATGAAAGGTCGTTTACGTTTAAGAACTTTAACACAACGACACTCACCTCGTTATAATGGGTCGTTAGATCAGTGTTCAAAAATTAGAACGACCCTTGTTCTCCAAACACAAAGGTCCACTGTATCTTTTGGAAATAAGGGTCGTTACTAGTATTATTAATAACCAAACGACTATATCAATGAACGACCCCATATATATATCCCTTCAACGGATCTATATGGAGATACCATTTCCCAAAAAAAAAAAGACCGTTGGGGCTTTTGTATATAAAAATTCAACGTCTGTTTAATAGAACCTAAAACATTCAAAGTTTATCATTTTTTGAATGACAAGTTCGTCATCAACTACCAATTCAATTGACAACATACTTAGAAGATGCAAGCGACCAACCAAATCAATATTTGCAATGGAAGAAGTAATACGACAAAGAATCATGCGACCTACCAAAAAACAATACATGGTTACGCCATATCCTATGAAGGAAGGGGAAGAGAGGCCCGAGGCTGAAAAATGAGGAAAAAAACAAGCGCATCGCCGTGAAGTATTCAAGCAAGTCGAGGAAGAGACCGAATGGGTTAAAAACTATTACATCGTCAAAGATCTTCCCGAAGAACATAAAGATGAGAGTATATTTTGGAGTCAAGTTGGTTGGAGTCCGTTCTCTAATTACAAGAAACTACGCTATGATTATCTACCGTCCCATATTCGTGATAGGACGATTCACGTTATAAGATTGTGCACTAATTACAACGAGTTTCTATCGAGGAACAAAGGTGATAGGCGTGCGGCCCAAGATGCATATACCAAATGGAGAGGAGAAGAGTTTTATCACATTGAAGCCGCAATAGTAGTTGCCTCTCGCACAAGGAAAAGGAACAACATGTAATCCAAATTTGATGTAAACTTATTTCCTTATTGAAATAGGTGTTCATTTTCTCTTAAAATTTTTAGTTTGCATAATAAAACTGACGACCCTCGATTATTATTATTTTTCCCGGACGACCCTTATAACCAAATGGACGACTGCATAATTTTTTTTTTTTTTGGTGGACGACCCTAATAAAATTTTGGGCAGAGCTTAGTTTCATATTCCATTTAGAGTCGTTGGTATGCAAGCACCTGTGTTACCGACTCTAACACTTCATTTTTTTGGATGGTTTTGAGTCATCGATCTGCTAAGTCGTTTCTGCCGACTCTAATGGATGATTCTTAGGGTCGTCCATCTGCAAAAATTGGTCCGCCGACTAAAAAAATAAAGTTGTTAAATTCAACAGATTTTCACATAAAATTCCAAAAAAAATGAAGTTGTATCTAACAACGACGTAAGTAAAAGTCGACAATACTAAAAGACCTAAGTTGTAGACATAAGTTTAACCATAGACTTTAAAGTTTTAGACATAAGTTTTTCTCATTCATTACCACCACCTCGACCTCGACCTCGACCTCCGCCTCCGCCTTCACCTCCATGACTTGATGATGTCCGAATTTTCTTTGAAGGACCTTGTCCAGGACTGCCCCTTTGAGAACCACCTTCTTCACCACTACCTGCATGATCACCATCTCCCTTTTGTGCACGTTCCTCTGCTAGTTGGCTAGATGTTCTCCTTGTCCTCTTACAATGCTTTTCCAGATCAGCGAACATTTTCTTTGCTTTGGGATTTTCAATGTGTTGGCATAACTCAGCGTACTCACGACTTTGCTCAGGTTCTATCACTTCTCCCTTGTCGGCTTCGCAACAAAATAACTTCATAAAAATCTTCATCCGTTCCCTCTATTTGAATTCAAATACCGAGTTAGATTAACATAATTAAAACAACTTTATGTAAATGATTAGAAAAATTCAAAAAATATGTACTTACCACAAGCTTAAGAATGGAAGAGTCATCTCTAGTGTCGGATGTAGATGATTTGTTGCTCCTCCTACCCGTAGTATGATCAATCCTTATCACTCGACCGTGGGAGAAGCCTTCATACCATGCCATGTAATCATCGGTTACCTCATGACCATCATTAACATTCTCCCACCAAGAGATATGTACCCTACTTGTACCTAAATTCCTATTATTCCAATGCTCAGTCACATGTTCAGGTTCATAAGCAACAACCAACGCCTTTTTGTCCGCCTTGCATTTCTTTAATTTATATTTGAAAGGTGGTACATAATCGTCATCGGGTGAATCTTGAACATACCCAAGCTGACGCATTACTCTATGTGGATTGTACATCGAGTATCCATAAGGGTAAAACAGAGGGCCATGGTAATATGCAAGATCTTCCAATCCTCCTACTCTATCTTTCTTATAGGGATCAAAGGTTACCTCTTTGGCTGTCATGTTGTCCAATTTTTCGATCATGACTAGCAACTTCAACTTATGCGCTTCCTCCTTATCCTGAGCTCCAGTGTACTTGTATCGGGTTCCTTTTGGTTTAGTATTGTTCCATGTTGGCACAAAATGGATTTCCTCATCGGCTCTGATCAAAGAGGGGAAGTGTTCGTAGATCCACACCTGAAACAACATCAAAACAATAAAAATAATGTTATGTCTGAAAATATAGAACAACAAATATTACGAACATTTCCCAAATTTGATAATTCAGATTACCTGAAGTAAAGCCAAATTCCCGTTGATTTGAGAAGTTCTTTCCCGGGATGCCTTTGCTAGCTGAGCGTTCAAATGTGCTACTATGGCAGTCCCCCACGAATACTTACTCACATCATCCAAGGGATCCAAAAGTTAAAGAAGGTTGACGCTGACTTTGTTTCCTTTGCTATCGGGAAATATAACCGAAGCAAGGACATACAACAAGTATGCGGCTGCCGTTGCACGAACTTCAAAATCAGAGAGTAGTTCATTGTCTCCGTCTTTCTCAAGTGACCCCGCATACATCTCTCTTATCTTGAGGTCAAACAAAGAAATTTTGAGATCAAACTTGGCATCTGCATTTACTTTCCTAACTCTGCAGGTTCAGAACGGGCTTATTAATATATTTTAATTTGAGATATTTGATTTGCAGGAATGGCGAAACTACTAGCTCAGGGTATTGTATCCAACATCAAGGCCTGGTGCAAGTTACTCTGATTTTGTCAGAAAGCACCTAAATCATGCTATTGAAATGAATACATTTGGTGTTATAATGCACTCTGTGGTCATTGAAGTGGAGGGTACTGCATTAGGCTGGTTTCACATAGCAGCGATTACCTCCCTCTCTTGACAGTGGAAGGATAACAAGTCCATTTTTTAAGATAGGTCGGAGTCAAGATGAATCTCTCTCTTCTCTTCTACTACTTTCTCCTTTCCTCCATAATCTTTTCATCTTCCGTTTCCAGATCTTCATAGTTAATCTCTGATAAAATATAGTTTTCCTCCAGCTCTATCAACTCTTTATATCACTTCATGGCTTCTCCTATCTTAAAATCCCCTTTCCAATATGTTACCATTGAGAAAAAATTCTTTCGTCTATGCGCTCTGAAATCTAAATCACGGGATGTAATACAAGTCAAAGAGTTTCTCCTTCATCTTCTACACTAGGAGAAATTTCAACTTCTCTTGCTAATCATCTAAAATATCTCATTTTAATCCTGCAAAATAATGGTGATGCTCAGGCGAACACATGGAAGTATGATGACAACAGAACCTGGATGATTATTAGAAAGCTTGAAAATGATAAAGGATCTTATTTGCATATTATTCTAGATCAACGTATCCGAAAAATCGATCCCGTCTTCTTTTTCATACCATCTGGTGTAAACAATTCTGTCTGGTTTAAGTTTGGATATGCTCTTTCCACCCTTCTTCGCCATCTTCACTTCTCTCATAATCCCCATCTGATTTCAAGGCATAACAATTCTTTTACCCCTTCAATACCGAATCCAAATTCAACATCCAAACGGTGGTCAGATGTTGTAAATCCAGGTACTCGTTCATGGCGTTACACAAATCATACCCCAGCTAATCCCTACTTTCACAGAAACAAAACTTCATATCAACCTCGGAAAAAAGGTTTTCAATATGATTATATTTCACCTTTCCCTTGTGATACTTTTGCTCCAATAGTTCATACAAAAACTAGACAAAGAAATCGACATTGCATTGTTGATATTACTCATGTTAATCCAAAAAATTCTCTGGGATGGTGGGAATCTGCCATTGTAGTGTCAGCCTCAAAAGAAGTTACTTCCTGGGATACCATTGGGTCAATCATTTCTCGCAGATTCAAAGTTAAAGGAAAAATTTGATTTAATGCCAATTAATCGAAAGCAAGCTATTATTCATATCTCTATGGATATTGATGTGAATACTGAAGATTGGAAATTTCAATTCAGACATCAGCATTGCAATTTCAAAGTGTTTGCTTGCAAACAAGATTTTTTAAAGCTGGAAAACCCTTACTCACTGAAAGATTTTCACCTCTGTCTCTCCGGAGTACCATATCAGTATTGGTCACTAGAAGTTTTTCATGCTCTGGCCAAGGTATGTGGGGAACTTTTGGTCATCGATAAGCATACTTTGGATCTTAGTGACATGTCGGTCATTAAAATGAAAATTCGGAATGTGATGGGGATCAATGCTATTCCAAGAATCATACAGTTACATACTCCATTTGGAATTTTCGGAGTCAATGTTTTGATAAAAGATTTCGATTTGTTCTCTTGTCCTGCTATGAAGAGAGTCAAAATTGCTCCATCAAACGAATTGACTAAAAGTTCATCAAATAATTCACATTCAACAGAAGGTGTTGAAATTTGCTCCAAAAGAAAGAGACGTAGAAACCAAGAATTTGGCATTGGTCATCATACTGGTGGTAAACGGAGAAAGCTAATTCCAGCTCAGTCGTCTCATTTTCCCGATACCTCTTTTTCTGATTCATCCTCTTCTTTCTCTTACTCCCGCCCAAGAAAATCCAATTCAAATTCTACCCGTTCAGCACATATTCCTCCTAAAAAATCCTGGATCCGAAAATTTGGAACCGGTTCCTCCCCATCGTCATCCTTATCTCTTAATTTATCATCTTCTTCTCCTTATTCGGACTCAGATATTGTTAATCTTTCCTCTCATCTCTACATCCCTTAATTTATCATCTTCTTTTCTTATTCAAGCTCTTAATTGAGAACTCTTTCTCCGTGCATCTTGCATCTTTCCTTCCAAGTCCCCGGCTATGGTCGAGTCACCATCAATTCTTGGTCCTCCCCCTTTGTATATCCCCGCTTCTATCTCTCACCCTTCCCCCCTCTCCCAAAATTCTTCTTCTTTTCTATCCCGCTTCTCTACCCCCTTTCCCCCCCCTTATTACTTCACTTTGGTTGACACCAGAAATTGAAAGGCTTTTGAAGATTGGGTCACAGTCAGGAATCAATTTTAGTATCAACACTAATCACTCAAGGAAATTATTGGAGATTACATTGTTGAAGGATGGACCGATTAACAAAAAATTGCTCCGAGAGGTTGGTGATCAGGGTTTTAGCTATGAAGAACAATTATCTGAAGATTTTGTTTTCTCCACAAAAATTGTCAATAGAGAACCTAGAATCAAATATCCACAAATAGATGATTTGTCTTTTCTTTCAAGAAGATGGTGATGAAGAAAATGAAGACATTACATGGATACCTAGCAAATGTTCAAGTACCACAACCTCAGAATCATATTCAATGGTAAATTCGGAGTCTGTCAAAACTCCAATTCACATTTCACCTGACATAGATGATGAAGAGTCGGTCACATTTTGTCCCACAGAACAAGCATTTGATGAAGAGTTCGATAATGGTCCACCGGGTTATAACCATCCACTACAACAACCAGTGCTTCCAAAAAAGTTAATCAGAGAGCGTAAAATATTGGGCATTTCTGATTCTGAAGAGGTTGCCTGCTGCTCGCCTAGGACCACTAGAGGAAAGGGTAAACATCTTTCTCAATGAATTTCAAACTCATTAACTGGAATGTTAGAGGTTTAAGATCTGATTATCGCAGAACTGTTGTTAAAAATCTTATCAAGTCCTCTAAAGCTTCAATTATTTTTCTCCAAGAAACTATGCTTGAAAAAGTTACAAAAAAAGACGTGATTGAAATTAGTGGTTCAAACAACTTTGGTTGGGTTGCTTTAAATTCAATTGGAAGGTCTGGTGGCATGTTAATACTATGGGATTTGGATGTGTTTGAAGTGGTTTCAGCTTTTGAAGGTACCTTTTCACTATCTGTTGAAGGATTCTTCAAAGATGATGGATTTTCATGTTGCCTCACAAATGTTTATGGACCTAATCGTTACAACGAGAGAGATGATTACTGGGAAGAACTTTCAGCAATCAGGGGAATGTGGCCTGCAATTCCATGGGCATTAGGTGGAGATTTTAATGTGGTGAAATGTATGGATGAGAAGAAAAACTTTAAAAGAACAACCAAAAGTATGTTGGACTTCACTGAATTCATCACTTACCATGAGCTCGTGGATCTACCACTTAAGGGAGCCATATTTACTTGGACCAGTGGAGAGGATAATCCAATTCTTTGCAGGTTAGACAGATTCTTGATCTCATTAAACTTTGAAGAAAAATTTCCCCTTATCACACAAACAGCACTTTCAAGGCCTATTTCAGATCATCTTCCACTACTGTTGGATACCGTAGATGCAAAATGGGGTCCTCCTCCATTTAGATTTGAAGCCATGTGGTTGTTGGTTCCTGGGTTCATTGAAAAAGTGCAATAATGTTGGAGCAGTTTCTCCTTCTCTGGTTCCCCTAGCTCTACTTTCTGGTTCAAATTAGAGGCTCTAAAGAAGGAACTAAGAAGATGGAACAAGGAAGTCCTTGGTAATCTCAATGTAAATAAGCAAAAGATTTTGCATGATATTGATGTTGTGGACAGACTTGAGGAGAGACATAGATTAAATGTTGAACAAAAATCTCTTAGACAAAAATCCAAAGTGGAATATGAGCAAGTCACACTCATGCTTGAGAGATCCATTAGACAAAAATCAAGAGTTCAGTGGTTAAAAGAAGGAGACAATAACACTTCCTTTTTTCATGGGTATGCTTCAAATAGAAGAAGGGTGAACAGAATTAAACACCTAATGATAGATGTGTCTCTCTCTAATGATAGAAACAAAATCAAAAGTAACATCATAAACCACTTTCAAACTTTATTTAAAGAAGATATGCTTTGTAGGCCAATTGTGGAGGATTTGGAATTCAACTGTATTTCTGAAGAGGAAGCTAATGCAGTGGAAAGAGATATTTCAGAAGAGGAAGTACTTGATGCCATTAATGAGCTTGAAGCTATTAAAGCTCCTGGGCCAGATGGATATCCCATCATCTTCTTTAAGAAGTGCTGGTCTTTCCTTAAAGAAGATATCATGGGAACAATTAATGAATTTAACTCTCAAGGTAAGATCAATCCTATTCATAATGCAACTTTCATCTCTTTGATTCCTAAGAAGAGTCATGTGGAGAGTGTACTAGATCTGAGGCCAATTAGTTTACTCACAAGCATGTACAAAATCATCTCTAAGGTACTTGCAAGAAGACTTTGTGTTATTATTCCCAAGATAATCTCCAAGACACAGTTCGCTTATGTGGAGGGCAGGCAGATACATGATAGTATTTTGATTGCCAATGAGTTAGTCGACTCACAAATCAGAAATAACTCCGCCGGTATCATATGTAAGATCGATCTAGAAAAAGCATTCGATAGGGTCAACTGGAATTATCTTCAAATGATTATGAAGAAGGTTGGATTTAAAGACAAATGGTGTAATTGGATCAACTTCTGTTACTCCACTGCCACATTTTCGGTTCTCATAAATGGATCTCCTTTTGGATCTTTTGGTTGTTCTAGGGGAGTTAGGCAAGGGGATCCACTCTCCCCTCTACTTTTCAATATTGCCATGGATGGATTTGCTAGGTACCTAGACAAACTGACTCTCAATGGCTACCTTACTGGATTTTCTGTCAAGGAAGGAGGTCGGAAGATTTCGCATTTACACTATGCTGACGATACTATCATTTTCATCAAGAATAGCTGGGACGAGCTGCATTTTGTATTTAGTGCCTTGAAATGCTTTGAAGTTGTTTCAGGTCTCAAAATGAACAATACAAAAACCAGATTGATCGGAATTGGGGACACACCCGGTTTAAGCTCATGGGCAGACAAGCTTGGATGCAGGATTGATAAATTGCCTATTCTCTACCTAGGACTGCCTCTGGATGCAAAATCAACATCTAAAGCATTATGGGATCCAGTTATAGAAAGATTTGACAACAGATTAGCACCATGGATGAGAGTTCAACTTACAAAGGGCGGAAAAATCTCACTTATTAAGAGTGTGCTCTCTAGCCTCCCTTTATATTATTTCAGCACCTTTAAAGCTCCAGTGTCCATCATCAAGATTCTTGAAAAGAAGATAAGAGACTTCTTGTGGAATGACGGTGATACAAAAAAGAAACACAAAGCCAATTGGGATCTGGCATGTACTCCCATTGATAAAGGTGGTTTAGGATTAAGGAATTTGCAACACTTTAATCAGTCCATGTTAACAAAATGGAGTTGGAGATTTGGCTTGGAGCAGGATTCTTTATGGGTTTCTCTGATCAATGAGAAGCATGGGACTTCTTCTTCCTTTTGGTTTCCTGACAAGGTGAAAGGTACATACGGAACTTCTTGCTGGAAATCCATTGCTAACCATGTTGACAAGGTAACCCTGCATACCTCTTTGATCATACAAAATGGAAAATCCATCTCCTTTTGGTTTGACATATGGGTTGGTACACAGTCTCTTAAAAGTCTATTTTCATCCTTATTCAAATTGAGTAACAACAAAAAAGGGTCTCTTGCTAGTCATATTGAGTCAAATGACAATGCACACAGTTGGAGCTTTCACTTCAAAAGGCATCTTGCTCATTCTGAAGATGAACAACTTATATCCCTGCTTGACATCATTGGTGATGAACCACCATTTTTGTGCAACATGGAAGATAGAAGGAGATGGTCTTTATCAAATACTGGCACTTTCTCCACCAGTTCACTATATTCTGCACTTCATCAAGTCGATAACCATCCTCATTTTCCCCATAAGGCCATTTGGAATAACAAGGTACCGAAAAAAATTAACTTTTTTCTCTGGCTTGCTGCTCACAACAAAGTTATTACAATTGACATGTTTGTAGAATGGGGGTACCACCATGTGAACAAATGTTTACTGTGTGGTGACGCGGAGGAGAACATTTAACATTTATTTTTCGATTGTGCATTTTCGAGAAGTATTTGGTCTGCAGTGCTTCCATCTCATGGTATAAATGGTCAATGGCCTTCCACAGTCTATAATTTGTTGCAGCTTTGGCACACATTTAAATTACCCGAACATGATAAAGCTGTCTGGTCTTTAATACCGGCTGCTGCACTATGGTGTATCTGGTTGGAGAGAAATTCAAGGACTTTTGATGAGAAGTCGAAAAGCATCGATCAAGCTTGTCAGAGTGCTAGAGCTTTGCTACTTTCATGGGCTGCGACTTTTAAATCTTGTCTCAGAGGAAACTTAAGCTCTTTAGTCTTTAATTGGGATGTAATTTTTATTTAATATTGTAATTTTTATTCCTGTTTTCTTTTGCTTCTTACATCTTGTAAGAAGCTTCTCTGTATTTTCTTCCCCTACTCTCTATTAATTTCATCTTTATCAAAAAAAAAAAAAAAAAGTTATAATGCACTCTGGTTATGGTTATCATATCTGATCCATTATTGTCTACATTGAGTAACCTTGTTGGTACTGACTGTCCTTTGAGGAATTAAAGTTCGGGGGTTAATGATGTTGTCCTTTGGAATCCAGCTACCAAGGATTTGAAGGAAGTATCAATTGGACCTGTTGAGTCAGCGAGTAATTTTGGTACTTAATCATGGATTTGGTTATGATTATGAGAATTGGGATTTTAAGGTTGCAAGTCTTGAGGGGTATTCAGAGTGAATAACTTTGTAAAGTTCAGGTATATACACTCGAATCTAATTCATGGAGAAGACTTGAGAATGTACCTTACATTGGATAGCAGTAACTGATTCTGACGCCGAGGCAGTCATAATCTTGTTTAATTTCGATGGTGACTTATTCAATGAGATGCCTTTACCCAGCATCTGCATTGAATTGCTGAAACGTTTCCACAGGAAAACAAAGGGAGAATCAAGTCGTTTTTTACCAGTTAAATATCCATTTCAGAATCGATTGGCCCTTTGATAAGAGACCCGGTGACCACTTCCCATCTCTCTTCTCTTTTCCATTGCTTTCGATCAGCTCTTATCTTGTCCCGCATCCTTTCCTTCTTCTTCGACCTGTTCTAGCTAACTACCTAAACAATTGGTTCATCAATGATCTTACTAGGAAGAAGCCAACTGCAGGATCCGGAGTAGGCTCTTGAGACAAATTTGTGTTCATATGGTGGGTTCCTTTGCTTGCATGGTTCTATTGGCTATTGCACTGATATATGGGAGATGGAGGATAATGGAGTGACTGACTGAGTCCCACTAACAAAGTTCTCTAGACAGTTGGTTCCGCTTCAGTTTGTCAAGAATAATGAAGTTTTATTAGGATATGGTAGTTGGTTCCGCTTCAGTTTACCAAGAGTGGTAAAGCTTTATTTTTAATCTGGGTTCGTATGACATAAAGTTGGAACATCCATAAATCTCAAGTCTAATGCTAAGGGGGATTCATATTATGTGGCTACCATTGTCTATGTGGAGAGCCTTGTAGTGCTTAATTCGGGTACTTATGTTGCGCTACCAGAAATAGAAGACTCCAAAGGTATCTTATGCACTTACTAACTTATGACACCTAGTATCACCTGTTAAAAACATGTGGTAATTTGTGATGAATCTAGAATAATCAAGATTACTTGGGAGAAGTAAATAATTTTCTAGTCAAAGTGAAGTCTAGAACAATCTAGGATTAGTCCGTACGGATGGAGGAGTTTAGACTAATCCATACCTCTCGAGTCTTAGTTTTCTAGACTAATCTCTAACTAATGGGCCAATATCTAGAGAATTCTATCTCTAGTAATTTCTTATTTTAGCCCATCATATCTAGAGACTTCTTTCTCTAGATTAGTCAAGTAAATAGGAGAAATGGTCACGTGTAATTTGAAAATTCTAAAGTAAACAAGAATTGTGTATTGGTCGGTCACTCACTGCCTATAAATAGGCAAGTCCGGTTCATGTTGTAAGCATCCAAAAACTCTCAAGCAAGTAAAATGAGTTAGTAAGAGGGAGAGTTAGTAGAAAGAGCTAAAGAGTCTCTTGTATAATAGAAAGTGTAAAGAGTCTCTTGTAAAATAGAAAGTGTAAGCCAAAGTTGCTACACCAATTTCCATTGTAAATATTTCCCATTTCCAAAAATAATATAAGCCTCACTTTTCTTAAACCAACCTCTTTTTCTTAATTCATTTCCTAATCCATTTCCATAAACCCATCACACTTCCGCTTTGCGCCAACAAATTTGGTATCAGAGCAAACCTATCCCGATAATCCTAAAACTCTACCCATGGAAAGTATTCAAGGTTTCAACTATGCCCAAAGTCTAATTCCAATTTTTGATGGTGAGAGTTATGATTATTGGAGTCTTCAAATGAAGACATTATTCATTTCACAAGACCTATGGGATTTTGTGGAAGATGGTTACTTGGTATCCGAGTCGGCAGCAGTTCTGGCATCATGGACTGACGCACAAAAAAAGGAGTATAAAGAAAATAAGAAGAAGGATGCTAAAGCACTACTATTTCTGCAACAAGGAGTTACCAAAGCAATTTTTCCTCGAATTTCGGTGGAAAAAACTTCGAAGGATGCCTGGAATATTCTCAAAGTAGCATTCCAAGGTTCAGAAAAGGTAATCTCCATTAAACTACAAAATTTATGGCGAGATTTTGATAATTTACTCATGAAAGAAAATGAAACTATCCAGAACTTCTTTTCAAGAGTTACTGGAATAGTAAATCAAATCAGTAGTTATGGGGATACCATAGAAAACAAAAGAGTTGTAGAAAAGATTTTAAGAAGATTACCTTTCAAGTTCGATCATATTGTTGCTGCCATTGAGGAGTCAAAAAATTTATCGACTCTCTCGGTACACGAATTAATGGGTTCACTCGAGGCGCATGAGAAAAGGATAAATAGGTTCACGGAGCAGCCGTTGGAGCAGGCATTTCAATCAAAAATAAATTTCAAATAAAAGAAAAATATGGAAGCCGAATAAGAAAGCTCCAGAGGGGGATCATCATCCAACTCCCAATACGAGAAAGGGTCGACATCAAATCAAGGGCCCAGAAATTTCTACCGCGGACGTGGAAGAAGAAAAGGAGGTTATAGAAACAACAATCAAAGGTACGGAAAAAATTACTCCTCAAATCTCCGATGCAATGTTTGCAAAAAGTTTGGCCATCCAACTGAAAATTGTAGGTACAAGTGCACAAAGTGTGATAAATTAAATCACATGGAAAAGGATTGTTGGTTTAAAAATAATGAAGCCAACTATTCTGAGAAAAAAGATTCTCAAAATCAAGTATTTTATTCCTGCCTCACCTCGCAACAAGAAGCGCAAGGTATATGGTATGTCGACAGTGGATGTAGCAGCCATATGACAGGAAATAAAGAATATTTTGTGAAGTTGGAGGAGCAAGAGATTCCACCGGTCAAACTCGGAGATGGAAAGTACCAAAATGTTGAAGGAAGAGGAGTCATATCCGTACGTACAAGGTCAGGTAAAACTCGATACATATCTGATGTTCTTTATGTTCCTGGCCTAGCTCAAAATTTATTAAGTGTTGGAAAACTCATACGAAAAGGGTACTCACTACATTTTGAAGACGGAGAATGCACAATTTATGATAAAATTAATAAGAAATTGGTGTCAAAGGTAAAAATGACAGAAAATTGTGTCTTTCCCTTATCTATGCCATCAATTGGAAATTGTGCAATGAGTACCGATCATATCGATGAATACAAGTTATGGCATTTGAGATACGGGCATCTCAAATACAGATCCTTGAAGGTTCTAAAATCAAAGAACATGGTAATTGGTCTTCCTAATATCAGAGGTGGAGATAAAGTATGTGAAGGTTGTATTCTTGGGAAGTTTCATAAACTTCCGTTCACAAAAAAAATCGTGGAGAGCAAGAAGGCCCCTCGAATTGGTGCACGCCGATATATGTGGTCCGACAAGAACAACCTCACTCAATAATAGGAGATATTTTCTCTTATTCGTGGAAGATTATACTAGGATGATGTGGGTGTATATTCTCGAGAAAAAGTCCGAGGCATTCACTAAATTCCTAGAGTTCAAGGCGTTGGCAGAGAAGCAAAGTGGTCATCAACTAAAGGTTTTCCGTACAGACCATGGTGGAGAATTTACTTCAAATAAATTTATCAACTACTGCAAAGAAAATGGAATCAAAAAGGAGCTTACTCTCCGATACACTCCACAACAAAATGGCATCGCGGAAAGGAAAAATCATACGATCGTAGAAATGGCTCGCAGCATGCTAAAAGCAAGGAAGCTACCCAACTTTTACTTGGCTGAAGCAGTCAACACGGAGGTCCGCATACTTAATCGTTCGCCAACAAAAGAAGTTCTCAACAAAACTCCATATGAAGCTTGGAATAAGAAAAAGCCCGAGGTAACTTCTTTCAGAATTTTTGGTTGCATAGCATACTCACACCTTCCATCCCAACATAGAGGAAAGTTCGATGAAAAATGAGAGAAACTAATATTCATCGGATATAGCGAAGAGTCTAAAGCATATAGACTTATAAATCCAGACACAAAGGAACTAGTAATTTCAAGAGATGTTATCTTTGATGAATTCAAATCATGGGATTGGAATGATGAACCAGAAAACCACGAGTTTCCACTACTCATTGAAGACGAGCTAGATCAGCCGCGTCAGGAAGAAAGTACTCCACCAGCAAGCCCGAGATCTCCAAGTCCAACACAACAAAGCCCAAGTTCATCAGAAGCAAGTGCCATACCTAGAAGGGTGCGTTCCCTAGTAGATATTTATAATACATCTAATTGTGCATTTATAGCACTAGAACCTCACAAATATGAGGAAGCGGCAAAAGAAGAAAAATGGAGACATGCCATGGATGAAGAAATGCGAGTAATCGAGAAAAATAAGACATGGGAGCTTGTTAATCAGCCAATTGACAAAGAAATAATTGGTCTAAAGTGGGTCTACAAGACAAAATATAATGAATATGGGTCAATTCAAAAGCACAAGGCAAGGCTAGTTGCAAAAGGATATTCCCAGCAACCAGGAATTGACTACAACGAGACATTCGCTCCAGTCGCTCGCATGGAAACAATCCGAATGGTGTTAGCTTTGGCATCTCAACTCAAAATGAAGGTTTACCAATTGGACGTAAAGTCGGCGTTCCTAAATGGAGAACTTGAAGAAGAGGTGTATGTTGAACAACCTCAAGGATATGTCCTAAAAGGAAAAGAAAAAATGATTTATCGTCTCCGGAAAGCACTATACGGCCTCAAGCAAGCACCGCGTGCATGGAACAGCAAAATCGACAAATACTTCTGAGATAATGGGTTTGAAAAAATTCCAAGTGAGCCATCCCTCTACATAAGAAAACAAGGTACGGATTTCCTAATCGTTTGTCTCTATGTTGATGATTTAATCTATGCCAGTACAAAACAAGAGATGGCAGAAAAATTTAAGAAGGATATGATGAAAGAATATGAGATGACAGACTTAGGACTTATGCGATATTTTCTTGGGATTCAAGTAAAACAATCTCCAGAAGAAATATTTATTTCCCAAGAAAAATATGCAGAAGACTTATTGAAAAGGTTCAACATGATGGATTGCAAACCAATTGCAACTCCAATGGGTACCAATGAGAAGTTGGTAAAAAATGATGGAGCGACAAAGGTCGATCCAACCTTATTCAGAAGTCTAGTCGGCTCACTGATCTACTTGACAAATACAAGGCCAGACATCTTCAATGCAACCAGCATTGTTTCTCGGTTTATGAGCGAGCCAAGCAAGTTACACTACGCCGTTGCAAAACGAATTCTCCGATATATCAAAGGAACAAAAGATTTTGGCATCAAGTACACAAGAGAAGAAGATAACAATTTAATTGGCTTCACAGATAGCGATTGGGCAAGTTCTATTGAAGACCGGAAGAGCACATCAGGCTATGTTTTCTGTATGGGAACAAAAGTTATCTCTTGGAGTTCTAAAAAACAAAGTACGGTGGCACTATCGTCAGCCGAAGCAGAGTACATAGCAGCAACAAGTGTAGCATGTGAAGCAGTATGGTTGAGAAAAATAATGACCGACCTACAACAAAGGCAAAAGCAGCCGACGACCATCTACTATGACAATATGTGTACAATTGCAATGACGAAAAATCCAGTCTTCCACGGACGGACGAAGCACATAGAGCTACCACACCACTTCATCAGAGAATTAGTGGAAAACAAAGAAATTGAGCTCCAACTATGTCCAACAAATGAGCAAAATGCCGACATCTTCACAAAAGCAGTCACGGTGGATGAGTTCAATCATTTTAGAGACCGTCTTTACATCACAAATTAAGAGGGGTGTTAAAAACATGTGGTAATTTGTGATGAATCTAGAATAATCAAGATTACTTGGGAGAAGTAAATAATTTTCTAGTCAAAGTGAAGTCTAGAACAATCTAGGATTAGTCCGTACGGATGGAGGAGTTTAGACTAATCCATACCTCTCGAGTCTTAGTTTTCTAGACTAATCTCTAACTAATGGGCCAATATCTAGAGAATTCTATCTCTAGTAATTTCTTATTTTAGCCCATCATATCTAGAGACTTCTTTCTCTATATTAGTCAAGTAAATAGGAGAAATGGTCACGTGTAATTTGAAAATTCTAGAGTAAACAAGAATTGTGTATTGGTCGGTCACTCACTGCCTATAAATAGGCAAGTCCGGTTCATGTTGTAAGCATCCAAAAACTCAAGCAAGTAAAGTGAGTTAGTAAGAGTGAGAGTTAGTAGAAAGAGCTAAAGAGTCTCTTGTATAATATAAAATAGAAAGTGTAAGCCAAAGTTGCTACACTAATTTCCCTTGTAAACATTTCCCATTTCCAAAAATTATATAAGCCTCACTTTTCTTAAACCAACCTCTTTTTCTTAATTCATTTCCTAATCCATTTCCATAAACCCATCACACTTCCGATTTGCGCCAACATCACCTATATTTTCCTAGCACAATGCGAGCGTAAACATGTAAATTTCTTGATCCTGCATTGTAGCTGTTTTGCTTAGTTTTGAAAACTTTACATTCTCCAGTACAGAATGAAAAGTAGATTTTTAGGAACAAACTACTTACCGAACCAAATTTAACAACTTGATTACTATTATTTTATCTGTTATGTTCAAAACTATATGCAGTTTTGTTTGCTGTATTCACACCATGGATATCTGATAGTGAAAATGTTCTTTTCATTTTCATTTTTTTTCTTTCAAATTAGCAGTTTCAGGCTTGGTGTTACTGAAGCTCCAGTTCTTTTTTTAATATTCAAGACAGTAGGTTAATAATGAAGTTCCTTATTAACTAGGGTATCAAACTAATGAGCTTTGAATTTTAGAATATGGAGAGACTAAACTAGATTTTAGTTCATTCATTTTGAGTTTAAACGATCCACAAATCGCTATAAGAAGATACCGTAGAGGAATATGTAAGGGAACTACATGGGCAACCAAGGGCGGAGCCAAGGGTTGACTAACCCTGGCTCTAGCCCCCTTAAAATCAAAATAATCACATTTTTACCCTTAATTTTATCAAATATTTAGGATTTAGCCACCATTATTTAGTATTTAGCAACCGATTTTGGGTCCTAGTTTTATTGATTTGTTTGTGTGGTCCATGAAGATACTTGCCATGTAGCTAGGTATAAGTGGCGTGTACAGACTACACGCACGCAGATACACCATAGGTCTTCTTTAGCAGATTTCTATTTCGGTCGTGCTAGGCGCATCGCGCTTTGCTCGCCATTTACCCGCAAGCTGATATGGCTGGGTGAGGTGGATAAGTGACTTGGTTTTTCTTATTACACGTCTTCCCTTAACATATCCATCTCTTTCCTAGGCCTCTTCTACCACTACAGACCTTTAACATGTTCTGTTTCATATCTCAAGTTCTCAACTCATTGATTCTCAAACCATATTCGTGATTGACATTTTGTGTGTTTGATTTTTGAAGGTCTACTGATTTTTGAAGGTCTACTGATAGTAGTGACCATCTCAAGCTTATTTATGACACATGTCGCCTGTGTATGCTATTTTCTTTTACTTCAGTCTCTCCAATTATCGGTTTACAGAACCGAATGGGGCTTAATCCATCTTTAGACAAATTGAAACTATTAATCTTCTCAGATACAAATCCTTTCTTGTTGTCACTCGTATTAGAATACGGGCATCCAACTCAAAACCAATTGGCAATGAGTGGAGAGGCCCAAAGGATTATTCGCAGATCTTACCCAGACAATGTGGGACAAATCAACACGCCCCCCTCCTAGCCTTGTTGGGTTCTTGTTGTCAAACGACTCGATATTATCATATTAGTTCTCAAAACCAATTCAATTAGAGGCCCAAAGGATTATCCTTGCAGATCTTAGGCGCATGTGGACTAATAATCTCAACAGTAGATATTATCAAGGATAGCAGTAGATCTGGATAGCATTAATTCAGGTGCTCATGTTGGCAGAGTACAAAGGGGGGACTTCGTAGATGATGATGACTCAGAAGATGACGAAGAGGAAGAGATCGCAAAAGGACTTCCTTTAAGTCCAAAATCAGTTAATGGAGCTAAGGAAACAAGTCCTCAAAAAGAGTTGTGAAATTTGGATGTATATAATTGTTATGTGGAAAATAGATGGATCTTAAAAGAAGAAAACTAGATTTGGAAACAAGAAACTCAATTTCGAAGTTCGTGCACAAGAAGATCAGCATGTGCAACAACGAATGCTTTGCAGTTGAAGTGGTGGCAAATGAGATTGCAGAAAAGCGTACGGTTTCTGAATGAGCATTGGTGATGCCAATAATGATAAAGAAGAAGGCGAAGATTGGAATGATGTAGAACAAGAAGAGCATATCAAGAACAGAACGAAGAAAGCGAAGACAATGTGAGTACCTCATACATCCTTAATCTTTTGTCACATAGTATCTCAGTTTCCCACATATTTGCCTAGCTCTTTGAAAGTGAGATTTTCTTACTATGTTGTACACTGTTGCTGTTTTTTATAGCTTTTAAAACTACAGAACGATGTACGTCTTTAGGGGAAAACTTGATACATATATATTCAACTTAAAAGCAGGTTGCAACATAATCATATGATGAACAATGTTCAGTAGTTAATCTCTAGGTTCTCTTAAATTAGCAGTTCAAAATTTGGCACTAATGAAGATCTAAGTTCCGTTTTATATTGTTACTAGTATCATTCCCGTGCGTTGCACGGGATTAAGTTAATTGTGTTATTATTTGTGAAATGTAGAGACAGGTCCTTCCTATTGTGTCAAAATGTAATACTATTGTGTCAAAACGTAATATTAGCAGATCGGATAGTTGTAGCTGCAGAAATGTAGAAGTCGCTTAGTAGCATATTGGCCCGCCTATTTGGGACGACTAATCTTTCGCCAATCTTCAACAATTTTTGAAGTTGATAACTGATACATAGTTTACAGTTTGGCACAATTAAGTGTTGGCATCAAAAGGCTACATAATTATTCACCGCCTCTTTTTCATTAAGTACCCAAATAATGAAACAACTAATAAGAAACAGTATTACCTGATACTCACAATTGAAAGTATTGAAAAAATTAAGTTTCTGAAAATATTCAATTATTGTAATCTCGGGCATCCTCTTGATTTTTTATAAACTCCAATCCATTATGTAATTTGAAAGAGTTAGCGCCCAATTCAGTCGATTATGTAAGCACCACCAGCTATGGAATCTACAATGTAAGAAATTCCAAATAATTACTTATTTGATCTTACTTACTTAAAATTTGCTTTATCCAACTTGGAATCCGAATATACAAAGGACATACCAAATTTCCACTACAATTCAGTATACAAAGGACATAGATACAAAATTTACAGGACCAAAACGGAGGTTTGCGCATTCGACAACAACAATCCACTACAATTCAGTTTGTCTTTTGCAAGAAGACTTGATGCTCGATGTTTCTTTTCGTGTGAGTGGACTTCAATTAACTTTTTCGTAGTATCTTGCAAGTAGTGGAATCTAAATTTTAAGACATTATTGCTGCAACAACCAATAATGATATACTTCAAACAAATTAAGCTAAAAAATGAACCTATGGCTACTTAGCAGACCTTTTTGTGATATAATGCAGCAAACCAAGAACTTCCTTGGATTGTTGAAAGGAAAGGTGAGGTAATTTATTCTACCATACTCATTTCTATCAAATGATTTAAAGAGGGAAAAAAAAAGTAGATTCTACATGTGATAAACCACCGACCGTAGAAGTTTGTACATGTAAAAAAGGATTCATTTAATACCAATTGGTTCAAATACTTGAGAAGTGATAATTGCGATCATACCAATTGAGAGTTTTTCGTAATTGTTCCTTTACCGCGTTCCTGTACGAAACCACCTTTGCATCATTTGTGATGATTTGTTTCCCTGATATCAGAAGAAAAAAACACATCATCACTTAGAAAAGCAAGAGATATAAACCACAAAACCCAATGAAATCGACAAATAAGAAACTATGCAAAGGTATGGTAGGATTTAACACTAACACCGGTATCTACAGATCTGACGTATCTTTGTAAGGTTGGCATCAATAACAATGCGATTTATCTTTGCAAGTTTAGCAGGTACATACTGGCTGAAAATATGCTACCGTCTCCGAGAAACATGTTTGCCATCACCCGCAACATTATTATCTCCAGCAAATATCATCCTCGGTGAATGTCCTCCATCACAGAGCAAGTGAATTATCAATGTATTTTAGATACGCGAATGCTGAAACATTCATACATATAGGAAAATTAGATTCTACTAATTGTTAGAGTTAGGAACAACAATAAAGAAAATAAATTGAATAAACACAAGTGATACTTAGCTTGATTTGCAGCAACTTGGTAGATGCATCACGTCGAGTAGCATGCGGAGCAAAAATTGATAGAGGCACGTATAAATACGCTGAACTAAAGACAATATCGCCTGCTACTCCTCTAAATAGAGAGATGCTATAGCTTCATTAGCGAGTTGCCTCCAGAATACAACTATCGTTAGCATTCCTTCTTGTAGCATACAAGAGAACGCCCTTAGAACTTGGCAGTGAAAACAACTCAGTGAAACCACCTTGTTTCACTCAAGAACTCATAAAGAAAAATGGACGAAATAAAACTTTGTTTTCTCATTTTTCTCTCCTACTCTTTTTCCACCAAAAACAGAGGAGTTGATGTTAAGTTGTTTTTCTCTCAAAAACATGAAAAACAAAAACATGGAGAAGTTCATTTTGTTTGTTCACTTTCTCTCTTTGCTCTCTGCTACTTTCTTAAACCTCAAAATGAATTGAACACAATTTCTTTTAAATTCATTTTCTTGTACTTCACAAGCATAAAAACTTCATAGCTTGTTAGATGCTCTACTCACCAAGTCGGTTTCAGTTGAACCCATTTTAATAAAAGCTTTGGGCAATGTAATGTTTAGAGAGAGAATACCTTATATTTTTTTTTAATGGAGCGAGTGCTCTCTTATTAATCCAACTCAGTGCCCCAAAACAAAATGTTTGGTCAAAGATTTAACATTGGAAACTCCAAATCCAATCGACAGCGGCTTTACTTTGTCCTACTTTTACTAAAGCAGATGCTAGCTTTCTTTGGGGCCAGGATTAAGGATGAATGGATCGAGAAAGACAATTGAAAAGATGCCAAATTCTTCACGTCATTTTGTTGGGTAAACCTACTAACTTTTCATCCCCATGGAGCTTCATGTTCCTTTTTTCCCTTCACCCGTGTTCACCCCACTCACGGGAATGTGTATTCTGCTTTTTATGGGAGGTGCGTTGGTCCATAAGACCTAAATAATAAAGGGGATAAAAAGGTTTGTTGCCACAGTGTAACTGCACAATTGCATGCGTTGTAATATAAAAATACAATAAAAGATTCCTAGACAAGGCATAGAAAACAGTTTTTACTTTAATTAGAAAATGATTATCAGATGTAGAACAATTTGTATCAATTTCTTTTTGCTTTCTTATTTCTATTCTTCTCATGATCTCATCCCTTTTCTTCATGCATTAAAAAAAAAACAGTTTTTTGACTACTTTTGTTTTAGACCACTTTTGTTATTTATCAAAACTCAGCTTTTGACTACTTTTGTTTTAGGAACCACGCCTACGCCCGAGCCCGACTTGTTCGACCGGACGGTTTCTGTGCGAAACACCACGCGTACGGGAAATGACAATCTTGTCATAGTCTAAGTCTTCTCCCATACACAAAAGTGTAGAGACCCAAAGGGGCATGCCCTATATGCCTAAAACTCTTAAAATTTTAGTCTATGTGGGACTATTGTTTTATCTATTCAAAAGAAAAAAAACAATTAGTGGGCAATAGGTTTATGGATCAAATCATGGTCCATGTTTTTCAAACCCGCTTTTTTTCTAACAATCCCCACATGAATGATAAAACATATCGATAAAACGCGAGAAAACTGAAGGCATCAAAATAGGCTAAGGTGTCCCAAAGATTGAACCTTAGCTTAGTGAGAGGTTACCGGAAATGCTTGTTGTAACGGTGAACACAATGTCTTGAACCGCCAACAATGAATGCAATTCAGAAATAACAACCACACTTGATGTCTCCACCAAAGGCTGCCAAGCTCTTGCTGTTGTGCCCATTTTGGCCGTGGGCTAAATTCCGGACTTAATGAATGTCTATAGAGAATCAGCTCAAATTCTCATAGGAAGCGGCCCCACTTCCAACATCCACAAAGGTGAGTCCATAAAGAGTGTCCTGCCACACCCCGCTTTAATCAAAGCCATGGAACCCATTAAGATCTCAAAAGATCATCCTAAAATTCTGCAGGAAGCACTATCGCACGGTTACACCATAGGGAGGGACAAAGATAGTGCTTTCACGATATCACCATAAATTAGTTATCTCATTGAACCTTGATCTTGGAAAAACAGTCACAAGGTTGAGTATCCTTCATGGTGATTTATTCTATGAGCTTAAGTCCCATCCCCCTCGATGTAGAGATAACTACCTTTCTTTATAAACCTTTCGTCAAAGGAACTGCAATATTATCCTTGACCTTACAAAGTCAAGAGAGATAATCCTAGTAGAAAGTAGTTGCTTCACTATCTCGTGCTTTCTCTGAAGCTATAGACCCTGACTTCATAGTGGATCGAGCTATACTTGTCTGTTTGTATATCTTCCAAGACACAGACGCATCTTCAAGCATGAAGATGTACCCACTTGTGGATTTTGACTCATCTGAGTCCTACATCCAGTTGGCATCACAACACCCTTCTCTCGCAGCAGGAATCTTCCCAAAACTTAAGCAAAAGTCTGAAGAGCCTCTCAAGTAGTGCAAAACTCTGTTGAGAGAATTCACGTTATCCTGCTCAGGGTTGCAAGTGTACCTGCTCAAACTACTCACAACGTAAGGAATACCAAGTCTTATACAATTAATCAATTACATAAGACTGCTGATTACACAAAAAATACTCAAGAGTGGAGTAACATCATCACCCTTGTTCTCATAATTTGAGAAACATCGTTACAAGGAGTAGAAGCAAGTTTAGCCAGATCATGATTAAATTTCTTTAATATGCTTTCAGCAAAATGAGATTGACTAAGACTATATTCATCAGACGTCTCTCTGATTTTCATCCCTAAGAATACATCGGTAGGGCTTAAGTCTTTCATGTCAATATGCTCATATAGTATTCTTTTAGTGGTATTAATAAAATCAATGTTACTACCTAATATGAGCATATCATCAACATATAGGCACACAGTAACATAAGCATCATCCTCATATTTAATGTAAACACATTAATAAGTTTTATTAATCTTAAACCACTAAATACCATTACATGATCAAATTATCATGCCTTCGTTTAGGTACATGTTTCAAACCATACCGAAATTTAATCAATTCGCATACTTTGTTCTCACAACAAAAAACCTTTTAGTTGGTAAATATAAATTTCTACATTTAATTCACCATTTAAAATTGCAGTCTTAACATCCATCTGATGTATATATTCAAATCATGAATAAAGCAATAATAATCATCATCTTAACAGAAGTGATTCTTGTGACAGGTAAAAATATGTCAAAGAAATTTATTCTTAATTTTTGGTTATAACCCATAACCATACTAGATATTTCTCTACAGTTTCATCTGTACCAAGGTTTCCTTTTGAAGACTATTCGGAAGAACATATAACTTCCATGTGGGTTCAGTGTCCAAACTCTACGATAAAGGTCACATAGACTTAAAACTTATCAAAGTTCTAACTCTCTTACTTCTACTATGTCCAGTCTCAACATCTTGAGACGAGGTTGACTAGTCGAAGGAACATATGCGAAATTATCATGGATCCTTTTTCGAGGTCTAATCCTCAAAGGAATTATATGATCAAAGACCAAAGCATCTCTAGAATGCACCACAGTGTTCATACCAATGTTATCAATGTCAAATATTATGACCATTAACCTATATGCACTAGCATGCTTAGGATAGGTTAGGAATACAAATTCCATAATCTTAGGTCAAAAATTTGATTTGCTTGGGAGGCGAAATAGCCAATACACCCCCCACATTTTAGGTATACAGGTCAAGAACACAAAAATAGGTTATGCACCTTGCACAATCTTCTTGAGAGATTAAAATAAATATTTTTATTTTACACCCCCACAATTATCAGGATTTCTCAACATGCTGCGATTTTGTGTCATTTAACACACGCCGCATAACTCAAATTATGATTTAACATGTTCATGTATTCATTATCAATTAATAGCATACAAGTTTCATTTTATCTATTAATTCCTCATGTTCTCTTATGTTAAGAGTTCAAATCATTACATGAACTTATTTCCAAATATCATATCTCATCGTAAAGTAGATAACCATTGGAAACTATATTTAAAGCATAATGCACATGTGGAGAACGAAAGTTTCCATACCTGAAATCCTTTTACCTATTTTCGTTCAACTGTTTAGATAGTTGAGTTTCTCAAAGAAATGCTTTCGTACCTTGGTTCTTTTGGTAGAAGACTTACACTCTTCTTCTGAAGCACGCATTTTAGCACTCCCAGTATTAACCAATCTTCTTGTTGGAACAAGTAATTGTACCTCAACATTAGATACGAGCAATCATTAGTATCTCACAAAAGATTGGTAATTACACCATATGCTTTGTGTATTCTCAAATCAATTTAAGCACACAAACTTCTTGTTGCACCACATTTGTTTACCAAACATGTGATTTAAATAAATTGATGTTACACTAACATATATAATCCAAGTGATTTTGAACATTAAAAAAGTTGATATATAACATATCAAAATCATTTTTTTTCTTGACAAAGTAATACAAATTTACCTCTACAAATGATTATTGCTCTTGTTATAGGAATCGTTGCTAGCTACATGCTTAAATTATCATGAGAATTAAATCTCAACTAAATATCCTCCAAGTAATCACTGCTACATGTTCTCATTATATTCCCAAAGTGATAGCACATCACTAATCAAATTTTGCTAGACATAATCAACATATTACAAACATTACACGTTTTTCTGGACAGACATGTACAACAATTTTCCAAATACCTTATCTCTCAAACCAGATATCCAAATTAGATGAATCAAAAGGGGGTTTAAATATAAGATCCAGAACTAAATATCTTATTTAGATCAACATTTCCAAAAACTCATAGTTATGCCAGAAAAATAATTTTTTTTTTTTTTTTTCAGAGTTTTTTGCCCGTCAGAAATTTCCAGAAACGTATAACAGTTTTGTAAAATATCTAATAAATACTTTTACAATTCCAAAAATCATGAAATTTGGTGGAGTTAACAACAAACATGTATATATCATTGTGTTAAGAGTATTCAGCAAATTTCGTCCTGGGTTAAAATATAAACCCAAAATTCTACAGCTCATACAAAACTTTTAATTTTTGTTTTTTTCACTTCAGAAAATTATGAACATCTTTATTTTTCCAAAATTGATATCAATACCATTCATTCAATTTATGATTATGTAAATGTCTTATGACACTTTCCACTCAACTTGGTAGTTTAATTTGTCAACAATATTTTTCCTTATTATTGTTACAAAAAATTAAACTAGCATATATTGTCTTTAGATTGTTAGAGTTATGAACAACAATAAATAAAATAAATTGAATAAACACAAGTGATACTTAGCTTGATTTGCAGCAACTTGGTAGATGCATCACGTCGAGTAGCATGCGGAGCAAAAATTGATAGAGGCACGTATAAATACGCTGAACTAAAGACAATATCGCCTTCTACTCCTCTAAATAGAGAGATGCTATAGCTTCATTAGCGAGTTGCCTCCAGAATACAACTATCGTTAGCATTCCTTCTTGTAGCATACAAGAGAACGCCCTTAGAACTTGGCAGTGAAAACAACTCAGTGAAACCACCTTGTTTCACTCAAGAACTCATAAAGAAAAATGGACGAAATAAAACTTTGTTTTCTCATTTTTCTCTCCTACTCTTTTTCCACCAAAAACAGAGGAGTTGATGTTAAGTTGTTTTTCTCTCAAAAACATGAAAAACAAAAACATGGAGAAGTTCATTTTGTTTGTTCACTTTCTCTACTGCTCTCTGCTACTTTCTTAAACCTCAAAATGAATTGAACACAATTTCTTTTAAATTCATTTTCTTGTACTTCACAAGCATAAAAACTTCATAGCTTGTTAGATGCTCTACTCACCAAGTCGGTTTCAGTTGAACCCATTTTAATAAAAGCTTTGGGCAATGTAATGTTTAGAGAGAGAATACCTTATATTTTTTTTTTAATGGAGCAAGTGCTCTCTTATTAATCCAACTCAGTGCCCCAAAACAAAATGTTTGGTCAAAGATTTAACATTGGAAAATCCAAATCCAATCGACAGCTGCTTTACTTTGTCCTACTTTTACTAAAGCAGATGCTAGCTTTCTTTGGGGCCAGGATTAAGGATGAATGGATCGAGAAAGACAATTGAAAAGATGCCAAATTCTTCACGTCATTTTGTTGGGTAAACCTACTAACTTTTCATCCCCATGGAGCTTCATGTTCCTTTTTTCCCTTCACCCGTGTTCACCCCACTCACGGGAATGTGTATTCTGCTTTTTATGGGAGGTGCGTTGGTCCATAAGACCTAAATAATAAAGGGGATAAAAAGGTTTGTTGCCACTGTGTAACTGCACAATTGCATGCGTTGTAATATAAAAATACAATAAAAGATTCCTAGACAAGGCATAGAAAACAGTTTTTACTTTAATTAGAAAATGA
This sequence comes from Papaver bracteatum, assembly GCA_023529315.1. Taxonomy (NCBI): domain Eukaryota; kingdom Viridiplantae; phylum Streptophyta; class Magnoliopsida; order Ranunculales; family Papaveraceae; genus Papaver; species Papaver bracteatum. Next base: position 114,514 of record JAJJWX010003659.1, read on the forward strand.
TTGTCAGATGTAGAACAATTTTTATCAATTTCTTTTTGCTTTCTTATTTCTATTCTTCTCATGATCTCATCCCTTTTCTTCATGCATTAAAAAAAAAACAGTTTTTTGACTACTTTTGTTTTAGACCACTTTTGTTATTTATCAAAACTCAGCTTTTGACTACTTTTGTTTTAGGAACCACGCCTACGCCCGAGCCCGACTCGTTCGACCGGACGGTTTCTCATGCGAAACACCACGCGTACGGAAATGACAATCTTGTCATAGTCTAAGTCTTCTCCCATACACAAAAGTGTAGAGACCCAAAGGGGCATGCCCTATATGCCTAAAACTCTTAAAATTTTAGTCTATGTGGGACTATTGTTTTATCTATTCAAAAGAAAAAAAACAATTAGTGGGCAATAGGTTTATGGATCAAATCATGGTCCATGTTTTTCAAACCCCGTTTTTTCTAACACTAATAGCATCAATGTAATTGCTAAAATTTATATGAGGAGGTTACCTCTATCTTTTTCATGTCGGCATTTTTTTTTTTTGTAGCTCATTAAGAGGCCTAGTGGCAAGGTATAAGAGGCCTAGTTACAGGTTATATATGGCATGTCTGGCTCTATTTCAGACGTTATTTTTTGTTCTTATCAAGCCTCACAGGAACAAAGCAGTGACCACTGTAAAGTGCATGAGTGGTCCCACTGAAGATAATCATTGATCAACCCGACCAGAACACCAATTTGTGAGAATGTGGCGGTCATATCCTAGGTGATTGAGCAGACGGCATGCTCCAACAGGAGCTAGTACAGGAATTGGGATGCTGAGTTTATGAATGTCGATGCAACAGTGTTGAGGAGATAAAGCGAATTAGGAGAGGGGTGTGGAAAAGCGTATTACAACATTCAGCGTAGTATTTCTGGGTCACAAATTTCCTTTAATTCCTGAGAATTGAGACAAATATAACAAAACTCCAAACCTCATATGTCACTTTTAGAGTGGGCTTAGTTTTGCCTCCAATTCGATAATACATATCCTGTAAATTCAACCATCATTCACAAAAATAAAGATCAGTTATATGAAAAAGCAGGCTAATATAAACACAAACATAAATAAAAGATCAGTTATATGAAAAGCAGGCTAATATAAACACAAAGATAAATAAAAGATCAGTTATATGAAAAAGCAGGCTAATATAAACACAAACATAAATAAAATGCTTAGAAGTTCGAACTCAATTGAGGTGCACAAAAAAAAGGCAAACAAAATTAAAGATGTAAAGGATTAACCTTGAATAGAAAAATATGTGTAAAATAAGCTATGATTCTTTATAGTGTAAATCAACCATGTGATCCTAGATAATCTATTATCACCTGCAATGTCAATAAAAAAAAAAAGTAAATCAGTAATGTAACAAAAATAGAGAATCGGGTTTCTTAAGTTACCTCTTGATGTTTTGTAATACATATCACAGAGGCAACTCTGAAAAAAAATAATTAGAGAATTGGGTCTATACAACAATTATATTCCTCAGAATAGGTTTCAGCCGTTCAGATATAGAAATTAGGTTAGAAACTTAACTCTGTAATCAAAAATGGAGACTACAACCTCTTGAAGAACAACATCGTTTCAGTGTAGGAACTTACCGATAGACACGGTTTAGGATCAAGAGCATTGAAAAGATCAAAAATCCGAAAGAAAAAGAATGGAGGAAGATGTAATGCGTTTTAGCCTGTTAGGGTTTTAGGAATTTCTTTGGAATGGAAAAACGAAAAAAGATGATCAGGTAAAAAACCACCCTCCCGGCGTGGTGCTAAAAATAATATCGAAAATTATGGAAACTCTCGATTCCTATTGGTAGGGGGGCAGGAGCTCTAGAATTCAAGCTTTTGGCCTAACTTTCATTCTGGAGCCAGTATTTCGGCCTCAAATTATATATATACAAGGTGAGAATGGGTTTGGGCTCTAGTCAATTCTGAAGCTCATTTATACCATATGAATGTAGATACGTATCGCCAGAACAAAGTAGTGTTACTTTTAAGGGTTAATTAGTATTTGGGTCGTAAGTTTTGGTATGTCTTTGAGTTTGGGTCGTAAGTTTGTCCGTTTTTGAGTTTGGGTCGTTGACCCCGTTAGTCAACGACGTCACTAGTCAAACTGTTAGTCAAAGTTAACTTCAGTTAGCCAATGTATTTACCCAGTTTGTCGAGGCTCTCTAGACTTCGTTAGAAGTCGGAATTAAGAGTTTGACCCCATCTTAGAAAGCAGAAATAACCACCTTCCAAACTCACTTTAAAAATCCAGATTCCGAGTTCAAATGGTCAATCAAAAGTATGCGCAAACTAGGTCACAAAACTGCGTAGCTACAAATTTCAGCTCAGGACAACTAGTTTCCGGGGAACAGATCTCCTAAACGATAAATCCGATTGCTAAGCCCTTTTAACTCATTAAATACAAGACATAGAGGAACGTTTTTCGTTAAGAAAGTGTCGCCTAAATCCCTACCTATTAGTGCCAGTTTCGCAGACAACAAGGGGCAGAAAACTGTGGCAGAAAATCCAGATTCCGAGAGTTTTCTGAATCCAGCTACTGAGGAGTTTAAGGAAGTACCCACTGGACCAATTGAGTCAGCGAATGAATTTTGGTACTTAATCATGGATTTGGTTATGATTATGAGAATGGGAATTTTAAGGTTGTAAGTCCTGTCGGTTATTTAGAGTGAATATCTTTGTAAAGTTCAAGTATATACACTCGAATCTAATTCATGGAGAAGACTTGAGAATATAACTTACGTTGGATAGCAGTAACTGATTCTGATGCCGAGACAGTCATATTTCAAGGGTGACATGTTCGATGAGATGCCTTTACCCGGCATCTGCTCTGAATATGCTGAAACAAATTTGTATTCATAAGGAGGGTTCCTTTGCTTCCATGGTTCTATTGGCTATCTCCCTGATATATGGAGATGAAGGATAATGGAGTGACTGAATCTTGGGCTAAACTCTCTACCATTGACAAAGGGACTATCTGTAAGTTCTCGGTTCTCTTCAGTTTGTCATGAATAGTGAAGTTTTATTAGGATATGGTAGTTGGTTTCGCTTCAGTTTGCGAAGAATGTTAAAGTTTTATTTTTATCTGGATGTGTATGACTTAAAGTTTGGAACATCCATAAATCTCAAGTCTTATGCTAAGGGGGGTTCATTGTCTATGTGGAGAGCCTTGCAATGCTTAATTCGGGTACTTATGTTGTGCTACCAGAAATAGAAGACTCCAAAGGTATCTTATGCACTTACTAACTTATGACACCTAGTATCACATATATTTTCCTAGCACAATGCGAGCTTAAACATGTAAATTTATTGATCCTGCACTATAGCTGTTTTGCTTAGTTTTTATGACTTTACATTCTCCAGTACAGAACGAAAAGTAGATTTTTAGGAACAAACTACTTACCTAACCAAATTTAACATAGGTTTACAACTTGATTGCTATTATTTCATCGTTTATTCTTTCAAATTAGCAGTTTCAGGCTGGTGTTACTGAAGAATCCAGTTCTGTTTTAATATACAAGACTGTAGGCTGGTGTTATAGTTTCAAGACTGTAAGATAGTAGTGACTATCTGAAGCTTATTTATGACACCTGTTGCCTGTGTATGGATTTTCTTTAACTTCAATTCCAATTATCGGTTTAGAAAACCAAATGGGGAGTAGTCCATCTTTAGACAAATTGAAACTATTTATCTTCTCACATGCAAATCCCTCCGTTGTTGTTGTCACTTGATATTATCAAGTTCTCACTAATTATGCACTCCTTGCAGCTAGCGCAGAACAGTAGATCTGGATAGCATTAATTCAGGTGCTCATGTTGGGCCGTTGGTAGAGTACAAAGGGGGGACTTCGTAGATGATTACGATTCAGAAGATGAAGAGGAGGAAGAGATCGCAAAAGGACTTCCTGTAAGTCCAAAATCAGTTAATGGAGCTAAGGAAACAAGTCCTCAAAAGTGTTGTGAAATTTGGATGGATATAATTGTTATGTGGAAAAATAGATGGATCTTAAAAGAAGAAAACCAGATTTGGAAACAAGAAAGCTCAATTTCGAAGTTTGTGCACAAGAATATCGGCATGTGCAACAACGAATGCTTTGCAGTTGAAGTGGTGGCAAATGAGTGCTAATGAGATTGCAGAAAAGCATACTGTTTCTGACATGAGCATTGGTTATGTCAATAATGATAAAGAAGAAGGCGAAAACTGGAATGATGTAGAACAAGAAGAGCATATCAAGAACAGAAGGAAGAAAGCGAAGACAATGTGAGTATCTCATACATCCTAAATCTTTTGTCACATAGTATCTCAGTTTCCCATATCTTTGCCTAGCTCTTTGAAAGTGAGATTTTCTTACTATGTTGTACACTGTTGCTGTTTTTTTATAGCTTTTAAAACTACAGAACCATGTACATCTTTAGGGGAAAACTTGATACATATATATTCAACTTAAAAGCAGGTTGCAACAAAATCATATGATGAACAATGTTCAGTAAATCTCTAGCTTCTCTTAAATTAGCATTTCAAAATTTGGCACTAATGAAGATCTAAGTTCCGTTTTATATTGTTACGTGAGAATGGGTTTGGGCTCTAGTCAATTCTGAAGCTCATTTATACCATATGAATGTAGATATGTATCACCAGAACAAAGTAGTGTTACTTTTGAACTGTTCTTTTTGTTGAAATTCGTCCTTTTTTTGTCACTCAATTATTCAATCAGGTTCTCATCAATTATGTACCTCGTGCAGGTAGCTCGTGACAAGTTTATAAGTTATAGGCAAGCGAAGAACTCAGGTGGCAATCTCCTTACTACTGTATATCGTGCAATGTAGGTCTCTATTGTATTAAAAGAATCTGTTGATGTGTTTCATGCTATTTGTGGGCATCGGTCTCTCGCATTCGGTACAAAGAGTGATAGGTGGATGGTTTATCTAAAGATCTCCAACTTGAGAATGTATTTTGATTCATATGTTAAAGCAAATTTCAAGGATTAACTTCTGTTCATTTGGATTCCCGAAAATCTTCGGGACAGACGGTTACTGCTTTGTTTTGTTAGTTGATACTTAAACCAAGCAAAAATAAATAAATGTAGGACTCAAGTCACATGCTGCACCAGTGGAGACTGGTGATTGATTGTGGAGTATGCTGCTGCTGCTGCTGCTGTTAGAAAAGGCCAAATGCCTTGTACAAGTTGCAAATATGAAGCACCATTTGTGAAAAAACTTGGCTTTTTCTTGCTGTAGCAGTTACTTGAACGCTCAGGGAATGATCGTAACGAAGTTGTGCGATGAAGGTCTGACCATCGGTGCATATACTCCACCATCAGACTGCTAGATTCAGTCATGCAGGTTGTCCCTCCTTCCTTTTTTACATCACAATGCGGAATTCAACTCCCATCCCAAACATTCGGTCTAAAGCAGACGCGACGCACGTGCGTACAGTCTTCCTAGGGATACGAGCGTGCATCCTAGGTTGTATAATTGTATTGATAATGCTAAAAGCTGCATTTGTGCGGGTGCCGTCTCTGAGTCTTACTATTTTTCTCACTTTGCGGAGTTGTTTATTGGGGTTTTTCTGAGATCTTATTCTGTGAATCGAGTGAATTTATGAAAACACGTTACTGGCCATGAAATCGAGACCAAGGATGGATTGGTTAGGCAACATCATCTCAGATGACGAAAGGTGATACACAAAACCTAACTCAATCATCCAATGTTTATTTTAGGTTTTCTTCATTCTAGGGTTTTCAATTTTTCAATAATCATGGCCATGTTTGATCTCAATTTCATGTCTCAATGTTTCAGATTCCATCTTCTTTTCATTCTAGGGTTTTTTAATCCATGGTTTTTGTTTCAATTTCATCTCTCAAAATGTTTCATATTCTGGTAATTGATTCTCATATGTTGGCTTCCCTGATAGTCTCATCTCTTTTTGTTAATTTTAACTGTGTTTTTTCCCTTTAACAGTTCTCCTCCTGCAGAGGACAAGAAGGAGGAGGACGACGATAGATATGAATTACTGGGAGAGAACTTCGAAACCTTCCGCAAGCGTTTGAAATTTTTGAACCGGTACCGCCCAGACCTCCTGTACCAGGAGATTTTCAGGTCTAAGAACCCTGACAAGTATACCAAGGAGTTGAGGAAGCAGCGTCAGGCGAAACTTTCACGCACATTACACAGACGCACTTACTGGAGGTTGGGTGTCAAAGAGCGTCTTTACGACGTTAAGATGTACGAAGAACTCTCCCGAAAAGGACCTGAAACCACTGCGGATTCGCTTGAGCTGCTAAAAGGAAAATGCCCCCGTGTACGGTTATCTAATTTGTCAATCTATCCAGCAGTGGTGACAGGAACTGGTAGAGAGATGATTGGCACCCTTGAAGCGTATTTGAACGGTTTCCGTTTTTCACCTTTCCAGATAGATATCATGTACAGTAATGTAAAACATGCTTTCTTTCAAGATGCAGAGGAAAATAAATCTGGAGATGAGACCATTCCCCCTCTCTTGCACTTGCACTTGCACAACCCAATCAAGGTGGGGACCAAGATGGAAAAGGATATCCAGTTCCGTATGGTGCATACCTTTAGGGGAATGAAGAGATCTGCTCATCATTCATGTAAGTTTGAGGATCTTAATCGAGTTATGCGCAACTTTCTCGCTGAAGTTGGTTGTATTTGGAGACGGTTTCCTAACCTTTCATGGAGAAAGGTACAGAGGGTGCATGGATACAAGGGGGAACTTCCCCTGAACGAACCGCGTGTATTTTGCCTGACCGGATATTGCCTAGTTGATCTCGTAAAAGCACCTTTCTTTATTGTCACACTAGAAGAGGTCGAGATTGCTAGTTTGGTGCTAGTTAAACCTGAGATGACGGTGTTTAACATGACATTCGTGTTCAAGGACTTCAATCTCAATGTCCTTCAGATATACTCAATTCCTCGAATGAAACTCGATAGCATCAAAGAGTCGCTTGATATTGGAAGTGTCAAGTACTATGAGAACGATGATCTAGATTTGGATGTTAAAGGGTGGAGGTCCATGTTGAATGAAATATTACTTGACCCACAGAGGTTCATGGAGGAGGGTGGATGGGATAAGTTCGACTCAGGAGAGGGTGCTGATGTTTACTCTGACAGCTCGGCAGCGAGTATTGAAAATTACTCCTCAGGGCTGGATTACGACTCTGACAAGCAATCATCTCATAGAGATCAGGAGTTGGAGCCACCTGCAGAATTGAAAGAGCAGAATACTTACTACGCCAATGACAAACCTGGTCAAGTGTCTAGTTCTGGCAGTAAAAAGAGAGAAAAGAATATAATGCCTTCAACTCGGGCATTACGACGCAGACGGTGGGGTGGCGGTGTCAGGATAGTAAAGAGTAGAGTTTGATAGTGAAGTTGGTGTGTTGATATCTTTATCAACACTGTTACTTAGTTTCTTAAATTTCTTTATGTTTTATAAAATTGACTCTTAAATTTCTTTATGTTTTACTAAAAGTAACACTTCTAAGATTGTTTTTGTTTGCTGACTCTGAGAAAACAATAGTTTTCAAGAATTTAAACTGTGTAGGCTGTTTTAATTCGAACGAGAGGGATTTCTTAGCGAAAATGGTAGCTGTTAGGATATAAAGAATTTCTGACATGCAGTAGTAAATATCTAGTCCTGACTAGGTGTCCGATACTAGTTCTATGAAAACCAATTATCATTATCAAGTAAGTTTGTCCTTCTCATATGTTATGCTTTTCTATGCATTCTTTTCAGACTATCCGGATTTGGTCTAATTCTTTTTGATTTTTCTGGTACAAAGGACTTTGAAGTCCTTCAATGGTGTGGGTGCTGAATCTGTAGCTGCAGGGTCCAAAGTCCTTCAGGCAGCGCTTTTTCCTTTTTGGTGTTCTCAGTTGCAGCCATGTGATGTTCTTTTGGTTCCTGACTGTCAAGTTAGAGTTAAATTTATTACTAGGGTTTCTTTATATATTGGAAGCATGCTCTTAGTCATCTTAACAGCTATGGTGATAAGATGGTTGCTTTTGCTAGGTAGGTTGCAGTCTGTATAATCATCCTAGTCACCAGTGTCCTCTTTGTTTGTGGCTGATGTAAGGCTAGGCGATCTTAAAAGGTATAGTATGTAACTAAGTCTGCTTAATTAATTTAAGTTTCTTTTTTTAACAAAATAGGTTATATGTTCAGAGGGCACTTCTTATCACTTCTCTTGTAGCATTTAGAATGGTGATAGAGTTCTCCATCGACGCTAGTATATGTGTCTTCCACTTCTACTTTGTTATTTTTTTGCTTCTATGTTATTTTTCCGTGTAGCAACAAATGTGTCTGTTGTTCGCAAAGGATTTTCGTCTCTGATCGTAGTGTATTTGTTTTGGCTCACGTTTTCACCTACTAGTAGTTTTTTGAAGCAAAAACTTATGTTTTGTAATTAGTGATATTCGTCTGTATGAAAAATGCATTTTAAGGATATTAGATGATGGAATTATTTGGATACCTAAGCTCGATGTCAGAACGCAGGAGTTCCGCCACGTCTATTCCATGTAACCCTTGGGAATTGAGAAAATCCAATTTGGATTTTAGATAACTAACTGATAATGAATCAGAAGAAGAAGATGAAATCAACTGGCATTATCCCAGTTGGCCGGGTTGGGCTCCTAATCTATAAGTTGCGGTTCAATCTTAGTGCACTTACTACCGTAAACAAATAACTTTCTATCATTTTTTTTTTTTTTTTTGTTTTTTTAATTGGATAAAATCTCAGAATTTCGTTTATGATAAAATAGAGATAACTTGGGATGCTACACTCGCTGCTTTGAAGCAGTAATAGAGATTACAAGGAGGAAAATATATTGGGATGCTACACTCGCTGCTTTGAAGCAGTAATAGAGATTACAAGGAAGATTTATATACCTATGAACAATGGTGGTTTGGGAGTGAAGAATTTGAAGCTTACTAACGTAGCCTTACTTTCTAAATGTATCCGGAGGTACACAAGCGAGAAAAATACATTCGGGAGGAAGAGAATAACGCAAAAGAAGTCAAAAGGAAAAGTTATTTTGCGTTTGGGTCCTAAACTGTAAATTTCAGTAATAATGTCAGTTTATCTTCTTCTTTCGATTCATTTTTAGTTAGTTATTTGATAAATTCATGTGGTGTGGATTATCTTGAAAATGAAGCTAACACCATTACCAACTATTGGGGTTGTACGTGGTCTCCTCGTTTTCCAGCCAAACCAAAACCAAAACAATTACTCTCGGATTTTAAAACTCTTATCATCACCAAGCCATTAAGCATCATCCCTGTTTCACTGACCGTTCGAATTGTAAAAACAAACTCAAATGTAGTTCAAAGATTTTTAAATGTACCTGTAGATATTCATATTTCATACACTTTCTAAATTTATAAACACTAGTAGTTAAAACCTGTCATATGTCTTACCATCTTTTAGATAAAACCTTTGAGAATTGGTTAGATTTTTGGATCATAACATCTCTGCTAATTGTGGATTTTTTATACAGTTCGCTTGTGCTACTTTAAACCCAAACAAAACCATTTAAACTAGCTCTGTTACTTAGAAAATCGTATACAAAGGTTAGGATTCTTCTTTGGATTTTGTCATGTAACTATGTTGTTTGTTTGAAATATTTTTGATGATTGGGAACCTCCTGGTCAGTCATGTAACCGATTACAACCCTGTAATCTCTCTCGTTTTGAAAACGAAGTATTGTTATCAATGTATTTGAGGCTTGCCTCTTTTTCAAAAATAAAATAAATAAAAACAAATCAATCAATAGAATGTAATATGCTCACGACGCTCAGTGAGAAGTCTCCAATCAAAATTTTATAGATTTAGAAATCATACCGAGCAAAACAAAATGAAAAAAAAAAAAAGGTTAGATAACTTTGGTCTTCCATTAACTTCATAATCTTAAGAGAGAGATTATTTGGAAACCCTGTAAAACATATATAAACAAAATAAATTAGCGCTTTTAGGGGCCACAAGAAAGGAATTAGGGGCCTTTAATTTATACCCATTGTGTGAAGATGGTTATGAGATGTTTTAAAATTAGAAATTGTCTATATTATTCTTCACTTTTATACTAAATCTAAACCTATATCATTTATTTTTATAATCATAACTTTTTCTTCCCCTTCTTTGTTCAACCGATTGAAAAAAAAATCATCGTTTTAATTTTGATTGAAATCGAATATCGTCGATCAAACAAATTTAAGGATTATTTTTTTAAATTAAAACCCAAGATCCATTAACCTTAAAGTTGAAACTTAGAACATCAAAAAACAAAATTCGAGTTAAATAAACAAAACGCATAGATGATATTAGTTGCGGTCAAAATTAGGATTTCATTACTTGAAACCAAAAATTTGATCGGAGATTTTTCTAGAATTTGCAGTAGCAGGAACATAATCTATAGATAAAAATCTATTTTACCTACCGATTATGGATGATGTTCTTAAGAAATGATAAACATTAACCAGAATCGGTAGATAAAATGATTGTTATCTACTTATTATTCTTGATTCAAAAAAGTCAATTTTTCTGTACTAAAAATTAAACACAATCGGTAGATAATGAACACAATTTACTACCGATTATGATAGTACCAAAATTCGAAAATTGAAGAATTTTTTTCTAAAACTCATTTTGGGGCCAGTATATAATCGGAAGTTTAATTAACTTAAAATACTACCGAATATGGGTAATTCTCATTTCGAAATTCCACTATATAATCGGAAGTTAAGTTCACTTACCTTACTTCTAAGTGTTATAATTCCAAAATTTGAAAACTTAAGTTTTTTTTTCTTCAAAAACTCATTTTAGGGCCAGTATATAATCGGAAGGTTAATTAACTTAAAATACTAGCGAATATAGTAATTCTCATTTCAAAATGCCAACATATAATCGGAAGTAAAGTTCACTTACCTTACTTCCGATTGTTATAATTCCAAAATTCAAAAGATTAAGGTTTTTTTTTTTTCAAGAACTCATTTCGGGGCCAGTATACATTTGGAAGTTAAATTTACTACCGATTATGATAGTACCAAAATTCAAAATTTGAATATATTAGAAGGTTAAAGTAACATATTTCACTACCGATTGTGGTAGTACCAAAGTTAGAATATTAAAGGATTTTACAAAAATCTCATTTTGGGGCAAATATACATTTGGAAGTTAAATTTACAACCGACTATGGTGATACCAAAATTCGAAAATTGAAGATTTTGGAAAAATCTCATTTTGGAGACACTATATATTTAGAAGTTAAATTTACACAATTTACTACCGATTACGGTAGTACCAAAATTAGGAAATTATAAAAAATAAAATTCAAATAACTCTTTGTTGATGGTGGTTTTTAGCCTTGGGGTTAAAACTGTAAAACCTTGCATATGATGTGACAGCAGAGTAGCACGAATTTCCAAGTACCAAGGTTAAGGCCCTTGCACAAAATACTCAGTCATAAAGCAAAGAATAAGCAGAGTCGCGGAGTAGGATCAACAACGAGGGAAGCATGTCCATGCCATAGGCTAGCCGGTGCCACTTGCCACGCCTCAGGATACCCAACCGGCCCTTATTCCTTCGTCGACCAATCAGGTCTCTTTAAATCTTCCACGACGCACTGGAGGTGTGGCCACGCCCTTGATTTCCGGACCCCTTTCCATCGACCAATCATGTCGCTCTAAATGCGCCACACGCATTTAGAATGAGGCTGACCTCATGATACCTGTCGGCCCCCTTTTCAATCGACCAATCAGGTCACTTTAAATCCTCAACGGCGCAATGGAAGTGTGGCCACGCCCTTGCTTGTCGGCCCCCCTTTCCATCGACCAATCAGGTCGTTCTAAATGCGCCACACGCATTTAGAATGAGGCCGGCCTCATGTTGTCTATCGGACCCGTTTTCAATCGACCAATCAGGTCACTTTAAATCCTCCACGGTGCACTGGAAGTGTGGCCACACCTTTGCTTTCCGTCCCCCCTTTCCATCGACCAAATAGGTCGCTCTAAATGCGCCACACATATCTAGAATGAGGCCGGCCTCATGGTTCCTGTCGGCCCCCTTTTCAATCGACCAATAAGGTCGCTTTAAATCCGCCTCGGCGCACTGGAAGTGTGGCCACTCCCTTGCTTGCCGCCCCTCCCTTTCCATCGACCAATCATGTCGCTCTAAATGCGCCGCACACATTTAGAATGAAGCCGGTCTCATGCTTCCTTCCAGCCATCTTTTCATGCATTAAAAGGCCAAACTATGCCAAACGTCCCACTTCGGGCCCCAAAACATGGCCACTCGTGGAAATATTTGTTCATGTGGCCGTTTCTACATGGTGGCATGTTTATGGCTCCTCCAGTGTAACTCTGGCATCGTTTGTATAAATGCCATGTCGCGGCCACCTACCACATGCTACATGCCATATATGTTAATTTGGGTTTCGACATGCCAAACCCTAATTTAGGCAAAGTTGCCACTCCCAACCGAGCCAAACAATGTTCCACAAAACATGGGGATCAATATGGCCATTAAAACTGATGTTTCCACACCATGTTTGAGTTTAACACCAACGTGCCAAAATTTCAGTGGCCATGGCTACGCCAGACGCAACTTACACCATCGTGTCGCTGGCATGCACAAACTATGCCAGCCACTCCACCAAGCCACTGCCATGCACGAATTATGCCAGCCATGCCGCAATGCCACTGGCGTGCGCTAAAGGCTCCACTGTACAATTATCAGGCGCCAATAGAAGGTAGCCATAACCAACGGCTACCCTTCCTCATGAGATGCAATCTCAGCCATCTAAGTTCGCCATCAAGATGGCAGGATTGGGGAAATTTTTAGGCGACCAGCCGCCTAAATCTAGTGTCCATGGCTACGCTAGGCGCCACTTGTACCACCGTGCCACTTCCATGCACGAGCCATGCAAGCCATGCCACATTACCACTAGCGTACACCAAAACGCCACTGCGCCATTATCAGGCGCCAACATAAGGTATCCATAATCAGTGGATACCCTTCCTCATGAGATGCGATCTCAGCCATCGAAGTTCTCCACCGAACTGACATACTTGTGGCAAGTTTTAGGCGACCAGCCAAGACGATCTTAATAACATCACATGCTATTTTCCTGTGGCAAACCTCTTGATTTTAACTTTCCACACGTAGCAAAGTGCTACATGTTTTTCGCGAAAACACTCGAGACATCAAACATGTCACAAACTTGGGGATGCTCATCAGGGTATTGGTCTGGAGGTGTACAATGTGCGGAATGCAATATGCCCGTTACAAGAAAGTGTCATAAAGTTGGGAGGTTAGTAATGGTAGGAAGTAATGGTGTAAACTGATCCACCTCCATCATTATGGAAGCATAATTCCTGACGTTACCCGTTACTCTTCCACCACTCAATCGTTTCCACTTCCTACAAGACCAAGGTACGTTTTATTACGACTTGTATAAATAGGTTTCACCTATTTCCACCAGACAACAAGATTTTTGGTCAGAGAACAACACAGTATCCAGAAATCACCTGATAGCTTTCCATTCTTCTATCCAGTTCTACTTTCTGATACAAGTCGTAAACAACCACACCTTCAGAATCAACGATTCTGGTCTCAACACTTTCTTCGCTCCCCTCCCTAAGACCAACCCTTCTCCTTCACTTTGTGATCGAAGCAAGCCTGGAATGACCATTTCTTGGTTTAGGCTAGGATTGTACATATTGATCTCTAGAATCAAAAGTACTCCTATGCAGTGCATTGTTTAGGGTTTAGACTCATTTTTCATCCACACACACAAAATTACCAAAACCGGCAGAAGCAGTTTTCACCCATAAACAATTGGCGACCACAGTGGGAGATTAATCTCTCGGTTTCAATATCAATTTTCAATTTGCAATTTCATTTTTTCAATCCCAATTTCAACATGGTAGAACTCAGGTCCGGATCAATAACAAACTCTGAAAAAACTAGCATTGAAATCATCCCCGGTACTAACGGTCCTTTCAGTGGCATTAATACGCCACCTTCCAACACCAGCGACGCGGAAAATGTTCGTTCAGGACACCGCCGATCACCAGAGCCAGAGCCACTACCGACACTCCCAATATTTTTTTAAGCGTGACACCCCCATTTTTCACCAAAGCCGCCGCCACTCCACCACTAGGACGAGAGACTGGAGGAGCTAGAGGAAGCCAACCTCCTCTTACCACTGTTGATTTGATGGAAAGACAAAAGTTTCTCGTAAGGCTCAGACAGACATGGCTATAACTCAAGAAAGAGATACCTATCTTTCTCAAGACACTAATGAAGCGGCTACCACAAGAGTCATGTCAAACCCAGATGGAGCTGACAAGGAACACTTTTAACATCCGGCGTAAGAACTTTAGCAAGACGTGCCTTTTTATATGAAGAGGCTCATGTTGCACCTGAATTCACAGTAGAAAAAAATCAACAATCCAATTTCATCACACGGGAAGATCATGAACGACTTCTCCAGAATCGAGGAAAAGAAAATCAGCAACCCTCCTGAGTTCACAGAAACCTCTTCCCATCAGGAGATGCATGATTTCTGGGGACTCCGTCCACAAAATCGTGCGTTCTATGATGAAACATTTATGTGAGATTTTGTATTTCTCTAAGGTGCGGCGTCAAGACATATTTGCAGCCCTCAACCACACTGTATCAGGAAAGCAGCTGTTTCCAGCCAGCGAAGCCGTTCCCAAACCCCAGCCTCTCATGGAAAGCACTATTGATAGATGGAACTGGGGACTCCTAACCATTTTTCACTTGAAGTATATCGAGTTTGACAGCACGCAGATTGACGCGGCCTCCAACTTCAACATCGTAACCGTCAAGACTCCGAGAGTTGCAAAGGAAAATCAAATAAAAGAAGCGTATTCTTTCCCATAAGGAGAAAAACACGACTTGCCGACCAGCACTATTTATGTGCCGTCTTCCCATATGTCATATCATATCAACTCATTTTTCGAAGTCAAGGGTTAATGGCGCCCTCACTGGAGTTCTCTCCAGGAGCCGCTTCAACGTTCTCTCCAGAAGTCGCCCCGCTTCAATATTCACTTAGGCAACCACTTCGCTTCATCATTCTCTCCATAAGTTTCTCTAGGATCCATAACCGAAGCCTAAGCCTCAACATCCTCTCCCAGATCCGAAGCCGAAGTTTTGGCTTTCTGCTCTATAAGCTTCAATGTCCTCTTCAGGAGCCGAAACCGCAAGGTTCGTGCCAAAGATTGTGTCGTAACCACCACAATCCTTCCTTCCAAGGTTCGTACTCGTAGCCACCACACTCCTCCCGGTCAAGGATCGTGATCGTAGCCATCCAAGGCTCATAGTTGTGGACACCTTCTGTTTTATCCCATCAAAAACCTGGGGAATTTTGTATGTTTATAAACCTGTCATCATCCTGATGTCATCACTAATGCCCGATGCTACTCACTCGTGGGGAGCCTAAAATACCCAAACCCAAATCATGCGCGAAGGACATTCCTAGCGGAGACAGAGCTAAGTAACTATCCTTAAACTGAATGTTTTATATCTATTAGGCATATTCAATAAATTTTAAATATCTTAGTGTTGAGGTGTGAAAATTCCTCAACACTCACCACTGTTTTGCTAGGCATGCTTCCTCAACACCCACTCCCCCCCCCCCCACACACCCACACACCCACCCACCCACTTGGTGTTGAGACGTGCAAATTCCTCAGCACCACTATTGTGTTGCCATGCATGCTCCCTCAACACATCATTCCTCTTAGTGTTGAGACGTGCAAATTCCTCAACACTCACCATTATGTTTCTAGGCATGCTTCCTCAACACACCCTCTTTTTGGTGTTGAGACGTTCAAATTTCTCAACACCACTATTGTGTTGCCAGGCATGCTTCCTCAACACATCACCCCCCTCTTGGTGTTGAGACGTGCAAATTACTCAACACCACTATTGTGTTACCAGGAATGCTTCCTCAAAACATGCTTCCTCTTAGTTTTGAGACGTGCAAATTCCTCAACACTCACTACTGTGTTGCTAGGAATGCTTCCTCAAGACACCCTTTCCTAAACACCACTATTGTGTTGCTAGGCATGCTTCCCCAACACACCCTCATCTTGGTGTTGAGACGTGCAAATTCCTTAACACCACTATTGTGTTTTCAGGCATATTGCCTCAACACGTTTTCCTCTTAGTGTTGAGACGTGCAAATTCCTTAACACTCACCACCGTGTTTCCAGGCATGCTTCCTCAACACAACCTTTCTCTTAGTGTTGAGACGTGCAAATTCCTCAACACTCACCACTGTGTTGCTAGGCATGCTTCCTCAACACACCCTCCTCTTGGTATTGAGATGTGCAAATTCCTCAACACCACTATTGTATTGTCATGCGTACTACCTCAACACGTTTTCCTCTTAGTGTTGAGACGTGCAAATTCCTCAACACAACCTTTATCTTTGTTTGTTAGACCCCCATTTATTTAAATTTTATCCCTGGATCTTAATAAGACCCTTTATACTAAAACTCATCTCTAGTAGTTATGGTTATACAATGTATTTTAGATTTCGATAAACATTAAAAAAAAATATTTAGCTTAATTCCATATTAAAAATTATTTTTTTAAAATAAAATTGATGACATGGAATTAGTTAAGGGTCATCCCGAAGGTGTAGTTAAGACATTATTTAACACCTTCGTATTTAGTATTTGATCCCTCCTAGTTTGTAGGACCTAACCATTGGAGATGCTTTTATACTAAATGGGGGTCTAAAATCCTATGTGTCATTAAAAAAAAATCACCCTCTGTTGGAGATGCTCTTATTTATGAGGTCTATACATAGAGTAAATATAGAACACCATATCTAAAAAACCATCTTCAACGGTGAGAATTTCAACCCTTAGAATTAAAAGAAAATTAGTTAAAAACATGACATGGAGGTGCAACCGGAGGTGTAGATAACACTTTCTTGAACACCTTCATATTTGTTAATTGGTCCCTCCTAACTTGTAGGACCCTATTGTTAGAGATGGATTTATGCCAAACGGGGTCTAAAATCCTATGTGTCACTAAAAATAAATAAATCTACCCTTTGTTGGAGATGCTCTAATGGCTATTAAAACCTTGAAATTTGAATATATGGCTATTTGAAAGGTTGGCATAGTTTGCTTATCTTTTAGACATTGGAATTCAAATCTAGGGCCTATTTAACCAAAAAACTGAAGAAAAAAAAAACCCTATATTTTGGTATGACGTTGAAGAGGATTTACTGGAGCAAAGAAGTAGTTAAATTCTTATTTTGGGAATATGAACACTGTTACACTAACCCATTGGCATTTTTGGGACAGTTACTCGTAATTAACACTGAGAAACTCCCATGAGAAATTTATCATTATTTCCAAAATAGTGAGATCTAGTGATTCATAGCAATCACACTCTTAATTTTTCTATAATTTTTTCTTTTTTCGATGAGTATTACTCCCTCGATTTTTGAAAGGGAAATATTATCGCCTTTTCATTTTAGTTTGTGATATTATTTTTGCAGAAATAGTGCGTGTAATAAAAAAACCCTTTTAACAAAGAGACTATAAAATGTTTGACATGTGTAGGCACAATTTGACTGACGCTTTGACTCCTTAAATATCAATGAGGAAAAAAATTGGGCACAATCACCACGATTGCTAAAGGGAAAGACCAGTATTAGCAGGGGTACCGTTTGAGTGATCCGACGGCCATGATCGGATATAATTTTTTTGTCTCATATGAAACGGTACCCCTTTAGCAATCATGCACAATCACACTCAAAAGTTCAATTAAAGTTATTCTTCATTTTTTTTTCCCCTGTACTACACTTAGTAAGAAAGTTAGAGAGATTCAGAGAAGAATGGAGAATAAAAGATGGAAGAATTAAAGAGGAAGAAGAAGGAATCTGGTTCAGATGAACACAATCGAAAAATATAAATTTATTAATCATGCCCTTAACTCTCCGTCTTTTACACATTCATGCCAGGCTAATAAAACACAAATGAGATGACTACAAAACCACTTATTCGGATAGGGGACTCCTTATCAATTACTAAAGACACCTAGGTATATGACATTACTACTTCCTTGAGAAATATCCTTGTCCTCAAGGATAAATTGGATATTCATGATGTCCTCCAAATGTAGCATTCTCAGGTGACGAGATAGTCCAACGGCTAAGTAACTGTGACATTTCTATTCTATTCCTGGTTACCGATCTTGAACTTTAAACACTCTATGGTAACATGATGAACTGCAATGCATGATCAACCACTGGTAGTAGTACGGGAGAGGG
This sequence comes from Papaver bracteatum, assembly GCA_023529315.1. Lineage (NCBI taxonomy): Eukaryota > Viridiplantae > Streptophyta > Magnoliopsida > Ranunculales > Papaveraceae > Papaver > Papaver bracteatum. The sequence continues at coordinate 132,878 of JAJJWX010003659.1, forward strand.
TATGGAATGCTTGTGTCAAGATGGAATGCTCGTGTCACTATATTGATTGTGATTCAATTGTGAAAATTTTGATATTTTTCGGCACGCGTTTGAGCAATATTTTGGATGTAAGCAAAATATACACTTATTTTTCCAAATCCATAGCGGTCAAAATTTTCCAACGAAAAGTTTAGCTGCTGTATTGTTTTTCTGTCAAAAAATAAAAAACATCCACAACTAACTCCTGCACTTCAAATGGGTATTCAAATGTTGATGCAAAGCCCAAGATAAATATTTATTTGGGTTTACACTGCACTCGCGTCCAAATCTATTATCAAGCTCTACCGATATTGTCGTGCCTAATCTATGAAGCACGGATACTACAAAATTGGTGACGTATCCGTATCAGATATTTGGGGATACCTGGGGATACGTATCAGATACTCCATTTAAAATGTTACTTTTTTTTAATTACAAAAAGGGTAGGGGATACTCTGGGATACCTTTCAGATACTCTACGAGGGATACTTCTTATAATCTAACATTTATTTTTTTATACAAAATCTATATTTTTATAAATTTATACATAAATCTAAATATTTATAGATATTTGTACTCATAAACATATTGAATAATTATATCTAAACCTAATAACTTGTTGACTATAAAGAAAAAAGACTTGGTATTTATTTTTATGGTGCTTCAAAAAAAAAATGTGTTAGAAAAATCTAGGTTTAAGGCTTATCGGGCAGTCATGTTCTTCATGTTGTTTAAAGAGAAATTGGAGTATATATGATTTTATCCATTCAATTAACACAAGTAAGACTAAATTTTCTAGCATTTTTTTAACATAAATAAGACTAAAACCCAAAATGCTGAAAATTTAATGTTTGCTCACTTTTATAATTCAAAATAATATCTATCGGATTTTTTTGTTTTATTATATTAAATATTTTTTAATAAATACACGTATCCCACCGTATCCCGTATCCCAATTTTATGAAAATTGACGAATCCCCTTATCAGTCTCACCGTATCAGTATCCGTGCATCATAGTGCCTAATTATTGTTTATAGAGGAAGGAAAAGCTGCGCCATTAACACATGGATAACGAAAACGAAAACCATGTCTTCTTATTATCAACTTTTCAAACCAATAAACGCTCGGATATGTATGTTCTGAACATTGGCTTTACTGTTTGCATATACGACAATCGCAGCACTAGAGAATCAACTCCATGGTTTAATTGAATCGAACTTGGAGGGTAAGGTTTGTAGAGCACAGTAGGTGATGTGTATGAAGTTTGGAAGGTCTTCAAGGTGGAGCTTCTATATACGTGAAAATGTAGAGATCTTTCCCCCAGTGATCTCTCAGATGCATGTCTGCTTCATATGCGTCAACATCTAAAACAACGACCGATTTGCTTAAGGTGGTGACAGAATGCTGACACCCATTTATCTTCATTGCTCAACTATTCTTACTCGGTTAAACTAGACGGTCTCGACCACAGCACCACTTCCATTCAATCACGCACAATTAACCCACTCTTATCAGTCTCTCCATGCCCTTGCTTCCTTCTCAGTGATGTTCAATTCAAACACAAAAACCCTCTGCAAATCTCCAAAAGAAACTCATCATTAATGGAGCAGCGAATCTGCATATTCTCCCCACACTACAAAATCCAAATGTTGTTACTGAAGCAAGTGCTAGTTCCACGTTCAGTTCCTTGTCTACCAGTAATAATGTCATCTCCTTCTTGTGATTCATTTACAGTTAGTTATCTGATCTTCGTAATACCCTAAAAGGTTAAAAACCAAATTGGATTTGTTTCAATTCTAAAGAGCTACATGTCTTGAATAGAGGTAGCAAACTTCATCTCAAGGAACTCCTATGGTCTGACATCGAGCCTAGGTATCCAAATAATTCCATCATCTAATATACTTAAATGCGCTATTCGTTCAAACACAAATATCATTAATTAAGAAACACAAAAGTTATGACTTCAAAAAACTATTAGTAGGTGAATACGTGAACCAAGACAAATACACGATGATCACAGACAAAAATCCCTTGCAAACAACAGGCACATTTCTTGCTACATAAAAAAATAACACAGTAGAAGTGGAAGACACATATTAGCTTTATATGAGGTTGCTTTAAACTGAAACAATATCCATTTAGCTATTAATGAATACCTTGACAAAAACAATCCTACTACAAGGTTACAGTGTGTCACTCTGATGCCATTTTAAATGCTGCAAGCAAAGTGATAAAAAGTGCCCTCTGAATGTGTAACCTATTTTGTTGAAAAAGAAACTTAAATCGATTAATTAGACTTAGTTTTTAAGATTGCCTAGCCTTACGCCAACGAACAAAAAAGAGGACACATGTGACTAGGATGATTCTAAAGAATGCAACCTACCAAGCAAAAGCAACCAGCTTATCAGCATAGCCGTTAATATGACTAAGAGCTACTTCCAATAGAGAAAGAAACCCTGACAATAAATTTAACTATAACTTGAAAGTCAGAAACTAAAAGAACATCACATGGCTGCAACTGAGACAACCAAAAAGCGCTGCCTGAAGGGCTTTGGACTCTGCAGCTACAGATTCAGCATCAACATCCTTGCTGTACCTGAAAAATCAACAAGAATTAGACCAAATTCTGATATAGTAATCCGAAAAGAATGCATACAAATGCATAACGTAAATCAGAAAATCTGTATATCATCATGGCTGATGAAGAGACATAGCATTTTCGCTAAGAAATCCCTCTCGTCCGAATAAAAAACAGCCTACACATGTCAAATTCAAGAAATCCATTTTTTTTTCTCCAAGTCTACAAACAAGAACAATCTCACAGGAGAATTACTTTTATTATAAAACATTAAGAAACTAAATAATAATAATAGTGTTAATAGAAGATACTAACTCACCAACTTCAATATCAAACTCTACTCTTCACTATCCGATACCACCACCGGTCCTCTTACATTAGAAATAAGCTTTGTTGGAGTTGCACATTTTTTTCCTTTTCTTCTATATCTGGGCCTGCCACATTCATCATCTGATTCTTCTGATAATACCATCGGCTGTTCACCCACTGTCCTCAATATCCGAGTTGAAGGCGCTTTATTCTTTTCTCTCTTTTTACAGCCAGAACTAGACACTTGACCAGGTTTGCCATCGGGGTAACAAGTATTCTTTTTTTTACCTGCGGGTGAGCCTAACTCCTGATCACTATCAGATGATTGCTTGTCAGAGTTGTAATCCAGCCCTGAGAAGTCAGAGTAATTCTCAATACTCGCCGCCGAGCTGTCAGAGTAATCATCTGCAGTCCCCCCTGAGTTGAACTGATCCCATCCGCCCTCCTTCATGAACATCTCTGGCTGAAGTCTTATTTTCTCCAACCTGGACCTCCACTGTCCAACATCCAAATCTAGACTATCGTTCTCGTAGTACTTGACACCTCTGATATTAAGCGACTGTTTAATGCCATCGAGTTTCATTTCAGGAATTGAGTATATCTGAAGCACATCGAGCTCGAAGTCCTTGAACACAAATGTCAGGTTAAACACCTTCATTTCAGGTTTAACTAGCACCAAACTAGCAATTTCGACCTCTTTTAGTGTGAGAACAAAGAAAGGTGCTTTTACGAACTCAACTAGGCAAAATCCAGTCAGGCAAAATACACGTGGTTCCTTCAGGGGATGTTCCCCCTTGAATCCATGCTCCCTCTGTACCTTTCTCCATAAAAGGTTAGGCAACGGTCTCCAAATACAATCAACTCCAGTGAGAAAGTTGCGCATAACTCGATTAAGATCCCCAAACTTGCATGAATCATGAGCAGATCTCTTCCTTCTCTTAAAGGTATGTACCATACGGAACTGGATATCCTTTTTCATCTCGGTCCCCACCTTGATTGGGTTGTGCAAGTGCAAGTGTAAGAGAGGCGGGATGGTCTTGTCTCCATCTTTCTGTTCCTCTCCATCTTGAAAGAAAGCATGCTTTACATTACTGTACATAATAACATCTATCTGGAAAGGTGTACTTGAAGTTGAATAACGGAAACCATTCAAATATGCATCAAGGGTACCAATCATCTCTCTACAAGTTCCTGTCACCACTGCTGGATATATTGACACGTTAGATAACTGTAAACAAGGGAGTTTGCCTTCTAGCAATTCAACTTTCTTGGAAGAATCGGAAGTGGTATAATTTCCTTTTCCGAAGAATTTGTTGTACATCTCAACGTTGTAAAGAGGCTTAATGACCCCCAACCTCTCATAAGTACGTTTGTGTAAGGTACGTGAAAGTTTAGCCTGATTCTGCTTCCTCAACTCGCTGGTATACTTGTAACGGTTTTCAGACCTAAAAATCTCCTGATACAAAAGGTCTGGACGGTAACGCCTCATAAACTTCAAATGCTTGCTGAAGCTTTCGGAGTCGTTTCCCAGTAATTCATATTCCTCCTCCTCCTCCTCCAACGGAAGAGAACTGTTTAAGAGGGGAAGAAAAAGAACAATTAAAATTATATAATCATAGCATACCAAAAAGAGATGAGACTATCAGTATCAAAAATATATAATCGTCGTTGGTTTTAATGTAATAAACGGAAACATTTTGAGAAATGAAATTGAAACAAAAACCATAGATTATTGAACAATTCAAAACCCTAGAATGAAAAGAAATGGAATCTGAAACACTGAGACATGAAATTGAGATCAAACATGACCATGATTATTGAACAATTGAAAACCCTAGAATGAAGAAACCTAAAATAATGGAAAGGATTACAAACATGGGATCAAACAGATGGGATTTAGTTAGGTTTTGTGTATACCTTTTGTTGTCTGGGGTGATGATATTGCCTTCTGCATCCATGTAATTCGCAGAAGTAGAAGCAGAAAATAATAAGACTCGGCGAAACAAACCACCACGGCGCAGCTTTTTAGACCTTAGATAATACTGTATTAATCCGCTCAAGGGTGCACACACGTATCCCTATGCGAGCTTTCAAATAGAAAAATCATAAATATCTTCTTTTATTTATTAACTAGTTTGTCACCGGTACGATGCATAGGTCTGTTCATTGCTTATGGAATATTAAATGCTTACATGACATATTACGTACCCACTAAATAGAAGCTCTTCTACACCTCCATCCAATTCGGTCAAATTGCTAAATTTTGTTGTGTTATCGATATCGATACTTCCACATCTGGTACTGGGTTGATACTATGTGACTATACAGAAGTAATCCCAATAAATAAAATGAACCAAAGATGGCCAAACATGAATATTATTAAAATTTTATAAACTCTGATCAAAATTATTTATCATTAGTATAAAACAGGGTTTAGATAAGTTATCCTTTGTTAGTGGTGGTCAGGATTTGTCCAGACAAAGATAAATCAAGGGTTGTGGTTCTCCTGACCACCCCTTACATCTCGCATGTGTGACGTTCATTACAATGTCAAATATTATGAGAATTTCAAAAATTATAACCGGAAGGTTCGAACTCATGACCTATGGTGTCATAAGAGTAGCCTTTAACCAATGTTCCACCTTGGTTGGAATTGATAGAAAAGATAAATCAACAGTGGTGGTTTGTTCAACTTAAATATAATTGCTTTATTAATTAGTGTTTCACTAATTGCAAATAATTAAAAATCTATTCATTATAAATTGTTTTATTAATTAGTGTTTCACTAATTTCTCTTAATAAATGACTAATTATTTTTTAATTATAAATGTTTTCTTAATTAATTATAATATTTATTTCTATTAATAAGTAATTTTGATAAATAATATCAATAGAAATTTTCTGCGACAATGAGTAGCAGAAGAGGTGGAGGCCGAAAGATTAGTGGTGGTTAAGGGCGGAGCTAAGCACAATTATATTTATTTTTGTTCTTTATCGTAAAATGGGATACAAAGTCCATTTTTCACATGTATCCAACTTGCCAAGAAATTTTTCTCCCTCTCTCCTCAAAATCCTGACTCCGCCCTGATTTGTGGTGGAAAAAATAGTGACGGTGAATGTTGGTGAGTAGTGATGGACAATATTAATTTTATGTTGTCGTAACAACATCGATAACATCGTAGTGTGGTTGGTTGTTTTTAACACTTTTGATAAATGAAGGTACCATATATTTCAGGGATGATATCATACAAGACAATATTTTCGTGATCGTAGTTGGATCACCAAAATGGTACCCCTGTTATTTTTGGTACTATATCATATAAATCATGATTTTTTAATGTTAAAATAAAATTGATTGCAATACAAAAAGAATATATACACCGGAAAAAAAATATGAAAGTAATTAATTGACGAAATTTTGTTCAGTCTAAACCTCATACGTGGCATTTGTGATTGAAAATTAGAATTGCGTCCAACAACCTACATGGGATGGGCGGCAGTGATGGTAGCAGTGGTGGAGTCATAACTTGACATTGAGGAGGCCTATTTTAAAAAAAAAAAAAACATGTAAACTTTGGTGGACTAAACCATAAATATATATGGACAAAGTACTATTTATAAAATAAACTAAAAAATTTATGTAGTTATTAAAAATTTAAGGGGTTAGAGCCAGGTTAGTCAACCCTTTGGCTCCGCCACTAGGTGGTGGTGGATTAAAAAAGTGGATTCATATGGTTTTATGGTGGTGGCGGGTATTGGTGAACAAAAACATATTATGCTAATTTCGTAATGTCCATTTCAAAAAATTCGATAAAACACATGTCCATTTCAAAAAATTGATCAATTGCCATGTTATGTAATAACTAAACGAACGACACGAATCAAGATCAGAACATATGAAATTATTTATTATCGATTTGTTTATGTAAAGAGTGGTCAGGATTTGTCCTTGACAAAGATAAATTTACCGCTGGGGTTTGTTCAAATTAACCATTTTTAAACATTTTATTAATTATTGTCTCATTGATTGTTCATAATGATTAATGAAATTTCTATTATAAATGTCCCTTTAATAATATAACATAAATACATAATTTTATTAATAAAAACTATTTTAATTCTAATGGTGGTAGTGGAAGTAGGGTTAGTATAAGCAGTGGCGGGTGTTTGTGAATGGTGGAGGCGGTAACATTACTATTGGTGGAAGAAATAGTGGTGGTGGATGGTTTTTATGGTGGTATATAATAATAGTTTTTTCTTTTTAGTGAGTTTTATTGATCAAGTAAAAAAATAATCTTCACAAAACATGCAACATTGTATTGTGAAAGATGTAATTGGTTGTTTTTAGCACGATTGATAAAAACAAAAACCAAATATTTTGAGGATGATACCGGAACGTATAAGACAATATGATAATGATTGTTCGATCACCCGTATTATATAAGGCAATTGGTGTATCCGCGTAAGAAAACATTGTCGCTCTCTCAAGTACTATTACATTCTTTTTTCCTGAAAGACCATAAATGTCGAGTTGTTTCGCGACAACTACCTACAAAGACAACAACTTTCACTCAATTCCCGATATAAAAGCTTATTGACCGGGAAAATGTATTTGCATTCTAAAATATTTGTTTGAAAATTATGTTTGTTCATCAAAATCATCATAAAAAACTCTAAATCATAAATCTAAATTTCGCCTCTGATGTTTATAGAATATTTTTTATATTTTACATTCTCAAATCATGCGACCTCTTGATGCCAAATCGACAATATCAAATTACGGATCAATATGTATAGGTTTTGTTCACTAGGTTAGAAGGTAGAGTGGACACAAATGAGTAGATCACACAAAGCAGAACATGACTGAGAATACTTCAATAATTTTGTCAAGAGATAAGGTCAAACATTTAAGATTAGCTTTCTATAGTCTAATTAGATCGGCTTCGATAGGAACTGACTAAAATATAGATTAATAATAATTTTAACGTAAGACAATTGCAAAACATAGTTTGGCTAACTCTGCCTATGTAAAGAGTGGTCAAGATTTGTCCTTCCTCAATTGTTATGTTATGTGAGAAGAAGGTTATATCTAAGATTGAGGTACAATTCAAATCTATTAGATTCATACCATTTACAACTGGATGCCTTGAAAAAAATTGACGTGTTGTTATTATTATTACAGGAAAGGGATACATTGACCACACTTGCGCAAATAGCTCACTTCGTAAATGATTGGTGTTGCATGTACTGTCTAGAATGCAACGAGGAATTTGAGGAAACAAGGCACCAGAAGCAGTGTTCAGAGTATTTTGGATATTATAACTTAGACCCGATGTAATAATTTTTTCTTTTTTTTTAGGTTTTCCACAATCTATTTATTTAATAAAAATGAACATTACAAATACATAACATCAACAAAAATTAGACAGATTGCGTTTGACAATAATGACTGCTGATGGTCCGGAAACTGCAAAAGAAAGGAATTGTTGTAGAAGAATTGCTGGGATATACAACGGATTACTTGATAAGAATGAAAGAGTTATAACTATTTCGATTCTGAAATCACATAACATTCACAGTAAAAGATAACATCAAGTTTGAAGTTAGTAACAAACATAATATGGATAACTAAAATGTTAAAAACAAACAAGATATATAAACTTAGAAAGCCGTGGGACTTGAAGAGGCCAATTTTGAAAACTACAATCTTAGGAAGAAACGATCCACAATACCATTTTTTTTTATATAAATATTCAACATAGAACATGTCAACTTTTGGTAAAGGATCTATTGACAACCTATTAATTTGACATAGGATCAGGGAGTACAATATGTGTTCAAGGTTCTTTATGAGGTAATGTGTCGCCAGATTGTATTCCAAGTTAAGGTAGGAACATACGGAAGTGACAAAATGTCCAAGACTTTTGAATTTACCAAAGCCTTCGTTAAGACGAATTTCTAGGCACAGTACTTTGTTGAATATTTAATGACAGAGGTTCGCATATATACAATCCCTTCAAAAAGGTAATGGGTACACATTTTAAACATTTTCATCTAATGGGTGTTGAAAAATTACAGGAAAATCATGTCACATTGGATAGTTTATATCATTCGTTCGATGCAAAAAAATAATTATTCTCTGCCTATTTGGAGGATCGACAACATGACCATGATAGATGAGTTAGCTGGAGTGAAATAGGAGCACGTGGAGACTTTTATGGATGATATTGATAAGTTGATTTCACTGAGATGAGCACTGCTGACGACATAATTCCAAAAAATATTAAAACTCCCATGTTCATGTAGAGCATTATCTCATTATAAGCAATGAACCTAAATAAAAAAGTGTCTGGAAGTTAAGATTATATTTCTTTCGTTTGAGAAAATCTCCGACGGTAAAATATTAATGGAAAAACAAAGAAAAAAAGAGAGGAAAATCCCAACTATTTTTATGACAAACACATATTAAATCATAAGGAGTTGATAAGTATTCGGGACACAAATTATACGATATATTAAAAATGAACCAACATCATGGCCCGTGCCGTTACGACACGGGTTAAGGGCTAGTCTTTCCTATAAACTATTGTCAAACAAAAACAAACTCTAAAGGTAAAATTTTTTATAGCAATAAAATTGTATAATTTTTTTAGTTATGCAGCCAACAAAGAATTGATTGAAAATAACAAACATTTTTTTGTCGTCTGTGGTTTTGGTTGGTTGAATTAAACCATACCATTCTTATCAAATCGAAGATTCACACCCCTTTCGCCTATGATTTCTTTGTCGTCCTTGTATGTCTCTTATTTTTTTTCTTTTTTGTTGTTAAGTTCTACAAGGTAGAAATAAGTATACTTTGCCTTTTCATATTATTCTACAAGTCTTCTCTTTTTTTCTTTTTGTGAATCTGTTGTTTTCTGCTATTTTTTTCTATTCTTTTTAATTACCGCGTGTAGGTAGTGATACTCGTACCTGTATATATATTATGAATATTTTCTAGCTTCATCATGTGTATTTTTTTGGACTAAAGATCGCTTACATTTGGTTTATATATAAAGAGGATAATTAGGGTGTAATGTTTTTTTTCTTTCCATATTTTCTTTCAATATTTTTTATTGAAATTCTGAATTATATTCTGAAGATATCTTATTTTGTTTCCATATTTTTATCCGAATTAAGAAACCCTAATTCTTATTTAGGGTAAGCAAGCCAGCCATCTTTTTGCACAATTTTTTTTTTTTAGACAATGTAGCTACTGAAATTTACGGCATCAAAGATCTAAATTCATATGGTAATAATCCCATATCATGTAAATTCATCGGTTTGGTTCTTAACAAATAATAACCTTGGGTTTTTAGGAGCGACCCCAACAGAATTAGGGGCGACACAAAAGACAAAATAGATTAAAAATACTTAAATGCCCCTTCATAATCGGGAGGTAAATCCATAATCGGTAGTTTGTGGCAACTCTATATTCGGCAGTTATATGAAGTATTTTGACTACCGATTATAGGCTCAACCAAATTAGAAAAATAGAGGATTTTTGCCAAATCTCATTTTGGGGCAACTCTATATTCCGTAGTTATATGTGTTTGATATTTTCAAGATTGTTTACCGCTATCCGGGGAGGGGGAGGGGGGGGGGTCCGGGGGGCGTAGCCCCTCTCGGCTGTGTTCGACCTGGAATTTTTTTCCGGTTAATGAATTTGAAAACCTATTCGGTTTTCCAGAAAATTTCACAAAACGTGTCTGTTCCCATAGGGTTTCTTCAAGAGACACCGTTGGTTGGATATTTGCAAAGAGAGACAGGATAACTTCATTTACTACCTGATTATAGGCTCAACCAAAATTTTAAAAAAAAGGATTTTTGCAGAATTTGATTTTGGGGCTACGCTATATTCGGTAGTTATATGAACTATATTGACTACTGAATATGGTAAGATTTCGGCAAAGAGTTCTACTGTATAATCGGAAGTCATGATAACTCTTCATTTCTTACCGATTATAGGCTCAACCAAAATTCCAAAAAAAAAGGAATTTTGCAAAATCTGATTTTGGGGCTACTCTATATTTGGTAGTTATATTAACTATCATGCTACCGATTATGGTATGATATTTTCAAAGATAGCCACTGTATAATCGGAAGTCATGATAACTCTTCCTTTCTTACCGATTATAGGCTCAACCAAAATTCCAAAAAAAAAAAGGAATTTTGAAAAATCTGATTTTGGGCCTACTTTATATTCAGTAGTTATATGAACTATCTTGACTACCTAATATGATAATATTTCGGCAAGGAGGTCTACTGTATAATCGGAAGTCAGGATAACTTCATTTACTACCGATTATAGGATCAACCAAAATTAAAAAAACATAGGATTTTTGCAAAATCTGATTTTGGGGCTTCTCTATATTCGGTCGTTATATGAACTATCTTGACTACCGATTATGGATAGAGGATTTTATTTAGGGGATACTTTATATTCGGAAGTTAAAGAAACTAAATTGACTCCCGATTGTGGATTAACTTCCGATTGTAAAGTTATCTACCGATTTTAAAGGGTAGTTTGGCCATTAAAAAAATGGGATTTAAAGTAACCTACCGATTATGGATTAACCTCCCAATTATGGCAGTTTTTGTTGTTTTGTGTCGCCCCTAATTCTGTTGTGGTCGCCCCTAAAGACGTCAGGATTTATAAGGGTCATTGCACTGGGAGAGATTTTCAGATGTGTTATTGTTTGGAAATTCAGTCCATAAATAACAGAGAATATCTATATTTCACGAATAAACACTTCACAATAGCATATCAAGTAAAAAAAATATTCTGAAAATGGTATCATAAGTGCAAAACTATATACCATTTCCATAACATTTACTAAAAGGGAATTGTTTTTGATTTACAAAAATCCAATCTAAACAAATTTATTCCTAAGAAAAATAAAACAAATTTAGCCTGGATTTGGAGTTCATGAGTGACATGGATCTTAGTAGGGGAACAATACTATTCATCTTATGTCAGCTATCAAAAAGCTCCAGGACCCTCAAAGTGAAATGTTGTTACTCCGTAACTGTGTTAGTGTTTCCAGGCCTCTGACCTCTTTGATAGCTGACAGGCCTCTGACCTCAAAGCTCCACCACCAACCCGGAAGCTCTGCAACAGGCCTCTGACCTCTTTGATGACCACTTACTTAAGTATATGAGGCTTTTGATCACGGGAGATGGGGCTGGATTTGGGCCTTTGCAACAGATATTGGCCACCTTGCCTATCAAAGATAGTGGTCTTGGCATTTACACTATGGACGACACTCGCTCCTACTGTTATCTTGCTTCACAGAGTCAAACTACTTCGGTACGAAAATTGATACTTGGTGACTCTTTCTCAGCAGATAATGGGGCTGCTTATCAGTTGGCTCTTCAGAAATTAATTCAGGTATGTGGTTTGCCTTTTTCTTATCACGTCAATGACACTTCCCCCCCTTCTATGCACTCCCTGGTAGTTACTTATTTTGACGCTATTAAGAAGCAAATCCCTATCCAGTTTACCTTGTATGCAAGAGATTCCATTATTCGGAAATGCAACCAGATCAAACATGCTCAGGATTACCTTTTTACAATTCCTATTAGTGGTTTGAATCAGTGCCTTTGCCCCAGACAGTTCAGAGCGGTTGTTTGCTATCGCCTCGGTATCCCTTTGTTTGTTTAAGATGGCTTGTGCTCTTGCTGTAATAGGCCTATGGATATTTTTGGTGATCATGCGCTACATTGTGCTAAGGATGTTGGGCTTAAGTTTCGCCATGATTTAGTTCATGATGTAATTGCGAATATTTGCTTCAAATCTGGTGTTAATGCACGCAAAGAAGTTTCTATGGGTCTTTCATCAGAGACAGACAAGGATTTGCGCCCAGCGGACATCCTTGTTTTCAACTGGGAAAATGGACAAGATGTGTGTATGGATGTTACAGGGATATCACCCTTTACTGGTGACGAAGTTGCCTCTTTCGTCCCAGGCCAGGCTATTTCTAAAGCAATTACGCATAAACGTGCTAAATATTTGCAGGAATGTACTTCACATGGTTATGGTTTGGGTGTCTTAGCCTTCACTACCTTAGGGGAACTCAGTGAAGATATTGTTTGTTTTTTCAAGCGTTTGAAGAATTGTTTAGTTAGTCATGATGCTGGTAGTGGTCTAGGTAGTTTTATTTTTCATAGATTGGGTGTTGCTATTCAAAAAGGGGTTGGTGCCCAGCTAGTAGCTCGGATGCCAACCAAAAACTTTGTAAAAGTTTAATAATGTATTAAACAAACATATATTTATTTATTTCCTAAGAAAAAATAAAAGCAAATCTAATTCAAGATATCTTAACCTTACTCATGAGTATCATTCCAATAGGTCACTGTTCGGAGAATAATACGGTCTACAGACTCCGAATTTTTGATAATACTTAGCATTAATTCATTCCTAAATTTAGCATAATACTTTTTTGATCCGTATATACATATTTATTTCCGTCAATAAATATTTCTACCTACTTTGAATTTTTAATTAAAGATACTTTTTATTTGCAGATCTGGAATTTATCCAAATCAAACCAATCCTACCTTGCTTTAAAAATGAGAAGATTAAAAAAATTGATTCTTTGTTTGAGGAGAATTAGTAGAAGAGACAAAAGAAGAAGGAGAAACAACATGACATCTCATTAGTTGATCAAACCTATTACATAATATAGTTGTCGTTTTATATACAATCAAAGGTAAAACCCTAACTATTTTGTTGGTCCAAACATCTGTGGGCCATAGGCCCTACAACACTCCCCCTTGTGCGGTCCAATAGAACTTCATAAGAAGTTCTTCACATTTAGTGCTTCGAATGTAGTTCTTCAAATGTCTTCCTATCCTTAATGACTTGTGTCGAAATCAATTGCCTCAATAAAACTTTGACAAGGAAAGCCCAGTGGGACAAAACCTTGGTACAGTTCTTCACATGTAGTAGTACTTCACATGTTGTCTTGTACTTTACATGTAGTTCATCACATGCAATACGATCTTCAAATATCGATAAGTCTAAGTTAATTGCCTCGTTAAAACTTCGTCAGGAAAACCCAAAGGGATAAAACCTGAACTAAATAAAAAAAGAGTACAATAATAAGCAAACTTTGAACATAATTGAACTCGAATGTGTTGCCTCATTAAAACCTTGACAACGGGAAAAGAGTACAACATGACAGATGCAAGTAAAGGTGATCCGTTGCAGATGATCACTTTGCTCTGTTGAGGTTGACTAGTTGCTTCACAACTCTTAAGGAAAAAAATCCTCGTGGGAAAGAAAATAACCTTAGATGGGAAATTACATTCCTGGTGTTTGTTATTATCTCATTAAAAACCTTGTCGAGTGACAAAACCATGTGGGAAAAAGAAACCTCGGTGAAGAAAAAGAGTTCAACACACCATTAGATGCTCCCCCTGATGTCAGAACATTTTTGTTAGTCTAATGCAGTCAGAAGGGGTTTATCACACTTTACTTTGGTGACTTGAATGTTTATAAGACAATGTTGTTGATTCTGGAAGTTACGTTGCTTAAGAGAATATCGTGTTTCATTTCTTTGATTCATATATTCTCAGTACTATCAACGCGATCTTTATGTCTTAAAAGTTCAACATACTTGATGTTTTCAGTGTTATCTCGTTAAAAACCTTGTCGAGTAACAAAACCCTTTGGGAAAAACTATTCTCGATCGAAGGGAAAAAGGGTACAACACAGCTTCAATTTCGAAGTAAATTATGTCGACATATTATCCTTGGATCCTCCCCCTGATGTCGGCATCTCCCCCTAATTACTTTTAGAGTTGTTCTAGACAGTTCCTTTAGTCATATATATTTCGAAACTGAATATCGGTAATGACTTAGAAAATAATCTACCATATCTCCCCCTGATTACTTTCGATGGAAAAGAGATTATTGTTCCTTCATAATCAACAAAATTTGAATTGCACTTTCATTAGCATTCCATTTTAATGTCTTTGCAGAGAAAAAATAAATTTATGTCAATGGTTACTTTTAAGTACATGAGTACATTCACTATACCATTCTAATGACATTGTGTAGGCGCTGATTTATGTCTAGCTAACAAGTTCCTTGAGGATGCAAAATTTTATCGAGTACATTATTATACTAAGTACAACAATTTGTACTTAGATATGGGAATTTCATCTCCCAACACATCTTATTCATCTTCCTTTAGAATAAATAGTCACTTACTTACATTTGAACATCTTCGTCATCTTCCTTTAGACGAAATAGTCACTTACTTACATTTGAACCTCGACTAATCATGGGAGTTCTATTTGGATGCATGTATTTGTTAAATTGCCTGACAACTTTAGACAAATGCAAACTGGTGGGATAATATACCACAAGCTCGGTATTCGGTCAAGCTTTCCCCAGATTTCTCATCTCAAATTCGGATCTCAAATAGCTTTTAAGGTATCTTATTATATCAAGAGTACCCATTATGACCATACCATCGACATAAATAGCTACAATTCCAAATCAGGAACTTTCTTGTGAATACACAAGGAAAAATAACTTACTTGTCTATCCCCTCCAAATCAAATAGTCACTTAGACGGGTATACCACATCCGCCTGATTGCTTCAATCTATAAGTGAGCGTTATATCTAACTGTCAACGCACTCTGTGGTTTAGAGTCATTTGATTTGGGCAACAAAAGTCTATCAAGTACTTTTGTAAATATATTTTATCTCTTGATTCTTTCAGAGAAACGTAACAACCACATACATATGCCGCATTTGAAGTCCTTTTGAAATTACCAAGCTAACTAAGTAGCGGAACTCTATAACGTTCATTACAAGAGAACAATTCCAGGGATTTGAAAGAAACCTCGCGCCACAAGGAGAGTCTTTGTACTTTAAGACTAGTTTCTTCTCATTATGCATTATGACAAATTAATTATGTATGTCCAATAGGATTTACACTTAGTTGGTTAGCACTACCACACCAAATACCCGTATATTTGCCAAAGAACTAAGTTCTACCTGGATTGTGTAGGCCAAATATGCTATTTAGTTAAAATTAATCAAAATAAAGCATGGTTCAATTTCATTGTGCTCTACTTATGGAGCAACTATTTATGGATTATATCATCATTGTGCACACATAATCCTTCTATTGACTCATGTGCATTCTCATAATCCGTCAGGATTTCGTTGTTCTCTAGAATTATTTAAAACTTCGGAGCGTCCTCCTATTTGATCCATGGAAATATTCAAAGACAATGTTATGAGATGATTTATGATGATATAAATAAGTTGTGCCTTACTCACCTACTTCCTTTATAGGTGAGGATTGATCGAACCAAGTGGTCTCTCCAACTTCCTTTATGGGGCCACAGCCTCAACCACACTTCCACTGAATGTAGTTGCAACACCTTAGTCTATGGTGTATATCTCGCATTGAGGATTTGTAACTTTGCAGGTAGGTTTACAACTGGTATGTGTGATCTCATCACTTTAGAAACATCATTGTACATTCTGAAAATAGAATATTCTTTATCACTTCACATTTACATTTGTGGAGTACAAGACTCAATATGAGACACAGTGGGAACACACCATAACAATTCATGTTGTTCCCTTAGAAAATACTTTTTATTATCTCCCCCTAATGACGGGAAGGCTCTCTCGTTAAAGTGATAACCCACAAATCTATCGGTAATAGATCTCCTGCCAAAAGTTTTAAAATGCGGATAATTGTTGGGAACTCATTTCCAACATAACTACTTAACAGTTTTGAAGACCCATCATAGTATGATGTGGAGTAGTAATGGCACATATATAGTGCAACCTAAAATGCGTAAGAACACAAATCTCAGGATTAAATTCAGTTACCAACTGGTACGCAGAAAAGGTTGACTAATATTGGGTTCTAAAAAGAATTAAGTAAAGATGCGCGTAATATTGCGTATCCCCAAAGCAATAAAAGGTAGGTTGGTACACATAACCTATTCCTTAGACACCAATATGTAACCTTTGATGGTAGCCTCTGCGAGACTATTGGGTATAAGATGCTCTATATTGATCCTATTAAACATGCAATATTCATCAAGTCCTTTTGATGTAAATTCTCTAGCATTAACAAGGGTGGTTAGCCTTTACACTTTGCATTGTGTAAAATGTGCTAGGAGTTTTCAAACGCAAATTTCTTGGGAACTATAACTAGTCCAAAATGTCAAAACATTCATCAGAGCCATAAGTCACTTTAATGGTCCGCATTCTGCATGAATATTTTTCTAAATTTCACCTTGTTTTCTTTGTAATATAGAAATTTTTTTTACCATTTGCATCTTAGGATAGTCTAGATCTTATTTTACTGAAGACTTTGTAAAAATGAGTGATATGCTTTTTTACCTAAAAGCATAATGGGATGGGGGGTTATGCATCTAATACTTTAGAGAACACTTATTGAGAGATATACCATTCCTTCGCATTCTGCCAATCTTTTTCCTATTGTCTTGTCCACTCAAACACAGTGATGTACATATGATTCCTTTCAAAATGAAACATCATGTCACAACCAAACTGCCTTTATGGTTATTTCAAAGCATAAATGAGTCAATTCCCAACATTTCATCTTCGGAGTCAATATGGATTCAATAATCCAAATATTATAGTGAATTACATTTCACTAGATTGGCTCATTGGTTTCCCTAAAATATATTTCCTTCAAAATATATTAGATAATATAAAAGATGCAATCAATTACATTCTCATCAATGTGATATTCCACATGATATCCATTTGCATGGGTTACTAAGGAATTTTACAAGGTGTGATTATCTCTCGGTACATCTAGAGATTTTACAACGTCTTTGTTTTATCTTGAAAACAAATTTTGAGCGGTGCTGCACTCGATGATCCAATCCTCGCAGTCACATTATAAGGAAATAGTTCAACAACTAGTTCAAATTCCTTAAATTAATGGAAGAAAAACAACTATGAGTTAGACATTTGGGTCTTGAGAGTTTTAATAAGTGGTGTGGCCTTATTACATAATAAAAGTGGGATGCAACTCAAGTACTTTGGACTGAATATATATTACGTTTCACCCAATATATCTCAAGTGCTTTAGATAATTTATGTCTCGTGTTTTCATTCCACAGGTGCAGATATTGGATCTAGTTCAACTGAATAAGATAGTCAATTGGCCCAGCAAAGTTCTTGTTGCCATTAAATTTGATGTGAAAATTGGTTGTTACACATACACATTATATTGTATATACCAACACCTATGACCAATGTGCATTTCCAACTCTTTTATTTATGCTGGGAGATAAAATTAAATTTTTGCTGATCCCATGTTCAATTGATACCTATACTTTGGTGTCATTACTGCTGGGGAAAAATTAATTTTTTTTTCATGATATATGTCCATTTTCACATGCTTTATACGAGTCGGTACATCTAACCTTCATTACGTAGGGGTTCTTTCATTTTCAATTTTGCTACATTTAGCTTAATTTGAGAAATTTCTTTATCACAATAGGCCAAGAGAATATCACTACACATGTCAACCACTTACTCTAGGTTGAATATATTATTAAAGATAATTCTCTTGTTGTCATACTTCAACATATACCAGTTCGTTAGTATTATGGATGAAGTAGAGAAATGAAAATTTTATGACTCATATCATCTTTTGTGAGTTCTTCCAAAAAAAAAAAAAAATTGGAACACATGTGATTTTATTTGAACGTACGTTTTGAAACTATTGACAGATTAATAGTCGAGCAAGTGGATACATTCCACGGAACATTCAAAAAAATTTGGGAAAATATCAAGTATCCAATAATGGTTCTCAAGTACTTCTAAGACCCAAATGAATACATTGGAATTGAGTTGGTACAACCAATTAAACAAAATACACTATTCAACTATATCCAATATCATATTCAAGAGAACAAATAGCATTAAGACCAAAATTCTTAATGATTGAGATCAATAAAAATAATTTAAAGGGAAAATTAAAAAAGTGACCATGTGGGGAAATGCATTTAATAAAATGCCCACGTTTTTTTCATAATTTATTTAATGCCCATGCCGTTAGGATTTCCATCCAACACCACCATTTTGGTAAAATCTCGTTTACTTTGTCAATTTCTCATCACACGAGATGAGAAAATGGTGGGCATAATTACAAAATTGCCCGTCACTTTAGATAATGAAAATTACATCATCAATCGTCCGTGAGTTTGATTAATCGACGGTTGAAGATTAAATCGACCAGAATCTTACACGTGTTCAAGAAAATCTAATCTTTACGATTTGACAAAACAGTCTAGGGTTGGGTTTTAATTTAGTCTCCTCCTCTGTCCATTTATTGCCTCTTCTTCACCTCCTTTCTTCTTACATTTTTCATCTGCAACTCAAGCTCCTTCACCCGCAAACCATCATCATCGCATCTTTTTTTATTTAATATTTCTCTATACCATACGTTGATTGGCTATCATCTAATTTTATTGATTTCATCCGTAACTCGAGTTCCGTCACCAGCAACATCAGCGGCATCACAAAGGATTTTGTGTTTGTTCGATTTGATTAGTACCCGTGCATGTTTCGACCCAACTGCAGTGGATCATCTGATTTTAATTTATTTTTAGAGATTTGAAATTAGGTACGGTATGGTTGATTCAAGTTTATGTTCATGTAATCAAAGTTGAGGGTAAAATCGAAGTTATACTTTGTTGAATTTGAGATTTTCTTTATCACGGTTGACGGAAGAGGAAGAGATATCAAACCCAATTCTATCTTTCATAGTTTTTTGCGTAAGTGTAATTTAATTTTGTTTGATTAGAAATTCAATTTCGGTTTAAAATTAATTTGAAACATGAAATAAGAATTTTTAATGCGCTACACTTGATGTAGTAACTTGTATTACTGATTTTGAATGTTCAATTATATTAATTTTTTTCCAATTGATGAAACATGATTTTTAGGGTTCAAAGTGTTTGAGGCTTTTTCTGTAAATCAATGAAATTAGGTTTTTAAGAATTTGAATGGTTTGTAATGGAAATATTAATATGTATTACTGATTTTGAATGATTAATAGCAATGATTATGATTAAGATTTAGTTAGTGAAATTTAATATTTGGGGTTCATAACAAAATTGAGACATGAAATTGTTTCATAAACTGAGGAAGAAGATGAACAGTGATCCGGCTTTAGCTTAGTGACTGACATTTTAATTCGGTATATTTTAAAACAAATAAATAAGCCTAGCGAGTAAATAAACTTAGCATATAAAAAATCGCGTTATAATTACATACCTCATAATTTGGTTCCCACCTTATATTGCCAAAACCAGAACAACGTTGATCACGCACGTCCCGGAACCAAGTCCAGAACACGACGAGATAGAACAATTTTGGACTAATTGGATCGCCAGCAAATGGGGACAGGACGGGATGGAACAGTTTGGACTGGAACCAGATCGAAATGGGACTGGCTCTGCTGGAACGGAACTGTCTAGGCTCAGGTGGAACAAGAACTGGAACACGGACCGAGTTGGATCGACGGATCGGGAGCGAGTTACAGGTCCGGGTAGATAATGGGTCCGGGAAGATGACATGTCCGGGTTTAGGATGACGGGTATCCTCCTTCCCATCTTCTCCCACATACGACCAGAAGGGTTTCCCAGAAGACGAACTGGTCTTCCTCTTCCACGGCCGGCGGATTTTGACGTACCCAATCACAGCAAGGATATACAAATAATAAATTATATTATTATTATTATGAAATGTAATCAAAGAAATCAAGTTAAAAAAATAATATAAAGAATAATTCATAACTGAGAGCCAAACTGTACATTAGCTTATGATTCCAAGCATCAACCCGACATAAATCAACCATCACGTGTTAAACACATATCAACATCATGGGAACACACTAGCTTACACAAGTTTTCATGGGATACATGACACTAATCATCAGACAGTGGAATTTTCGTACCATTTTCCGTTAAATGAAAAGAATATGAAACATTACAAGAGTATAATATGATAGGAATCACAACATAATACCAAAATCAATTACGACATACTTAGTAATCACAGATCAAGAATCCATTCCAGCAGCAATACTGATCATCGGAAAAATCATGGAAAAATCAAGTCGTTTTTTTTTTTCACCATTGTTCACGAATTTTTTTTGGAAATTGTTAAGGTGCCTTCATTTCCTTTATCGAGCACTGCAAAAATAAAAATATTGAGAATATGATGATTAAATTCCCTGAAAGGCACATTATCACAAACCTTACCCATATAACATGGCATCCGATTCATTGTCTAGGGTATTATGACTCGCACCCTTGACATCCTGATACAATATACCCAGTCCACTTTACAAATCTAAAAAAAACAACTAAATATCACATCATTGTTGGCTTGCTTTGCATACCCATATTCAATCACATGTTGGTTTGTACATTACAAACCATTTTGGAAATATAACGAAACTGCTTTCCCAATATAAAGAAAACCCATACTAAGACTGACACACTTAATCAGAATAAGAAAAAGGCATTACCATGGTAAACATCAATGATGTGAGAAATAAATCTTCCTTAATACTCGTTTATGCGAAAAAGTCATTTGAACTGTTTAAGAAGATGAAAACCAAAAGCAACAATACTCAAAAACTTCTTTAGATTTCCAATTTTTCCTTCCTAGAAATATATACAGTAATTAATAAAATTTACAAATAATTAAAATAAGTACCCAACAGAGCTGCTAATCACAATGATCTTAATCCTACACGATAATGAAATCATATTACCTTAATACGTGCACAATTTCTATTCAATATATGTGAGCTCGTACATGGCTAAAGAAACCGCAACATGTGGAATTCTCACAGTTTACATCTTTTGAGATGAGTTCTCTTCTACTACTATTTTTTCCAGAATCGAAGCTTCTCTACCATTTTAATCACAAAAATCCAGGGATTCGAAAGTAAATAACTAATAATTTTAATGAAAACTTTCAAATAATAAAAATAAAAACGAAAACGCTTCAATGGGAATAGCATTGATAAAAAAGACGCAAATCTAGCATTCATAAATCCTAACAATTTTTGACATGTATAAAGAATTAGAAGCAAAATAAAATTTATCAGACCAATTTTCAGTTTTCAAAGGATAGAAGCATCGCCAATCGACTGCCCACGTTTCCATTACATCCTGCAAAACAAATGAAATCCGGATATCATACCAATAATTCATTCGTAAGCATCCATAAACGAAATGAAATAAGAAAACAAACAACCAGAGAAGCCACGCCAAAAGAATTAGGGTTTGCTTCTGCTCAAGCGTTTTTATAGAAGAAGATAACATTATTTTTATAATTTATTTTGTATTTATTAAGAAAAGTTGTAAAGATTTTTCCTTCCTTAATCTTTGTCTGTGTATTATAACTTTTGGAATAAAAATTTCATATTTACCAAAAAAATGAAAAAAAGCGAAAAAAGTTCTAAAAATATAAATATAGATTTATTTTTTTTGGAAAATATTTACAATATTTTTATTTATGGTACACTAAACTAAAGCCTTGCTTCGAAAAAAAAATGCTTAATATTCACGGAATATTTACTTATGGAAATATTTTTGTCTATTATTAGTTTGTAGTTTTTGTTTTTTTTTTTGTTTTTTTGCAAATAAGGAAATAGTAAAAAAAAATCTGGGATAAGGAAATAATAATATCTTGTAAAAAATTCTTTTCCAATTAGACAGAATAAGGAAATAGTAGAAAAATCCTCAAATCAGAAAATAATATATCATACAAAATAGCCGCAATTAGTATCCGCGGTTATTTCTGCACACAAAATATCTAAACATATCTTCTTATTTTTTTTAGTTATAGAGAAAAACAAATTAAGAAAAATTAATCTTTTCAAATTAGTACAACTATTGATTATTGATTTGTAGGCTTTTTTTTTCATGCTTGTTTGATGTGTATAGCTTCATTTAGATCATAATATTTTCTCTAAATTATTCATCCAAAATACTAACAAAAATTCCAATTACTATGCAGGACCACCAATAAAGATTTGTGGAAAAGAGATTCATGACCGAGCTAATCAGGTTTTTTTGAAGAGATTTTTTTTTCCGATTTAATTGATAGTTTGATAGTTTGGGGATGTAATTAGAAAAATTATATTTTTTAAGATTGTAGACGGACACTGGACACTTGACGTTATTTTATGATCATGTGATGTTCATGCTATTTATCAGGATGAAATCGTGGATGTTCATGATTTAATTTTTTGATTATCATGTTGTGATTTAATTTGTTGATTATCGTGATTAACTATCGATATATTTCTGGCATGTTTCGAGATTTTTAAGATTTAGCTATTTCAGGGAAGATTATTTTTTAAGATTCAGCTACCTTATTATTGGAAATAATAATATTTTAGAATTTTTTATTAGTTTAAATTCAATATTTTATTACTAAGAAAAGTAAATGGTGGGGCCAGAATCAAGCAGAAGCGAGAATCAACCAGGAGCTCCGGCGAATGAGGTCACTCGAAAAAAAACTCTGTTATTATATAGAGAATACGTAAGAAATTTGTTAGATGAACTGTATTACATAAGAGTGCTCACATGAAAGGAAAATGAAGAAAAACAAGCTAAAGCAGACTTTGTGGTGGCAAACCTTTTTTTTTCTGCCCATATTGTCTACCATCTAGCCAAGTGTCACATGTCCACTTAATCGTCTAAAATTTTCATGGGACATGACCGGTAATGGTTGTGGTTCAGTGATTCAAATTCACTCAAAATCACTCATCCTTTCATACTCGCATCAAAGTAAGCATCCTCCTTCACTCTAAAGGCTTTCCACAATGAAAGTCATTTCTTCTTTCTCTCTAACTCTTCATGCCCCCATAAGCATAAGAGGTTCTGCCATGTACTTGAACAATTCTCACACAAATGAGCAACACAATGAACACAAATATTATTACAACAAACCCATTTTATTGCAATAAGAGGGTGAATTCCTAAAACACTCTCTTCATTAGTGGTTCTTCTCTCAATTGACCAACACCAACATTATTGATTCCTAAGATATTTATACATGCTAGCTAGGATCAGGATAAAACTTATGTTTAACCACTTGCACAAACCTTGGACATCCAAGTGTCCACACTACACCATTTTTTCCGATTCGAAACGGTTATTGAGCATTACGAATCGGTTATTGAGCATTACGAATCGGGGTTGTAACGGTTATGGTCTGTTACGAAAAGGGGTGCTACAATTTTTTCGCAATGACCCAGCAGCCGTTACGATTTTCTTTTGTAACGTCTCTTGTAATGGGCTGGAGCCGTTACTACGTGGCACTGTCGTAACATGCGCGAGCCGTTACGAATTTATTTAGTAACATAAAGTTATAACAAGTTCAAGCCGTTACTAATTTTTTTGTAACAGTTAAAAATTTACTGCCGGTCAACCTTGACCGGGTCAAAATAAGTCAGCAATCACCAATTTTGACCAGGTCAAGGTTGACCGGAAACTCATTCTCGGCCGGAATACGCCGGTGTTGATGGTGGTTTTTAGTTTAGGGTTAAAATCGTAAAACGCTAAACCCTAGCAGACATTTAAAACAAGCATTTACTAGGGGCATTTAATAAAAGCTTTTAATATGTCTCTAATAATTACCGGGGTATATTATTCAAATTAGGGTTACGACAAACAAAATCCTAATTCTCCCGTGTGCTGATACTCAAAAACTTCTTCAGATTTCCAATTTTTCCTTCCTAGAAATATATATAGTAATTAATAAAATTTACAAATGATTAAAATAAGAACCCAACAGAGCTGCTAATCACAATGATCTTAATCCTACACTATAATGAAATCATATTACCTTAATACGTGCACCGTTTCTACTCAATATATGTGAGCTCGTACATGGCTAAAGCAACCGCAACATGTGGAATCTCACAATTTACATCTTCTGAGATGAGTTCTCTTCTACTACCATTTTTTCCAGAATCGAAGCTTCTCTACCATTTTAATCACAAAAATCCAGGGATTCAAAAGTAAATAACTAATAATTTTAATGAAAACTTTCAAATAATAAAAATAAAAACGAAAGGGTATATTAATTATATGTCCCTACTTTTAACTCCCAACAAATATATCCTTATGCAACAATAAATACGTCCCTCCTTGTTTATAACCTTATCCATTTAATATTAGATTACCTTAATACCCTCACTCATATAATATTTTTCTTTATTTCAAAATACAACAAATTTCTTCCTCTACCCCTTCACCACCACCACTAGAACCTCCACCACCAAAATTTAACTACCATTCCACCACCACCACCGTTCAACAACCACCGCCTGCAAACCGCCACCACCACCAATATTCCACCACCACTCCTTCACCGCCACCATTACACCACCACTAGTCTGTTGCCGCCGCCACCACAAGTTCGTCGCCGCCGCCGCCACCACCGTTACCGCCACCACCAGCACCGCCTCTGCTGGTTCAAATATTTTTGTATCAACAAAAAGTAGTTGATCCATTTCAGTTGGATCAAACAGTGGATATTTATCCATTGCAGTTGGATCAACAGTAGCAATTTATCCATTGCAGTTGGATCAACAATGGATGTTTATCCATGCTGATGGAAAAATGCTACCACTTCATCAACTGCAGTTTCAGATCCACCAACAAAACCATCAACAATAGAAATTTATCTAGTTTATCCAAGAAAAAAGGATCAACAGTAGAAGTTGATCCAATTTTAGTGGATCAACAATGGAAGTTGATCCATGTAAAATTGGATCAATAATGATAGTTTATCCATGTAAAATAGAGTGAACTTGGCGTGATTCGAACACGCATCGTCTGACATGGAGTCGGTCATGCTACCATTGCACCACAAGTTCAACATTAGAACAAATTTACATGATTTAAACTACAAAACATGAGTTCAAAGGATCAACAACAGTAGTTGATCCCATATATATGGATCAACAACCATAGTTGATCCAAAATATATGGATCAACAACCATAGTTGATCCAATATCACTGCCTGCTTCAACCTAAATAACCACCATATTTCATTACCTGTAGCTTCATAAACACCAACATCTCCAAGACCAGCTTCAAAACCAATCTCAGTTGAATCAACAATTTATGTTTATCCATTTCAGTTAGATAAACAGTGGATGTTTATCCATTGCCGTCGCCGCCGCCGGTTCAGACCAGTTTAGTGAAAACCATTTACAAATGAAAATGCCCATTACAATCAAATCTAGCACCACCAAATTTTGCATATATATGCACTGGTTTTGAACTATCAAATGCAATAATACCGCATCAAAATTGGAACAAGATGTAAGCTATTTGATCAATTTACGCATAATTCCCAAATCAAAAACTAGATCAATTTGCATTTTTCATCATAAAATTTTTAATAAATGAAATGGAAATCAAAGAATTGAATGAAATCAGATATGGAAATTGAATTGCACCTGTTTGAGAGAAGAAGGGAAAGTGATTTTTCCAGTTTGAAGAGGAGATTTAACAATCCCTTTAGTAACATCTCTCCATCTCTTACAAACACAAGCACATGAAACCACGATTTTACGAATCGGCCATCGATATTCGCTCAATTCAACTCGCTGAATAACGTTTTCGAGAATCTCCGGTAACATTTTAGACCAGCAATCCGAATCATCATCATCAAATTCTTCTTTGTATGGTTGTGAGCAGAAATGAAAAGGAAGAATTTCGTTTTCTTCTTCCTCTGGTTGTGAGCAGAAATGCCCTTCTCAGAGCAGCCATGTCTCCCTCCTCTCTGTGAGAAGAGAGAAAAAAAGAAAAACAGAAAAATTGTGATGGAGATTTAACAGACAGACAAGAATCTAGCGTTGATTAATTCAGAATCAAGGTGAATATCGATCTAAATAGATTATTTAGGAGGTGGTGGTGGTGGTGTCGTTGGTGGTAGGAGGTGGAGGTGGTGGAGGAGACGACGAAGAAGGTGGTGGTGGCCGTAGTCGGAAGGAAGAGAGAAAAGAGATTTTTTTTTTTCTAGATCTGAAATTGGAAGTCCCTAAATTGTTAAAAAATGGGTATATTTGGAAGTCCCTAAATTATTGATGGGCCCCTGATGGGCTTATTGATAAAGAGGGACAAAATTATTATGTTATAAGGATATTTGTGTAGACCATCAAAAGTAAGGACAAAAGTTCAATTACCACAAAACGAAAACACTTCAATGCTAATAACATTTATAAAAAGACGCAAATCTAGCATTCATAAATCCTAACAATTTTTGACATGTATAAAGAATTAGAAGCACAATGAAATTTATCAGACCAATTTTCAGTTTTCAAAGGATAGAAGCATCGCCAATCGACTGCCCACGTTTCCATTACATCATGCAAAACAAATGACATCCGGATATCAGACCAATAACACATTCGTAAGCATCCATAAACGAAATGAAATAAGAAAACAAACAACCAGAGAAGCCACGCCAAAAGAATTAGGGTTTGCTTCTGCTCAAGCGTTTTTATAGAAGAAGATAACATTATTTTTATAATTTATTTTGTATTTATTAAGAAAAGTTGTAAAGATTTTTCCTTCCTTATTCTTTGTCTGTGTATTATAAATTTTGGAATAAAAATTTCATATTTACCAAAAAAAATGAAAAAAAACGAAAAAAGTTCTAAAAATATAAATATAGATTTTTTTTTTTGGAAAATATTTACAATATTGTTATTTATGGTTCACTAAACTAAAGCCTTTCTTCAAAAAAAAAATATGCTTAATATTCACGGAATATTTACTTATGGAAATATTTTTGTCTATTATTAGTTTGTAGTTTTTGTTTTTGTTTTATTTTTATTTTTTTTTGCAAATAAGGAAATAGTAAAAAAAATCTGGGATAAGGAAATAGTAGAAAAATCCTCAAATCAGAAAATAATATATCATACAAAATAGCCGCAATTAGTATCCGCGGTTATTTCTGCACACAAAATATCTAAACATATCTTCTTCTTTTTTTTAGTTATAGAGAAAAACAAATTAAGAAAAATTAATCTTTGCAAATTAGTACAACTATTGATTATTGATTTGTAGGCTTTTTTTTCATGCTTTTTTGATGTATATAGCTTCATTTAGATCATAATATTTTCTCTAAATTATTCATCCAAAATACTAACAAAAATTCCAATTACTATGCAGGACCACAAATAAAGATTTGCGGAAAAGAGATTCATGACCGAGCTAATCAGGTTTTTTTTAAGAGATGTTTATTTCCGATTTAATTGATAGTTTGATAGTTTGGGAATGTAATTAGGAAAATTATATTTTTTAAGATTGTAAAAGGACACTGGACACTTGACGTTATTTTATGATCATGTGATGTTCATGTTATTTATCACGATGAAATCCTGGATGTTCATGATTTAATTTTTTTGATTATCATGTTGTGATTTAATTTGTTGATTATCGTGATTAACTATCGATATATTTCTGGCATGTTTCGAGATTTTTAAGATTTAGCTATTTCAGGGAAGATTATTTTTTAAGATTCAGCTATCTTATTATTGGAAATAATAATATTTTAGAATTTTTTATTAGTTTAAATTCAATATTTTATTACTAAGAAAAGTAAATGGTGGGGCTTGAATCAAGCAGAAGCGAGAATCAACCAGGAGCTCAGGCGAATGAGGTCACTCGAAAAAAAACTCTGTTATTATATAGAGAATACGTAAGAAATTTGTTAGATGAACTGTATTACATAAGAGTGCTCACATGAAAGGAAAATGAAGAAAAACAAGCTAAAGCAGACTTTGTGGTGCCAAACCTTTTTTTTTGCTGCCCATATTGTCTACCATCTAGCCAAGTGTCACATGTCCACTTAATCGTCTAAAATTTTCATGGGACATGACCGGTAATGGTTGTGGTTCAGTGATTCAAATTCACTCAAAATCACTCATCCTTTCATACTCGCATCAAAGTAAGCATCCACCTTCACTCTAAAGGCTTTCCACAATGAAAGTATTTTCTTCTTTCTCTCTAACTCTTCATGCCCCCATAAGCATAAGAGGTTCTGCCATGTACTTGAACAATTCTCACACAAATCGGCAACACAATGAACACAAAGATTATTACAACAAACCCATTTTATTGCAATAAGAGGGTGAATTCCTAAAACACTCTCTACATTAGTGGTTCTTCTCTCAATTGACCAACACCAACATTATTGATTCCTAAGATATTTATACATGCTATCTATGATCAGGATAAAACTTATGTTTAACCGCTTGCACAAACCTTGGACATCCAAGTGTCCACACTACACCATTTTTTCCGATTCGAAACGGTTATTGAGAATTACGAATCGGTTATTGAGCATTACGAATCGGGGTTGTAACGGTTATGGTCCGTTACGAAAAGGGGTGCTACAATTTTTTCGCAACGACCCAGCATCCGTTATGATTTTCTTTTGTAACGTCTCTTGTAATGGGCTGTAGCCGTTACTACGGGGCACTGTCGTAACATGCGTGAGCCGTTACGAATTTATTTAATAACATAAAGTTATAACAAGTTCAAGACGTTACTAATTTTTTTGTAACAGTTAAAAATTTACTGCCGGTAAACCTTGACCGGGTCAAAATAAGTCAGCAATCAACAATTTTGACCAGGTCAAGGTTGACCGACAACTCATTCTCGGCCGGAATACGCCGGTGTTGATGGTGGTTTATAGTTTATGGTTAAAATGGTAAAACGCTAAACCCTAGCAGATATTTAAAACAAGCATTTACTAGCGGCATTTAATAAAAGCTTTTAATATGTCTCTAATAATTACCGGGGTATATTATTCAAATTAGGGTTACGACAAACCAAATCCTAATTCCCCCGTGTGCCGATGGAAAATCATGCCAGCCACACCTAACCCAAGCTAGCCGCACCATGCCAATCGCACCGTGCCATGGCCCTAGCTATGCTAGCCACATCTCGTGTGCCAATGGAAAATCATGCCAACCACACCCGAACTGCGCCAAAGCATGCCACCCATGCTAGCCGCACGCTTGTGCTGATGGCAAATCATGCCAGCCACACCTAGCCCAAGCTAGCCGCGCCATACCAATCGCACTGTGCCATGGACTTAGCTATGCTAGACACATCTCATGTGCCAATGGAAAATCATGCCAGCCATACCCGAACCGCGCCAAAGCATGCCAACCATGCTAGCCGCACCCTTGTGCCGATGTAAAATCATGCCAGCCACACCTAACCCAATCTAGCCGCGCCATGCCAATCACACTGTGCCTTGGCCCTAGCTATGCTAGCCACATCTCGTGTGCCAATGGAAAATCATGCCAGCCACACCGGAACTGCGCCGAAGCATGCCAACCATGCTATCCGAACCCTTGTGCCGATGGAAAATTATGCCAGCCGTACCTAGCCCAAGCTAGCCGCGTCATGCCAATCGCATCGTGCGATGGCCCTAGCTATGCTAGCCGCATCTCGTGTGCCAATAGAAAATCATGCCAGCCACACCCTACCGCGCCAAAGCATGCCAACTATGCTAGGCGCACACCGCGTGCCAATGGAAAATCATTCCAGCCACGCCTAGACCAAGCTAGACGCGCCATGCCAATCGCACTGTGCCATGGCCCTAGCTATGCTATCCGAATCTCGTGTGCCAATGTCAAATCATGCCAACCACACCCTACCGCGCCAAAGCATGCTAACCATGCTAGACGCACCCCGCGTGCCAATGGAAAATCATGCCAGCCACGCCTAGCCCAAGATAGCCGCGCCATGCCAATCGTACTATGCCATGGCCCTAGCTACGCTAGCCGCATCTCGTTTTCCAATAGAAAATCATGCCATCCACACCCTACCGCGCCAAAGCATGCCAATCTCACTATGCCATGGCCCAAGCCATGCTATCCACGTCTTGTGTAGCCAATGAAAAATCATGCCAGCCACACCTAGCCCGAGCAAGTCACTCCATGCCATGCACCCATGGAGAACCTTTGGCCCCATATGCCAAACCACTCCAAAGTAGGCCATGATAGTCTGGCCCTCCCTCATGAAATCTTCCTGAGCTTTTCTTTCGAAATGTTTTTCCCTCCCGAACTAGTTCAAAACATAAATATCCCCGCGCTAGGAGATAGGAAATTATTTTCCGGTTGATTTGAGTGGCGGGACATCAAAATTCGAGTCCGTACTAGAATTCTGTAGCGGTTCTAGTGAAGGGAACCAATTAGGGTTTCTAAACCAAATTGATGCCAGGCGCCCATCAACGGTTTCCCTTCAATCCTAGGAGCAAATCCTGTCCGTATAAAGTCTCCTCATGACTTTAGCCCTAGATTGGTCATGTACCTAGCCAAGCTAGATGCGCCATGCCTCGCCATGGCTCCACATGCCGCGCCACCATACTGGCCTTCCCCATGCGGCTAACAAATTGAAGCCAGGCGCCCATCAACGGTTTCCCTTCAATCCCAGGTGAAAATCCTGGTCCTATAAAGTCTCCTCATGACTTTATCCCTAACTTGGTCACGTTCCTAGAGAATCTAGCTGCGCCATGCCTTGCCATGGCCCCTCATGCCGCACCACCATACTGGCCTTCCCCATGCGGCTACCAAATTGAAGCCAGGTGCCCATCAACGGTTTCCCTACAATCCCAGGAACAAATCCTGGCCGTATAAAGTCTCCTCATGACTTTATCCCTAGCTTGGTCACGTACCTAGGCAAGCTAGCTGCGCCATGCCTCGCCATGTCCCCTCATGTCGCGCCACCATACTGGCCTTCTCCATGCGGCTACCAAATTGAAGCCAGTAGCCCATCAATGGTTGCCCTTCAATCCCAAGAGAAAATCCTGGCCGTATAAAGTCTCCTCATGACTTTAGCCCTATCTTGGTCACATACCTATCCAAGGAATCCGCGCTTCCATGGCCCCTCATGCCGCGCCACCATAATGGCCTTCCCCATGCGCCTACCAAATTGAAGCCAGGCGACCATCGACGGTTGCCCTTCAATCCCAGGAGCAAATCCTGGCCTTCTAAAGTCCCCTCACGACCTTAGACCCGATACCATAGCTTGGTCGCGTACCTAGTCCATCCTTGTCACGCCATGCCCCCATGGAAAACCCGTGGCTCCTCACGCCAAGTATTAACACACCCTAGCCGTGCCACCCTATTGGACATCACTACACGTCTACCAAAACAAAGGCGTACAATGATCAACGGTTTCCCCTCCTCTCAAGATGCAACATCTCGACCGTCAAAGGTCACCTGGCTATCAAGTTCCCCAAGCTCGACTTGCCAAGCCACAACAACATTTTACATGTTTTCCAAAAAACATTCGAGACATCAACACAAACATGGGGATTCTCTTTGGGTATTGGTTTGATGGTCTACAGTGTGCGGCGTACGCTACGCCCCTCATAAAGAAGTTTAATATGGGTGAGGCACCTAGTAAATATGGGAGTTTTGTGGGAAACGTTCATGGGAAATAAAGCCATGAGTTAACAAACTTTATGGACATCAATTCCATAACGTTAACAGTTTCACGAAAATCAATTTCATGTGTTAGCCACTTTATGGGACATCAAGTCCATGTATACGGTTACCACCTCCTACCATTTACTCATCACTCCTTAATGAGACCAGTGTACATTTCTACTACAACTTGTATAAATAGGTCTCACCTATTTCCATTGAGAAGAGGAAGTCCATTTGGACAAGAGAACACTCAGAATACTTACCTTCTAGCTCCCCTCGTGAGCTCTGGTAATTTTCTGAAAATAAGTTGTAGAAACCCAATTACTCTTCCAGAATAGACTATTCTGGTCTCACACTCTCCTTGCTTCCCTCCCCAAAACTAACCCATTTGCCTCATCTTTATGACCGAAGCAAGTCTGGAACGACCATTTCTTGGTTTAGGCCGGACTTGTACAGATTGATCTCTCGAACCTAAAAGTGCTCAACGTGCAACACATTTTTTTAGGGTTTAAACCAGTTTCTCACTCACCTACCGAATTTACCGAAATCGGCAGAAGCTATTTTCACCTATAAATAATTGGCGACCACAGTGGGGGGGATTGATCTATCGATCACAATGTCAATTTTCGAAAGTCGATCTCGTTTTTCGACCCAGGCGTCGAGATGGTAGGGGAAGGAGACTCACTCCGACTCAGTTACCCGTCGGCTTGATTATCAGTCATGACACGACAAGGGATGACTGGGGACTTCCCAGGGGATAGAAGCAAACAAGATCCGCCCAAGGGTCAACGGCTCGGTTGTTAGACGGCTCATTAATGACTGGGGACTTCCCATGATAGTGTTTCCCATAAACTCGGTCTTACACATGGAAGGTTCACTTTTCATCGGGAGACATGAAAACCAAGTAAATCTTACCTAGACGAGATACGTGGTTTTCTATTTCAAGTTTTCAAGACAAGATGCATAGTTTACCCCATGTCACCTACCAACACACGGTTCTATATTTTTCTGGGATGACCGTGTCACTTTCAATCACAATAAAAAATAATCCTAAACAATTCAATTCTAAACATCTCATTCAAAAAATCCAAAACCGTCAAGGTAGCATTTATCTATTAACCCAAGAAAACCAGGAAATCAAAAAACCATAAACCATGCGCTTTGTTTGCCTTTCAAAAAAAAAAAAAAAGAGGTCACCTACCCGTACGTGCCTACTCTGCACAACAATGACTACCCCTAACTATTAGGAGACATTACTACGACAACATTCGAATAATTGTTTATGAGGAAGTATTTCCACAGGTCTATGAAAGGCATACCCATGGCTAGGGTTTACACCAGTCCAGAAGAAAAATATTTCTACAGATTTGTGGAAAGGCATACCTATGGCTATGGTTTGCACCAACACAAGACAACAACAAAAAAACATTGAAATAGAAACGCTGGAGTACATAGCTGGAATATGCTTTCCCACTTTATCACTATCACGCTACCGCTAACACCAGGACGTGATAACAAAGATACGAGGTAAAAAGGGGATCCAACCCCTTTCATAAGCATAAAACTTTTGGAATTTGCATAACAAAGGATTTCCTGTTTGAGATACGTATGGGAAGAGGAAACTGGGCCCGCAAGAACAAGTCCGCGCCAAATCATGCCAACCATGCTAGCCACACACTTGTGTCGATGGCAAATCATGCTAGCCACACCTAGCCCAAGCTATCCGTGCCATGCTAATCGTACCGTCCCATGGCCCTATCTATGCTAGCCACATCTCGTGTGCCAATGGAAAATCATGCCAGCCACACCCGAACCGCGCTAAAGCATGCCAACCATGCTATCCGCACCCTTGTGCCGATGGAAAATCATGCCAGCCACACCTATCCCATGCTATCCGCGCCATGCCAATCGCACGGCACCATGGCCCTAGGTATGCTACCAACATCTCGTGTGCCAATGGAAAATCATGCCAGCCACACCTAGCCCAAGCTAGCCGTGCCATGCCAATCACATCGTGCCATGGACCTAGTTATGCTAGCCGCATCTCGTGTGCCAATGGAAAATCATGCCAGCCACACATTACCGCGCCAAAGAATGCCAACCATGCAAGCCGCCCGCTACTCCACCATCAAGGCAAGTTACTTTAAGAGCCGGAAGAAGCCGACCTCCTTCTACCACTATTTATTTGATTAAAATACAAAAGACACTTCAGCATGATGTACGTTTATAGATGAAGAGGCTCGAGTTTCTCTTGAATTCCCAGTATAAGGGGATCAGCAATCCAATTTCATTACACTTAAAGATGAGGAATGACTTCTCCAAAATAGAGGAAAATAAAATCATCAACCCTCTTGAGTTCACAGAGACCCTCTTCCCGTCAGGACCTGCACGATGGGAACTTGGCCCACTAAGTCGTACAGTCTATGATGAAACATATGTGGAAACCATGCATTTCAGTCAGGGAAGCCGTTTTCAAACCCCAACCTCTCCAGAAAAGCACGATCGATAGATGAAACATGGGACTTTTCTCCTGTGTACACTTGAGGGATGTCGATTTTGACAGAACGTGGCGTAGACTCCGACTTCAACATAGTAACCACCAAGGATTTGAGAATTGCAAGGCGTCGTCTCAACATTCTCCAGTATTAGCTCTTCTTAAACGTTCGCTTAAACACCACTCCTTCCTGCAAAGGATCATGGCTCCACACTCCCCATGTCAAGGATCATGGTCGCAGCCATCCAATCTTCGTATTCATGTCCACCCTTTGGTCCATCCCACCAAAACTCGTGACCATGGACAGTTTTGCTCGCTTGCGCATCCAGCCAATCCTTTTACTTCCATGGGTTCCCATACGATTCTAGATAACCTACTTTGTTACCGCGACAATACAGTCTCTTCTGGTTATATCTACTACCAAGAACTATTACCGCTCATTTGTTGATATCAACTAGAGATTCACCACAACAACAATTACTACAAAGGTAACCCATACTTCTCCATGTTCTGGGTTTCACGTGAAAGAAGTAGAAAAATCAGCAGTATGAACGCACGATGGTTATGTCTTTATCATAGCCAACCCACTGACCATACAAGATGGAATCATGTAAACCATACTTGGTGACTGAGGGTATACACTGAATCCCTTCACTTTCAAGGCTCAGGGGACATAGTCAAGCAAATAGCCACAACCACAACAAGGTAACCTTCTCTTCAAGTGTACATCACAAGAGTATTATCACCTCTCTGTTTAGAATACTCCTTCAACATTTTACAAGGCCGCAGAGGATCCCAAGCCTTCTCAGAGGAAAATAACTTCAGAAACTAAAGAAAATGCGACTGGAGACTGCTCATTGCAGTCTATCCCGACGACCATCAAAGACTCATGAGAAACCTTCAGAGACGCGGCCGAAACATTTCCATGAAGAAACAGATGGATCCACGATAAAAAACATAACTCCCTCATTTTTACCACTTTACTATACAGAGTGTTTCATCCATGTGATATTCTGAGCATCCCCAGCGTCACATCCAGAAAAGTACAATAAGCTTGTATCGAGTCTCGCGGACGTGGATTCAAGGCAATGCAATGAAAGTAGGCTACACATGGGGACTACTAGCATGGGGCTCCTTCACCTCCAACAACCAGGTTATTTCTGATTTCAACATCATCACTGTCGACATTTTACGAGCCATACATGTGCATCGGAGACTCCAAAAGAACGCTACAGATATATACTCGCATGTTCGGTCATGCCATCGGATATAACAGAAATATAACTGGGGACTACTCACCACATCCCAGTACATACGGTAGTCAAAGACTCAGAAGGTGGTTTAATGCATGTTTCTTGGAAGAAAGTCCTTGAAGACTTGATAGTAGAACTATAGCAACTAAACATCTCCCAACTCATCTATTTTGTCTAGTGGTTCCGGAAGATTTCGACCATGCAAGCATCCACAGCGCGCATACTGTCATCACGATCAGCGGGTCCAGGCACTGAACAACCTAAAATCAAGGATGGAATGACAACGCAACCACATCCATCCGTCCCAAGAATGCAATGGAGTTTGGTAAATTCTGGAATCTAATGGAGAGACACTGCAGACAAAAGCACGGTCCGGACGAGCAACAGAAAATAGAAGAAGGTCGTTTTCACCTCCTAAGCAGGCTCGAAACCTGAATATTACCGCGTAGGGAGATAAAAAATTCTATTTCGTGTCTGATAAATGGGTGGACCATCGAAATCCGAGTTCGTACGCGGATTCTACAGCGATTTAAAGGGCGCTAATTAGGGTTTCGGCGTGTCAAGCCCTAAACCACGAGCACTTCCCTTGCAAGTGTTTCCCTTCTAAGGCGCTTCCCTTACCAGCGTCATGCCCTACCAAGCGCTTTGCAGAGTGGCCCACAACCGTTCCATGCCCGTCAGTGCTAATGGGTCCCCTTCATGCCATGACCATGCTAAAAGCTCCGCCTCGCGTTCTAAAGCCTAGCCTTGAAGACACCCAATCATACTGGGATTTTTGCAAAGCTACCAGATAAAAGGATTGCAGATGCTACCTACCTCTAGAAAAAGATTTTTGAATAAGGAAAGAATTCCATGTTAAAGCCGCGCATGAAGAAAGAAAATCGGTCCCACAAGAACAAGCCAAGGAGGAAGTACTGGAAGACGTACCAATTTTTCTCGTCCACTTCACTGCTACCAAGTAGCCAGAGAAGAAACAATAAAGGCATAAATCAAAGGGAGAACTCGGCCATCTTTTTATGGGCGTGATACTTGGGAGTTCGAACAAGGAAAGGATTTCCAATTTTGAGCCAAGGAAGGGAAAAATGAAATCGGTCCCGCAAAGATCAATCCTCATGCCCAAGGACCGACCACACCATTGTCGTGGCCCCATGCTAAAGCCGCACTGTGCCAAACCGTGCCTCGCCTTGCCATGGTCCAAACCGCGCCCCACCTTGCCACGACCCTGGACCTCGCTCCATCACCATGTCCCCACCGCGCCTAGCCGCCCTTGCAAGCTCAACCATGCCATTTCCATGGTCAAACCATGCCACCTCTCGGCCCTTTTGGTTCAAGCCATCCACCTGCTCCGCCCTCCAAGATAGTTCCCCTTTGCCGTGGCCACCAACATGGAAAAACAAAACTCGCCATACCACTTAAAAGGTTAGTCGGACTCTCCAGACCGTATTTCCAATGATTTACGTTGTCTGTCACCATCATACGCTTACCCCGCAACAAGGAACATGTTCCGAACTAAGCAGGGGACTTAATGTTGATGGTGGTTTTTATTTTAGGGTTAAAATCATAAAATGCTAAACCCTAGCAGATATTTAAGATAAGCATTTACTAGGCGCATCAGTAAAATCTATTAATATGTCCCTAATAATTACCAAGGTATATTTTTTCAAATTAGGGTTACGACAAACCAAACCCTAATTACCCCCACGTGCCAATGGAAAAACATGCCAGCCAAGTCTAGCCCAAACTAGCCGCGCCATGCCATGGCCCTAGCTATGCTAGCCACACCCCGCATGACAATGGGAAATCATGCCTGCCACTCCTAGCCAAAGCTAGCCGCTCCATGCCAATCACACCGTGCCATGGCCCTAGCTATGCTAGCCGCATCTCGTGTGCCAATGGAAAATCATGCCAGCCACTCCCTGTCGCGACAAAGCATGCCAACCATGCTAGCTGCACCCCGCATGCCAATGAAAAATCATGCCAGCCACGCCTAGGCCAAGCTAGTCACGCCATGCCAATCGCACCGTGTCATGGCCTTAGCTATGTTAGCCACATCTTGTGCGCCAATGGAAAATCCTGCCAGCCATGCCTAGCCTAAGCTAGCCGCACCATGCCAATCGCATCGTGCCATGGCCCTAGCTACGATAGCCACATCTCGTATGCCAATGGAAAATCATTCCAGCCATACCCTACCGCGCCAAAGCTTGCCAACCATGCTAGCCGCATCTTGTTTTCCAATAGCAAATCATGCCAGCCATGCCTAGACGAAGCTAGCCGCACCATGCCAATCGCACCAAGCCATGGTCCTAGCCATGCTAGCCACGTCTCGTGTGCCAATGGAAAATCATGCCAGCCACACCTAGCCCGAGCTAGTCGCGCCATGCCTTGGCCCTAGCCACGCCATGCACCCATGGAAAAACTTTGGCCCCATATGTCAAACCACGCCAAAGCATGCCATGCCAACCTATCTACGCCAAGGCATGCCATGATAGCCTGGCCTTCCCTCATGAAATCTTCTTGAGTTTTACTTTCGGGATGTTTTTGACTCCCGAACGAGTTCAAAACATAAATATCCACGCGAGAGGAGATATGAAATTCTTTTCCGGTTGATTTGAGGGGAGGACCATCAAAATCCGAGTCCGTACTACAATTCTGTAGCGGTTCTAGTGAAGGGAGCCAATTAGGGTTTCTAAACCAAATTGAAGGCAGACGCCCATCAACGGCTTCCCTTCAATCCTAGGAGCAAATCCTGGTCGTATAAAGTCTCCTCATGACTTTAGCCCTAGATTGGTCACGTACATAGCCATGCTAGCCGCGTCATGCCTCGCCGTGTCCCCTCATGTCGCGCCACCATACTGGCCTTTCCCATGCGGCTACCAGATTGAAGCCAGGCGCCCATCAACGGTTGCCCTTCAATCCCAGGAGAAAATCCTAGCCGTATAAAGTCTCCTCATGACTTTAGACATAGCTTGTTCACGTACCTAGCCAAGCTAGCCGCGCAATGCCTCGCCATGGCCCCTCATGCCGCGCCACCATACTGGCCTTCCCCATGCGGCTACCAAATTGAAGCCAGGCGACCATCAACGGTTTCCCTTCAATCCAGGGAGAAAATCATGTCCGTCTAAAGTACCCTCACGACCTTAGATCTTAAACCATAGCTCGGTCGCGCACCTAGTCCAGGCTAGTCACGCCATGCGCCCATGGAAAACCCTTGGCTCCTCACGCCAAGTCTAACCACACCCTAGTCGTGCCACCATGTTGGGCCTCACTACATGGCTACCAAAACAAAGGCGTGCAACAATCAACGGTTTCCCCTCCTCTCAAGATGCAACATCTCGACCGTCGAAGGTCACCTGGCTAGCAAGTTCCACAAGCGACTTTCCAATCCACAACAACGTTTTACATGTTTTCCAAAAACATTCGAGACATCAACACAAATAGGGGGATTCTCTTTGGGTATTGGTTTGGTGGTCTACAGCGTGCGGCGTACACTACGCCCCTCATAAGGAGGTGTCATAAGGGTGAGGCGCATAGTAAATATGGGAGTTATGTAGGAAACGTTCTTGGGACATAAAGCCGTGAGTTAACAAACTTTATGGACATCAATTCCATAACGTTAACAGTTTCATGAAAATCAATTTCATGCATTAACCACTTTATGGGACATCAAGTCCATGCATACGGTTACCACCTCCTCTCAGTTACTCCTCACTCCTTAATGAGACCAGAGTACGTTTCTACTACAACTTGTATAAATAGGTCTCACCTATTTCCATGGAAAAAAGAAGTTGATTCGGACAAGAGAACACTCAGAATACTTACCTACTAGCTCCCCTCATGAGCTCTCGTACTTTTCTGAAAACAAGTTGTAGAAACCCAATTGATCTTCCAGAATAAACTAATATGGTCTCACACTCTCCTTGCTTCCCTCCCCAAAACCAACCCATTCTCCTCCTCTTTGTGACCGAAACAAATCTGGAACAACCATTTCTTGGTTTAGGACGGATTTGTACAGATTGATCTCTCGAACCTAAAAGTGCTCAACGTGCAGCACATTTGTTTAGGGTTTAAACCAGTTTCTCACTCACCTACCGAATTTACCAAAATCAGCAGAAGTTATTTTCACCTATAAACAATTGGCGACCACGGCCGGACGATTGATCTATCGATCACAATGTTAATTTTCGACTGTCGATCTCGTTTTTTGACCCAGCCGTCGAGATGGTAGGGGAAGGAGACTCACTCCGACTAAGTTACCCGTCGGCTTGATTATCAGTCATAACACGACAAGGGATGACTGGGGACTTCCCAGGGGATGGAAGCTGACATGATTCGCCCAAGGGTCAACGGCTCGGTTGTTAGACGGCTCAGTAACAACTGGGGACTTCCCATGGCGGTGTTTCCCATAAAATCGGTCTTACACCAGGAAGGTTCACTTTTCATCAGGAGACCTGAAAACCAAGTAAGTCTTACCTAGATGAGATACGTGGTTTTCTATTTCAAGTTTTCAAGACAAGATGCATAGTTTACCCCATGTCACCTACCAACACACGGTTCCATGGTTTTTCTGGGATGAGCGTGTCACTTTCAATCACAATAAAAATAATCCTAAACAATTCAATTCTAAACATCTCATTCAAAAAATCCAAAACCGTCAAGGTAGCATTTATCTATTAACCCAAGGAAACCAGGAAATCAAAAAACCATAAACCATGCGCTTTGTTTTCCTTTCAAAAAAAAAAAAAAGAGGGCACCTACCCGTACGTGCATACTCTTCACAACAATGACTACCTCTCACTATTATGAGACGTTACTATGACAACATTCGAAGAATTGTTTATGAGGAAGTATTTACACAAGTCTATGAAAGGCATACCCATGGCTAGGGTTTACACGAGTCTAGAAGAAAAATATTTCTACATATTTATGGAAAGGCATACCTATGGCTATGGCTTTCACCAGCACAAGAAAACAAAAACAAAAGTTTTGAAAGAGAAACGTTGGAGTACATAGCTGGAATATTCTTTTCCACTTTATCACTATCACGCTACCGCTAACACCAAGACGTGATAACAAAGATATGAGGTAAAAATGGGAGCCAACCCCTTTCATAAGCATAACAATTTTGGAATTTGAATAACAAAGGATTTCCTGTTTGAGCTACGTATGGGAAGAGGCAACTGGGCCCGCAAGAACAAGTCCGTGCCACGCCAAGCTAGCCTCATGTCAATCCAGCACTGTGCCAATCCAACGGTTCACTCCATGCCTAGCCAACGGTCCACGCCGTACCAAAGTCCAAATCCAGCGTCCGCGTCAAGACAGTGCCCATTCCAAGATGATCCAGCGCTAACTTGACGCGCTTACCAGAATCTCTTACCAGACGCACTTCCCAGACGTGCTTCCCAGATGTACCTACCAGACGCGCTTCCCAGACGAGCTTCCCAGACGTGCTTCCCAGACTTACCTACTAGAGGCGCTTCCCAGACGTGCTTCCCAGACGTACCTACCATAGGTGCTTTCCATACGCGCCTCCCAGATGCGCTTCCCAGACGTGCTTCCCAGACGTACCTACCAGAGGCGCTTCCCAGACGTTCTTCCCAGACGTACCTACCATAGGCGCTTGCCAGACACACTTCCAAGATGCTCTTCCCAAACGTGCTTCCGCAGACGTACCTACCATAGACGCTTCCCAGACGTACCTACCAGAGGCTCTTTCCATACGCGCTTCCTAGATGCGCTTACCAGACATGCTTACCAGACGCACATGCCACACGCGCATACCAGCAGCAATACTACACTCTGCGCTAACAGTTTGCATCCTCCCAGCGCTAACATCTTGGGCCCTTCCAGCACCATCCTCGCCCTTCGAAACAACGCCATGGCTCCAGCACTTCGTGATCAAAACCGTGTCTCTGCACGATACATTTACGATCACCAGAGCCACTTCCACCACCCAACGGTTCTTCAAGCATGGAATCTCCAATCGTCACCAGGGACGCTACTCCACCATCAGGGCAAGTTACTGGAAGATCCGGAAGAAGCCGACCTCCTTTTACCACTATTTATTTGATTAAAAGACAAAAGAAACTTCAGCAGGACGAACGTTTATAGATGAAGAGGCTCGTGTTGCTCTTGAATGCCCAGTATAATGGGATCAGCAATCCAATTTCATTACACGTAAAGATGAGGAATGACTTCTCCAAAATCGAGGAAAAGAAAATCAGCAACCCTCCTGAGTTCACAGAGACCCTCTTCCCGTCAGGACCTACACGATGGGAACTTGGCCTACTAAGTCGTACATTCTATGATGAAACATATGTGGAAAGCTGGCATTTCAGTCAGGGAAGCCGTTTTCAAACCCCAATCTCTCCTGAAAAGTACGATCGATAGATGAAACAGGGGAGTTTTATCCTGTGTACACTTGAGGGATGTCGATTTTGACAGAACGTGACGTAGCCTCCGACTTCAACATAGTAACCACTAAGGCTTTGAGAATTGCAAGGCGTCGTCTCAATATTCTCTAGCAGTGGCTCCTCTTCAACGTTCGCTTAAACACCACTCCTTCCTGCAAAGGATCATGCCGCCACACTCCCCATGTCAAGGATCATGGTCGCAGCCATCCAATCTTCGTAGTCATGGCCACCCTTTGGTCCATCCCTCCAAAACTCGTGACCATGGACAGTTTTGCTCGCTTGCGCATCCAGCCAATCCTTTTACTTCCATGGGTGCCCATACGATTCTAGCTAACCTACTTTGTTACCGCGACAATACAGTCTCTTCTGGTTACATCTACTACCAAGAACTATTACCGCTCATTTGTTGATATCAACTAGAGCTTCACCACAGCAACAATTACTACAAAGGTAACCCATACTCCTCCATGTTCTGGGTTCCACGTGAAAGAAGTAGCAAAATCAGTAGTATGAACGCACGATGGTTATGTCTTTATCATGGTCAACCCACTGACCATACAAGATGGAATCATGTAAACCATACTTGGGGACTGAGGGTATACACAGAATCCATTCACTTTCAAGGCTCACGGGACATAGTGAAGAAAATATCCACAACCACAACAAGGTCACCTGCTCTTCAAGGGTGCATCACAAGAGTATTATCCGAAGAGGATCCCAAGCCTTCTCAGAGGAAAATAACTTCAGAAACTAAAGAAAATGCGACTGGGGACTGCTCATTGCAGTCCATCCCGACAACCATCAAAGACTCACGAGAAACCTCCAGAGACGCGGGCGAAACATTTCCTTGAATAAATAGAGGGAGCCACGATAAACAACATAACTCCCTCATTTTTACCACTTTACTATCCAGAGTGTTTCATCCATATGATATTCTGAGCATCCCCAGCGTCACATCCAGAAAAGTACAATAAGCTTGTATCGAGTCTTGTGGACGTGGATTCAAGGCAATGCAATGAAAGTAGGCTACACATGGGGACTACTAGCACGGGGCGCATTCACCTCCAACAAACAGATTATTTCTGATTTCAATATCATCACTGTCGACATTTTACGAGCCGCAAGAATTTCTCAACATGAAGCCATACATGTGCATCGGAGACTCCAAAAGCACGCCCCAGAGATATATTCGCATGTTCGGTGGTGCAATCGGATCTAACAGAAATATAACTGGGGACTGCTCACCACATCCAAGTCCATACGGTAGTCCAAGACTGAGAAGGTGGTTTAATGCATGTTTCTTGTAACAAAGTCCTTGAAGACGTGATATCAGAACGGTGGCAACGAAACATCTCCCAACTCATTTATTTCGTCTAATGGTTCCGGAAGATTTCGACCATGCAAGCATCCACAGCATATTGTCATCACGATCAGCGGGTCCAAGCACTGAACAAACTAAAATCAAGGATGGAATGACAACGCAACCACATCCATCCTTCCCAAGAATGCAATGGAGTTTGGTAAATTCTGGAATCTAATGGAGAGACACCTTTGAGACAAAAGCACGGTCCAGTACGACAGCGAGAAAAATAGAGAAGAAGGCCGTTTTCACCTCCTAGCGGGATCGAAACCTGAATATTCCCGCTTAGGGAGATACAGAGAATTCTGTTTCGTGTCCGATAAATAGGCGGACCATCGAAATCCGAGTTAATGCGCGGATTCTACGGCCCGATTTAAAAAGGGCGCTAATTAGGGTTTCGGCGTGTCAAGCCCTAAACCAAGAGAACTTCCCTTGCAAGTGTTTCCCTTCCAAGGCGCTTCCCATACCAGTGTCATGCCCTGTCAAGTGGTTTACAGAGTGGCCCACAATCGTTCCATGCCCGTCAGTGCTAATGGGTCCCCGTCATGCCATGACCATGCTAGCAGCTCCGCCTCGCGTTCCAAAGCCTAGCCTTGAAGACACCCAATCATAACGGGA
This sequence comes from Papaver bracteatum, assembly GCA_023529315.1. NCBI lineage: Eukaryota > Viridiplantae > Streptophyta > Magnoliopsida > Ranunculales > Papaveraceae > Papaver > Papaver bracteatum. Next base: position 177,474 of record JAJJWX010003659.1, read on the forward strand.
TTTTTGCAAAGCTACCAGATAAAAAGATTGCAGATGCTACCTACCTCTAGAAAAAGATTTTTGAATAAGGAAATAATTCCATGTTAAAGCCGCGCATGAAGAAAGGAAATCGGTCCCACAAGAATAAGCCAAGGAGGAAGTACTGGAAGACGTACCTATTTTGCTCGTCCGCTTCACTGCTACCAAGTAGTCAGAGAAGAAACAATAAAGGCATGAATCAAAGGGAGAGGTCGGCCATATTTTTATGGGCGTGATACTTGGGAGTTCGAATAAGGAAAGTATTTCCAATTTTGAGCCAAGGAAGGGAAAGAGGAAATCGGACCCGCAAAGATCAATCCCCATGCCCCAGGACTGACCACACCATTTCCGTGGCCCCCTGTTAAAGCCGCGCCGTGCCAAACCCCGCCTCGCCTTGCCCTGGTCCAAACCGCGCCCTACCTTGCCACGACCCTGACCCTCTCTCCATCACCACGGCCCTACCGCGCCTAGCCTCCCTTGCAAGCTCCACCGTGCCATTT
>JAJJWX010003662.1:0-135309 GCA_023529315.1 Papaver bracteatum
TGATGTCTTATAGGTTCCGAGTTTACTTTTCTTCTGCATCTTATATCTTGTTAAAGTCACTTTTATGTTTTTCTCTTCGCTTTTTTACAAAATTCTTGTGTCGTCAAAGATATAATAAATAATATTTTCTCAGATTGTTGTTAAGTATTGCTGAAAATGAATGCTGTGACACCACATGGGCTCATAGTTTTGTTCTTGATTTACCAGAATCGCCATCATCTCTTTTCTTAGCCAATCTTGGAAGAAGATTGGTAAAATACATATCCCAAACTTTTCTATTGATATCTATAGAGTCGGTAATAGGGTGAAAAAGACATCCAAGACCGAATTAGAACAAATTCTGCTCAATGCTAAACTTAGATCACCTGACCAATTTTAGATCCTTATATACTTTATTGTAGTTGCGGATTTGCACGTATAAGCCGAGTTCACCAACCAATGCAAACTTTTGGATTTACAACTTGTATATCAAAAACAATCCTTCCAAGATTATACATTGTATAACAAATGCTAGTTTTACCAACTTTATATACAGCTGGAGCATACCTGTGGATAATGCATTGGACGTAATAAAGGCCTGACAGAAAGAATGGGTGCTCATATGGACTTTTGTATCTCCCCACCTAATGTCAAACAGAATTTAAATAATTATCTCCATCAAATAAGCAATCTGAGTTTTTTTCTGTCAAATTTTTTCCTGAATTTTACCCTTTGAATAATTTCGCAGTCGAAATTTGTGAATCCTACACAGCAGTTGTTGATAAACATGGCAATAATAAAGATTCAACCAACTACACCATATATCACATTGAGTATCCAAGATAATGCCAAGACAGCAAGGCACTTCTATATTAATGGAACTTACATGGAAAAATCTTTGAGATATCCTCATAGAAATTCAAAAGTTTTAGTCAAACCTTGGAGACATACGACCTTTTATTCAAAACCATTCGGTTTGTCCGTTCTTATTTCTTAAGTTTTGTCTTTTTCTTCCTCATTTACCCTTAAACCATAGTTATTATCCCAACTGTAGTTACTCGTTAAAAATGGATTTTTTTTGAACCCGAATTGAATATGGGTACTATACATTTAAGTTTGGTATTTTTATTCCAAATTAAGACCTCGTTCTTTTGTCCATGGAATTTTCTAGGTCTGATCTTATAGTTTCTTTTCTCAGCTATATGGGGAATATTGTTCTTTTCTTCCCTGTCACAAAATTCTTAGAGAAAAAAAATTAGTGATGATGTTTAATATAGTATCTTGGAGTGGTTAGAGTGTTAAGGATGAATTTGGAAGCCAGAATGATTTGGAAGAAACGTATCATATAGAGTTATAAGAAGAATGGGTACCAGCTTGTTTAATTTTGGGTTGGTTTTATGATTAAGAAATCAGCTAGAATCAAGGTTGCATGTGTGTTGTTACCTTTGGTTTTAAGTGAAGAAGGGCTTGGGTTTTAAATTCTTTAACCTCCAGATATGATTAGGGAACTTGGGTTCTTTTTAAAACTCAAATTTGAAGGGAAGGAGAGCGTAGAAGGGCTTAGAACACAACACCATAGCTATCTCACAACAACAAGTCTCAACCTGCAAATCGTTTGATAAAAAGCATGAATGAAGAAAAAGTGGTAAAAGTTTCTATTGCATTTTCTTTACTTACTTCAGTAATGACAGGGGTGATTTGTTGGTGGGTTTTAATTAATTTATCATTTATTTTGCTATAACAGTAAATCACTGGCCTCCAAAATTGTTCTCATCTCCCCCTTTTAGAGAAGATGAGGATGGTCGAAATTTTGAAACAAAATGGAGGCTATGCAACATGTTTGAAAGAAAAGAATCCAGGGTTTGTAGAATAAATCCAGATGAGGAATACTCTACCACTTCTCTATTACATGAGGTCTGTCAAACTATACTACTTCTCTACTTCTTTTGTATGACTCTTGTCACTGTTACTTACGATCTCTTTTGTACTCACTTATTTCTTCTTTTTTGGATTAGCTAGGTAATTTATCAAAACCTCATTCTTCAATTTTGACCCTATTCATAGGATGCTTGGATTTGATTTTGTACGTAGCAAATGGTACTATGAAGGAGGCAGTAGCAGCTCTTCGTGAGTGGCAACAAGCAGATATAGCTACTGTCTGAATCAAGTGCCCATTTTAATTTATATGACATGAACAACAACGTTACCAAGTAATTTTATATGACCGTCATAGTTCTACCCAATTTATTTTATACGATCGTCTTTGTTCTACCTAATTTATTTTATACGACAGTCTGAATACTAATATATGTTTATTTTGTGGTGCCATTTGATGTTTGGATAGTATATTTTATGAAGAAATGTTATGATATCACTAATCCCTCGTCATGGCCGGCCAATATTTGACCAATTGAGCGATTTTTCAGTCACGAAGGGAAGCAGTCATATGGTAGCTGTAGTGAAGTCATATTTCTCTTTACAACAAAATTGTGTCACAACGTACAGACGGCCTACTTTGGCTGAGGATACTGAAGATGGGGAAGTCGTTAGTATCATTACTTTGGGGGATGTATTTGAAGAACTTCTTCAGGTATCTCCATAATATCGTTCGACTTTATTACTCTAATTATATTGATGCATGTTGTTTGGTGTAAGTCTTATTACTCTCGCACGCAACTATGTCGATGAATTAAACATTTTATGACTCAGTGTCACTCCCATCACAAGTGTATGTACTGGTTTCCAAGTGCCAATTGAACTAATAAATACTCTTTCCCTTTCACCAAATGACAGGAGGAGATACTAGATGAAACTGATTTTTTTTTTTTTTGATGTGCCCATAAGGTAAGGATTAGGATGAGATTATTGAGATGAACGATTGAAGTGTACCTGTAAATATTAACACATTTAGTTTAATCTTACTGCTCAGAATATAAGTGGCTGCAGTAGTTTCACGAATTCCATCCGTACGGCGGTAATTGCTACCAAAAGCGTAACTGTAAGTTTTCCCTAGTGTTGCTTCTTACTCCAATTTCACAAGAAAAAATAATTAAGATAAGGATTTAAGGAAACTATTTTCTTCTTCTTTTTCTTTAATCTTTAGGGTGGTGTTAATAACAAGTCACGGAAGATTCCAAATAAATCTGGCAAGGAAAGTTCAATTTCTGCTAAACAAGAAAGCACTTCGGATTCGGAGCCTCTTTTTGATATGAAAAAATAAGTATGCCGGTAGCACGCAATATTAATTTATCCTCTAAGACCCTCTTTTGCAGAGATAGTCAGAGACACATATCTTTATGTGTAATTTCTGTTTCTTTTTTTCCTTCATTTTTTTGTTCATATAGGCAAAGTGTAGAGTGAAATAATTTTAAAGTGTAATGATTGTTGGAATGTCCATCAGATTTTGACCTAGATATAATACTTATAGACAAGAATAATTACCATTTACACATCCGATCAAATTTTACCACATTTTTTGAATGAGTTTGTTTCTCTTGTTTAATTGAAGAGAGTTTTCATAATCAGATATTACTAAACGAAGCTCGATCTGTTATGTTTAAGATCTGTAATGCAGGGCAAACGTAGAACATATGTAATACCGTGATGAAAATTAAATGCTGAAGTCGTAGTGTTTATACTTCCTTGCTGAACAATTTAGAAAATTGGAAGAAACAAAGTGCAATACGAATAAATTAGCTAGGAAACTTAAATTAGGTATCAGGTCCCAGTTAACGGGTATGGATATTGTTTTGCCCATTGGTTAAGTTAACCAAAGAAAGGAGAACAAAGTAATTGCAACAAAAATCTGAGCCAACTAAAACCGATTTGATTCCTTCTGTCCGTCAAAATAGGATGACTTATATGTTGGCTTTATGTGAGGGAAAACCCAAACCATTGGATTTCTATAATGATTGCCCAAAATTTTTCAGGGGTGTTCTTTGATGATTTGGTGGCTTGCCTAGCAATTCTTGTAGCATATCCATACAGAATTTGAATTACAAATCCACAATAAGATTGTAAAGGTTGCCTTCAACAACGATTTGATGCGACCCATCTTAATAAGCACATATACAGGAAACTTGAAATGCTTTTGATTTCTTGTGTGATACGGGAATTTAAGGAAATTATGGTTCTAACAATATCATTCCGTTGCTACTATTTTTACTTTCAAAATCGAGTTTTTATTTTTTTGATAAGACGAGAGGATTTATTGAAAGAAGAAGAATATTCAAAAAGGAGGTCTACCAGAGGTAGAAAAAACGGAATGAAAACTGAAGCAAAAACACAAGGAAATCAACAAAAGAGAGCTTCCCAGTTATTTAGAACAGAGTTTGTAAGGTTCAAGTGAACTGTTTTCCCCGTTGTAGTAGCCCACGCCAAAACCAAAGATTTTACCTCAATACTCAAATCTAATTCAGTTTTGAAGTTGTGGTTCTTCTCAAAGATTCGACTATTACGTTCAGTCCAAATTGTAAAAATTATGGCTGCCGGTATGAGACTCCAAAAGTAGTTTCCTGAGCTTGAGAAGTGGCCGTGATTCCAGCACAAAGAAAGCATCCTCATGCTCATTGGAAGTACCCATGACCAACAGCTGCTTGGGATGACAGAACACCATATTTTATGCGCTATTTTACAGTGAAGGAAGAAGCGATCTTGCGATTCCATGTCATCTCCACAAAGGACACAAGAATTATAGATATCGATACCTTTGTTTTGCATGATATCAATGGTATTAAGCTTCTCATGGAGTAAACACCAGACCAGGATGTTAACTTTTGGAGGGACTGAACTGTTCCAAACAAAAGCATGGGGAAAGTTGTCGACACCACAGTCTGCAACCAACAAAAGCATGGGGAAACTTTCAAAATCGAGTTTTATTTTCTAAAACCATCCATAAACAGTAAACCTTCGCCTATTTCAAGTTGCATTTGCACATCTAGTTTTGAAGGTAATTAATCCAGATATTTGCGAGAGCATATATAACTCATTATGTTACGGAGAAAAAGTGTTTGTTGCATGGTACGTACCAATTTCATCGTAGTGCTGTGTATTTTTCAGCATAATTATTTATGGAACTGAAGAGTCGCGTACTAAAGGCGTTTAGGGAAGGAAGCCTATCTATTCATTCTGCAAACAGTTATTGCACTGTTGCATACGGAGGACATATCTAACAACTTATGACCACCGGATGTATCTGTTAGGTAAAAACGATGTGTCGACGTGGCTGTTAGGCAACTGGTTGCTCACGTCGATTCTCCCTTAATCTGGTGCTGCCATCTCAGCAAAAAGGTTCCTCCTTATATATGTCAGCACAAAGGTTTCGCCTTGAAGAATAGATAAGTACCTCGTTTTGTCTCTTCCTGAGCTACCGCAATTAGGGTTTTGTGTGTTTTATTCGTCATGGGTGATTCTCCGCTACCAGAAAAGATCATCATAAATATTATTTCGCGTTTACCTGCTGAATCAGTCTCGGAGCGCAGGTTAGTATGCAAAACTTGGGAATATCTCATCTACAATGATAAATCCTTCGCTCAGATGCACTCACGTCTGATTTACGATCACAATTCTGCTGCTGCTGTTTCTTCTGGTAAGGCAAGTTTTATCCACTTATTTGATTCAGAAAAAAATAATCTTAAACTTCTAGAACACGTGGAATATGATGATGACAATTACAAAAAACCGCTGAAGTTTGAGACAGTCGACTTAACCCCTCCTAATGCTTGTCGTGATATTGTTGGTTCCTGCAATGGCTTGGTCTGTATCTCTGTAAATTTCGAAAAGAAAATCAGAGATCCAGTTTATATATGTAATCCGTGGACCAAAGAATATGCGTATCTTCCACAATTGGGAGTGAAGCGCTTGCGTTCTAAAGATTATGTTGTGAGTGGGTTCGGTTACCACCCTTCTACCAATGAATATAAGGTTGTTAGAATCTATTACCCTGTCGCCCGATCATCCTGGACTCCTCACTGGAATGAGCCTTTGGTTGGACATGTAGATGTATATACTCTAGGCGGTGGCAATGGTTGGAGAAAGCTAGAAAACATCACCTACGAATTGTATCCATCTACTTCAAGTGAGATTCTTGCAGATGGAGCTCTTCACTGGTTAGACAAAGAAGGATATATTGTGGCATTTGATTTAGCAGATGAAAAATTCCATGTCCTCCCAAAACCTAAGATTACGGCGGAAATGTGGAACCGGAATGTTTTAAAAAAATATGACAGTAAGCGTTTCTGGGATTTCGAAGTTAGGGTCTTAGGTGGTTGCTTGTGCATTATCGATCGGGTAAGCAGCAAAACAAGGTACCCTATATGGTCATTCAAGAAGAGGGACGACCTATTAAACGGAAGTATCAAGAAGAGAAAGAGGATGCCTGATCATGATGACAACAATCCTGATCAGGTGGAGGAACATTACAAGTTATCATGGAATTGGAAAGACGATTCAGTTTTTGACTGGGAAGCTTTGAATAATTATAAAAGGACTAGATCAACATTCCCATTCGCCATTTTAAAAGATGGTACGGAAATCCTATATCACAATAATCATGACACTTATTTGCGTCAAGACTTCGGAGGTCACAATTATCAGCATATTACAAAAAATCATACTCTTCATGATCCAATTTGGTACGTGAAAAGTTTTGTTTCATTGAGAGCTATTGGAGAAAAACAAGCACAAATAATGGAGCCAAGAGAGGGAGCACAAGAGCTACTAAGGGATGATGTGAATTCTACAGAAGATGAGTTTTCGTCCGACTATAGTACTGATTGATTTACCTGCTCGCTGTCTTCGTTGATAATGCAATTTCGAGATTATACTGGTGTTATTTTGAACTTTTCAAGTTTCTTTTGTTTCCTATTTTTATTTTATTTTTGTTACGAAACTTATTTCCATTTTGAACCTGTAAGGTCAGGAATATTTCGGCTCTCCGAAGTAATGCAAAGTCTATGAGATGTCTTTGTGAATCGGATCTGATGAATTTCTTGCAATACAGTAAAACATCTATAAAATAATAGGATTGGGACCACTCAAATCTTATTATTTTAAAGAGATATTACTTAATCGATAAAATAATAATTTATTATTTTATGCATATGATAATAATATATTAATTTAAAAAATAATTCTTAATTTAAAAAATTTCTTTGGAGAATATAGTATCATAGGATAAATATTAAAAAATAAAAATAAAATATCATAGGATAAATATCGAAATAGATTTTTAAAAGTAGAAAATATAGAAAAAGATAAAGAAAACATTAACGAAATTATTTTTAGAAAGGGATGCATTTGTTTTTAAAGTAATAAATCTTATTAATTTCCAAGAAAAAAGATTTTTATACATAAATTTTTTGTATTTAACATACAATTTACAATTCAATTTAGTCATAAACATTAGTTTCTAAATCACTGGGATGTCTTCTCATCTCAAAGGTGTATGAAAATTATTTTTTATTTTCTAATGGAATTATTATTTTATATAATATTTGGGACCTATTAATATTTAAGGGGAACTTTTGAAATGTATTATATTATAATTTTATCGAATTTATTATTTTAGCACTAAATTTAGTCTGGATGAAAATTATTTTAGCGAGACTATTATATTATCGAGTATTATTTTAAAAAAGTTTTACTGTAGTTACTAATAGGCACTAAACACGTTTAGGCACTAAAACTTAAGAAAAGGAGATGCTGATGATTCTGGTTAATCTAGAACAAAACTTTCAACATAAAACAAAAATATAATTCTTGACTTGAAAAATATAATTAACTTTCCGTATAACTAACAAAATGTTGCTGTTTTATGAACAGGACTAAAGCTGAATTTGGAGGTGGTCTTTCGAGCGTCTGATCATTAAACAACTAGTAGTCTCGTCAATAGTTGTACATAGACACGAGAGGTTTTCTTTCTTGTACTTTATAACGATGCTCATGTGAATACTTCAGTCTGGTTCTTAGGAATTTTGAACGATGGTCTGTTTGGTAACGCTGCCATTGCTTCTAGTTACACAACAAGACCAGATAATGTATGAATTGTTATTAATTATACAGGACTAGCAGTGAGACAATTTACCGAGAAATGTTTGGAGTCTTTGGACCAAATTTCTCAAGTGAAAACTACAGCCACACCCATTTTCTACACTTTTGACACTGTGAAACCCACCGACAAAAAAGTTAAGATGCGCACCCATTTCTTCGGTCAAAATTATTCCTAAACCCAGAATTTCAGAAATTTGTTTTTGTTTTTTAACAGTTAAATCTTGTCTTCTCGTTATCTCTCTTTGTGTCTCTTCTTCTTCTTGCTCTTCTCGATTTTTCCTCTCGATTTCTTCTCAGAAAAATCAATTCATTATCAGCAAATCGATGAGTTCTGCTGACGAATTAAGAAGAACTGAAGGAGAATTAAAGGGTTTTGTTTAAATATGAGAAAGGAAGAAGGAAGAAAAGCATTAGTGTTGATTTGATGGTATGAATCTGAATCAAGAGAAAAAGGGGTTGATTTGATGGTATGAGTGGTGATTTGAAAGATGCTGATGAAGTTAAAAGACCATCAGTCAATTTAAGATGAAGAAAAGACTTAGTAGAGATTGGCGCTGCAATTTAATTGGAGATTTGATGAAATTGAATTAACAGAGAGGAGTTGATGGTTCGATTTGTGATGGGTTCTGTTGATTTTTTTGAAGATTCAAGAAGGAATATGTGATAGAGTATGAAATTAGGGTTTGAAGCAGTTGTTGTTGTTAAAGGAACGAATCTGGATTCCAGAGAACGTTTGATGGTGGTAGTGATTGATTGAGATGATTATATGATGGATTGATCGAGAAGAAGATATGTTGAACTGAATGGTTGGATTAGATTTTTAGTTGGATGAGGATTACAAAATGGTATTAACAGTAATCTCTGCTGATCCGGAAACAGAGGTGATGAAGGAAATTGATGGACGTACATCTAGTGAATCCTTGATCCTTTTGTTTTTGTAAAGTTTTGTTTGATTAGTTTGTTAGGGTTTTCAAACCATTTTTGTCTGATCAAGTCTTAGATAATTCTCTAATAGGAAATTTGGTTTGATGAAACAACATGTTGAATCGCTAGATTGAATACACATCTTGGCTTCGTTTTCTCTGAATTTTTTGGTGCATGATATGCTATCTTCCTCACTTCAGATACATATTGTTTATTCTCTAGGTTCTCATGCTTTATTCTCTAGATAAGGCCGGCAACATATGCTGTCTTTCTCACTTCAACTACCTATTGTATGAACTGCTTGTTTTGTACCATAACTCCAGCACTAGTGCGTGTTTGTCTTTCTTTGTCTTTTATTAAACTAAACATTTTTGCATTTTAGAAGTTTGAGCCCTGGCTTCTTTTTGTTATCATCTAACAAAAAGTTGTCTTTGCAGATTGTTATGCATCTAAAAAAATTGTTGCATAATTTGTTATCTTTTGATCCTTGTGAATGTTTGCATAACATTTAATGCCTATTATTATAGGTGGATGACAAGTTATGCAACCTTTTTTTGTTTGCATAACTTGTTATGCAAGATGAGAATGGTTGCATAACACGTTATGCCTACTTTTGTTAGTATTGAAACCAACAAAAAAAGGCCGCATAACACGTTATGCACCTATAATAATATGCGCATAACATGTTATGCAAGTCAAGAAAATGGATGCATAACCGAAAATATGACCGTATAATGCGTTATGCATCGAGAAAATTGCTGCAAAATCTTTTATGCATCGAGAAGATAGATGCATAACCTGATATGCATCCGTAAATATGGATGCATCTTGCATTATGCATTAAATTTTTTTATGTACATACTAAAATCAACCAAAACAATGGTTACATAACTTGTTATAGATGCATAACTTTGTTATCCAAATGCATAATTTGTTATGCGATGAAAAATGGTTGCATAATTCACTATCGTCTGAGAATGTGTTATGCATTGTTTTTGTGGCCGATGTAATGGTTATGTATCAAGTTTTGAAAATTTTGCCTAAAGTGATGATCACCTCGATTTTTTAGCGGAAAAACAAAAATTTGATATTCTTTTTTGTACTTGTTGCGTAGCTTTCTTCAAAAGATTTCCAACGATATAAAATTTGTAAAATTTCAAGGAGCGGATTTTTTAGATATGTTATATCCAAGTTACATTGCCAATTATACCCCTGATGCATAACCTGTCATGCGGATGCATAATCCGTCATGCATACATTTTTAATAATTTCATATAATTATGGGTGTCATGCTACCAAAAATTAATTGTGGGCTTGACAATGAGAATATTTTTTTTTTTTGGGTCTCCCCCTAATTTCCCCATTTCTCAACTGTTTCTCAGATTTGGACGATCATACTGGGCCTGAGTATTGATAGGCCCAGACAGATAATCTAATAGAATAAGTTTCCTGGTTTACTCTTTGAGTCGTTAAGACGAGGTCATGAAAACCTGTTTAAGGATGAAAATTGTTGAACGCTAATGCATATAAATCTCATTCTATCACTTCCTTTTTGTTGGCTAAGCGACGCTGATTTTGTGTGTTCTATTCGTCATGGATGATAACCTACCAGAAGAGATCATACAATCTGCAGATTATGGGAAACTTGGCGAAATCTCATCTACAATGATAAGTCGGTTGCTTAGATGCATTTACAATCACGATTGTAGTTTCTTCTGGAAGGGCAACTTTTATTCACTTGTTTGAGTCGGTAAAAACGCTTCAACTCACAGTAGAAACCCATCTTGTTTCAAATTTCAAAAACGCCCTTGATGTCCAAGTTTTGTTCCATTGTCTGCTTGGTGCCAGGGCCGGCCTTTGGAATCAGTCATGCAATGAGCGCTAGTAAGCAAAACTTGGATGGACCTCATTTACAACGATAGGTCCTTCGCTCAGACGCACTCACGTCTAATTTACGATTCTGCGGCAGCTGTTTCTTCAAGTTTTATTCACTTATTTGAGTCATTGGAAGGGCTTCAACACTTGAAATATGATGATGAGAATTATAAAACCGCTGCAATTTTAAATAATCCTTGATCCCTCCTTGTGAATCTTTTGAAGTTTGTGGTTCGTCTAATGGCTTGATTTGTATCTCTTTAATTTCCAATACAAATATCAATGATCCGATTTATTTATGTAATCCCCTTACCAAAGAGTATGTATACCTTCCAAAGTTGAGCGTGAATGACTAGAGTTCTAAAGATTATTTTGTGAGCAATTAGATACATTAATACATTTGTTAGTGTCATTTTGAAGTTCTAAAGTTCCTTTCGCTTCTGTTTTTTATACAGTTTCTTATGGAACTATTCTCAAGGTTCAGTGTCGCGGAATATGAACTATTATTTACCTTTGCCGATCAAAATAATAATAATATGAGCTAAGAACAACCACAGTCACGACCAAATTTGGGGACTATACCCAAATTTAGTCTGAAAGTGAAGCGTATTGGAAAGGACCATAGTTATATTTGGTCTGGAAAACTAGGGTTTGAGACCAAATGTAGTCGCCAACCCAGACCAAATCCAAATATAATGAGGCGTAAGTATAATGAGCGTAAGAGGTTAAGAGTGAGTATAGTCAGTGTCTGGGTTTAGGCGTTAGTATAGTGAGCGTCCGAGTTTGGAACGTTACTAGAATTAGCGTCTGAATGGAGCGCAGTTATAAACACCGCCGGGGGGAACGGTTGTTATACCCACGCCTCATGCCAAATGTTGATATAGTGTTCGCCCCAATTACGTAATACTTTATCAAATTAGAAAAAGACATGGTCCACATAACTAACCCCACAAAACGTTTGTTATACATCCGCTTGTTGGTTGGGCTCTTATTTCATCTTCGTCCCATGCCAGGCGTGAGTAATAGTTGCGCCCCATGTGTACATCCACAATATCCATGCCTAACTAGCATACGCTCATTATACACCGGCTTAACTCCATGCGATGGTATATCCTCCGTCAGACTAAAATTTAGTCTTTCACCATTGCATTTCACCTCCACTAAAACCAATGTTTTTTTAGCTTTTAGTTTGGATTTTGGTATTTAGTCCCTTCCATGACTGTGGTTTCTCTAATACGATCCTATTAATTGCTACATGAATATCAAACCCTTTGTGTTGTTCCTTGTATTTCAGCCATTTCAGTTTGATTCATCCTCACCCGTAATGAATGAATGGTGCTACCAGTGACGTGATTAACTCCGCAACATGATCTAATTAACTATTGATAAACCGGTTAATATGGTTGATCATGCATTAAAGACTTGGGCAAAAAAATGGGTCACTTCCTGCCCAATCGAACTTTATATATATATATATATAGCAAGCTATGAATTCTGAAGAGATTTTAGGATTGAATAGAAAAGAATATTATTTCTCTCTTAAATTACAACGAGCATATTACAGAACATTTTATAGAGGATGAATTTTATTTTTCTAAAGATAAGTATGCACAGTATATAGAATGGGTATAAGTATCTTTCTATACATAAACCTATAGAGATATTCTAGGATCAATGCGTCTCCTCCTTTGACGGATCTGCAGTATCTACCACAACGGTCAATAAATCTTTATTACTCCCCCTCAACCGAGTGGGTATTGACGTTACACCGAGCTTGCTGCGTAAAGACTGGAAAGCGTTCTTCGGCAACGGTTTGGTTAGCAAATCAGCTAGTTGGAAGGTGGTGGATACATACCGAGTAATAAGCGAACCATTAACAACCTTTTCCAGTATAAAATGATAATCCAACTCGATGTGCTTTGTCCGTGCATGAAATTTTGGATTTTGAGCTAGATAAAGAGCACTAATATTGTCGCAAAATAGCACAGGATGTTTATCAAGACCAATACCAAGTTCACGTAATAGATAGGTGACCCGTGTTAGATTAGCAGTACTAGCGGCCATGGATCTGTACTCAGCTTTTGTACTGGAGCGAGACACGGTTGGTTGCTTCTTCGAAGACCAAGAGATGCAATTTGCACCAAGATAGATATTGTATCCAGTAGTTGAACATCGTGTTTCTAAACAACTAGCCAAATCCGCGTCAGAGAAGGCAAAATGGTTAAGAGTGGAATTAGAGAGTAGGTGGATCCCATAATCCAAAGTACCGTTTAGGAACCGTAATATACGTTTTACAGCGGTGAGATGTATGATAGACACATTTTTGTGTCTGATTTAGTCTCAATTGTATATATTGTTAGTGCTTGATTTTGTGCTTATTTTGCTATTTTATGTATTTGTAGGTGTTTTTGTAGAAATAAGTTCTTGCGGAGAAATTGGCTGGAAAAGTGGTCCTGGGAGAAAATTACTAAAGGCACCTCCAGAGGACACCTTCTATTCAGAACCTCTCATTTGGATAAGGGGCACCTAAATTACTAAGGGGTACTCCATTGATAAGGGGCACTCTAATTGATATTTACACCCTATGACTATTGGCACCCCTGCACTGGATAGGGGCTGTCCTTTCTTCACGATTTAAAGAATAAAAATGGCGGGAAAAAAAGGGTTGTTTGCTGCGAAATTTTGGACCGGGTTTTGGCAGAGTTTTACATTGGGATGGACTTTCATTGACATGATATAACTAAACAGGGAAGTACGAGTCTTGGATTCGAGTAAAAAGGGAAGTAATCATCTAAACAGGGGACGAGAAGTATTAATGGGATATTGGTTTCATAAAAGGAAGTTACGAGAAAAGAATAGGAAATATCACTTTCTGTTGATTCGGTTCTATCCTTCAGAGATTATGGGACGTCGGATTTAACCAAGAGACTCGTAAAGAAAACTTGAAGAGGATTATTCGCAACTTGGCAGCGAAGAAAAGAAGAGAAGAAACAAAAGATTTACCGGAAATTTTGTTGGTCCGTAGGTGTATATAAGAGCTGAGGGGAGTTCTCAAAGGGGATCGAGACTTTTGGGGGAAGTTTAGAAGTATAATACAGCATAAAAAATCAAGTTGCAGAGAAGTTCTTCATCACCAGCAGAACGAGGAAGAAGAACACAGAACAACAGATAAAAAAAGTCGCAGAATCCGTGAACTTAACTTTCAAATTCCAAACCTTTTGTCACAACTTCTGTAACAATTAATTAGAGTTTGTAACAGTTATGTTAAGGTCTCTGTAACATTTGGTTCTGTAACACTTATATTTGTTACAAACACGCTGCTTTATATCTTCTATTCTTTTTAATCAACTTTTGAGCAATGAAATCAACTTTTGAGCATAACTACAACATGAGGAGTTAAACCCCTTTGCTGAGGCGACGGAGGAAGCCATTTTTCCAATTATTATGTGGTAATCTCTATTTCTAATGATTTTTGCAATTTTTTTATGATTATTTACCTTTGAACTGAAATGAATATAAGATCTGATTAAGTGGTTGTGTTCTCAATTGATAGGTCATGCTTAGGTTAAGTCTTTTGATGGTCCATGCTTTGGATTTACAACTATTGTTTTGAGAATCTACTTGTCTAGGCAAAAAAAATATTAGAATCACTTTAAACGAAAGAGTTGCATGAATATTGATTAGATTAAATCACATAAAAATTGGAGATTGGTGGAATCCTGAGTCTCAGTGCTTTTAAAATATTGATAACAACTGCAATTTGAATCTTCTAGTTTTCTATTTTGAATTAGAATCTAAAATCGAGTCTTTACAAGTCTGAGAGGAACGACATCTTTCTTACCACTTTACAACAACATTAAAATCACATCAATTCTTTGGCGCCGCCGACGCGGACTTGTATTTTGGTTTAGGTTTTAGATTTTTATTTTTATGTTCTTTGATTTTACTTTGGGTATTTTTGCTTTTGTTGTGCAGGTTTTGCTTGAAACGGAAGGTGAAGAGTTGTACTTGCCATAAAAGGAGAAAGCCGAAGATTTATTTTTAAGGACTTTTATTTTTGGTAGTTTTTATTTATTTTTGGACTTGTAATTTTGTATTTATTTTGTTGCTTGCTTATTTCATTTATTATTAAAAAAAAAAAACACGCACACACCAATTGCATACTCGTCCGCACCGATTTTAGGAAAACAAGTGGTTTAGTACGGTGAACCCTTTGGGCTTTATCATCTGAAACACCACAAGCCTCAGCCTCGTACCTTTGGGTATACTTTGCTGTAGGTAACCCAAGCTTACTTAAATTAGTGAGCCCAGCATTTGCATGTGCACAAATTTTTGCTGAATTCTTGTGTATGCATGTACGTAAAAGAGACGCGTTTGGTCGGTTTGTTAAAGAAAAAACTAGTGGTTCTATATTAGGAAACAAAGATCTTGATTACCTTAATTTAGAAACATTTATTCTTATACAACCTAGTTTTGAACATCCGTCTTTCGGTGAGAAACCTAGGACTCAGATAGATCCAGAAATGGAAACTTTAAAGACCTTGTTAAATCCGACTAGGACTACTCGTCCCTCGTGTATCAGGTTAGCTGAGACATAAGCAAATTATGAACTTAAACCTGGGACATTACAGATGCTCCCAATCTTTTAGGGAAAGAAAATGAAAACCCCTATTTCCATGTTAGGGATTTTGAAGAAATTTGTAGTCCCCTAAAAATTAGATACCTTGATGATAATGCTCTGAAAATTAGGTTATTCCCTTTTTCCCTAAAAGATAAAGCCAAATCATGGCTATATAGTTTGGCCTCCAGGTCAATTCAAACATATGAACAACTTACATCTTCCTTTTTGAACAAGTTTTTCGCTAGGCACAAAACATCGTCTATTAGGACGCAAATCTGCACATTTTCTCAACAAGAGGGAGAATCTTTGTATATGTATTTGGAAAGGTTCAATGATTTATTAGCCCAATGTCCTTATCATGTTCTAGAAAAAGTCAGGTTAGTTCAGATCCTTTATGAGGGTTTAGATTATTCCACTATGACCACAGTAGAGTCTATGTGTACTGGTGGGTTTGAAACCAAACAGTTGATGAGGCAATGACATTTTTGGGTGAAATCTCCGAAAAGACCCAACAATGGGAAAACAATAGAGGACCCCAGAAAACAATTCTTCCAGGTAGAGGAAACGTTAATAGGGTAGAAGGAGGCTATGAATCAGATGCAAAAATTGCTGCTATAGCGAAAAGGTTAGAAGCTTTAGAAGTGGGTCACACTAGTGGTAGATTTGAGCCTTTTTGGGAAGGCCAGGATTATGAAGAGCAAGCCAATGCTCCCTATAATAACACTAGATTAGATAACTCTCAGAAGTTCGACCCATATTCAGAAACTTATAACCCTGGTTGGAGAAACCATCCGAACCTTTCGTGGTCTAAGGGCCATAGTCAAGGTCGGTTAGTAATTCTAATGCTCCCCAAGTTTTGGTTATACTAAGAATCCTTGGGATCAAGCTCGGTTTAGAATCAGTCAGGATAAGCTTATAGGGAGTCTCTCAACTTGTTAACTCGCAAACTGCAAAATTTGCATTATCCATAGAACAGAGTCACAAGCTAGTAACAGGATTGGACAAGAAAACAGTAAGGCTATTTCCGAGTTAAAAGACCAGGTTAGTCTGATAAATGAATCTTTGAGAGAAAAGGGCAGGTTCCCTAGTCAAACACAACCTAATCCTAGAGGATTTCATGAAATAGGTGCAAAACCATCACATCAATTGAATGCTATTAGCACCCTTAGGAGTGGGAAACTTATAGACAATCAGGTAACCATGCCCGATAGTGAGCATAATATAGTTCACCCCTCAGGACCATCCATAGCTGATGAGACTGATAAAATTTCTAATGATGCCAATTCGGTTCCTGAGAGGCCCTATTTTATGCCTAGAGCCCCATTTCCACAGCTATTAGTACCAACAAAGAGTGAATCCAACTTTAATGACATAATGGAGGTTTTTAAGAAAGTTACCATAAATCTTCTGTTGTTAGAAGCTATTAGGCAGCTGCCGGCTTATGCCAAGTTCCACAAGGATATGTGTACGCAAAAGCGCAAGCTTAGTGTCCCTAATAAAGCCTTTTTATCCAGTTATGTAAGTTCGATCATTCAGAACCCCACAACTCCTAAGTATAAAGACCCAGGCGCCCCTACCATTGCTTGCACGATAGGAAAACATCGGGTAGAAAAAGCTTTACTTGACTTAGGAGCTAGTGTGAACTTACTCCCATACCATGTGTACTTAAAGCTAGGGCTCGGTGAATTGAAACCTACCAAGATAACACTCCAGTTAACTGATAGGTCTGTTAAAATTCCTCGTGGTGTGATAGAAGATGTTCTTATTGAGGTCGACAAGTTTATTTATCCTGTAGATTTCGTGGTCTTAGATACCCAACCAGTCCCTGACTCAGAGAACCAGATACATGTGATTTTAGGTCGCCCATTCTTATCTACGTCTAATGCGATCATAAACTGTCGAACTGGTATTATGAATCTATCTTTTGGTAATATGACTATTGAGTTGAATATTTTTAATGTCAATAAGATACATTCTGAGCTAGATGACACATGCATTGAAGAGGTTAACATGATAGGAACCTTAGTTCAGGAGTCATTACCAAACATCGTATCGGAAGATCCATTAGAGAGTTGTCTAGCCCACTTAAGCATGGATTTCGACGAAGATAGCAACATTAAAAAAATAAATGCTTTGTTGGATTCTATTCCTGTGTTAGATATTGATAAATGGAAAGCTAGGGTCGAACCATTACTAGAGTTCCGGATCTACCTTAATCCCTTATTTAGAAGAGCCTGAAGAGCCTCCTAAGTTAGACCCTAATTATGCATTTTTAAGCCCATCTGAGACTTTGCCTGTGATTATAGCTTCCGATCGGGACATTAGGCCGGAAACCGTGCTTCAAGATAATAAGGAAACTTTAGGGTGGACCGTAGAGGATATGAGTCCTACAGTTTGTATACCTCAAATGCATTTAGAGGATGAACCACCTGATTAAAACTTAGAGAAAGCAATTGACCTTTTTCAGGAACATGATTGTCTAGAAATTAGGAATATTGTGACTAGTCTATCTAGAGACACCCTAAATTCTAAGTTTGGGGGTAGTAATCGTCAAGTACCCCCTTTAGAAGTCCATAACTTGGGAATCAAGCCTAGTGTGCATGAGGTATTACTTGAATCTCTTTCGGTTCCACAACCTGATCCTCCTGATACTATCCAGAACTTAGAAAACCATAGTTCGAAAGATTTTGTTTATCAAGACACTCATATTAAGCCCAATTGGGCACCGCAGAATAATCCAGTTGTCTTGCAAGAATTCTTATATCAGGTTGTGCGATGTTTGTTCATTTTTCTAATCTGGTGCATTTATCTCATAACTGTGGCAGTTTTATTTGGTTTTGTTGACCCACAGTTGTTTCGGATATTGATATATGATTTGAAAGGAAATTAGCCATTTTTTGGTATATGACGTCTGGCTGAAGACTTTAAACTTAGCACTTCTTGGGAGGTAACTCAATATTCATGCGACACGGTAATATCTTTCCTTATCTCTTTTGCTTCTAATGGTAACAATTTCTCCTTGTTCATGCTTTTAATTTGATCTTTTAAACATTGAGGACAATGTTAGATTTAAGTTTGGGGGTATGGGAGAAACTTTTTAGTTGCATTATTAAACGCCAGAGCCAAGAAATTTATGTTTATTAAGGATGGAACTAACCAATCTAATTGGATGGAAGCATTTTGGTTGTAGGAGTTGAGGAACCAATCTGATTAGATGGCAACATCTAAAGAGTCTAATCATAAAAGCACATAGCTCAGGTGTTAGAAATAACATGGTAGTTTCGCCATATCTCGTCGAGTCCTTTTCACTTCTGTTTTTATTTTATTTTGTTTTTAAACTATGTTTCTCTAAGTGATTAGGTGGGGCTCACGATTCAAGTTGTTACCACTGCTAAGGTGAAATAGAGTGATTGAGTTACTAAAAAAAAAAAAAGAGACCAGACCAATTAGACCAAACGGAATAAATTAAAAAAATAAAATAAAATAAACACTTGGGAATAGAAATATGTGTGTGTTTTCCCTATCTCCGTCGCCTAAACAAGCGTGGAATGCAGGATCCATGGGAACAATCATGTAATCTGCTGACAAGAAGCATGCGCTTAGATCCAAAAGATCAAATCATGCAGTTAAAAAAAAAATGAAAAAGTTGTGTAATAAATTGACCGCTGGTTCCCTTGTATATGCCAAGCGAGTTGATCTAGAATTAAGATTATCGACCACTGGTTCCCTTGTATATGCCAGTTGTGTTGATATTAGTCCGACCAGTATCTCAGTCCATTAGGATAGGTTCATTTTGGCAGTGGCCTTCAGACAAATATGAGAAACACCGTTCACCTAGTCAACATCAAAACCATCTATGTTTTTCTATATCCATCTCTTAATCTATCCACGTGATTTGTTGACTCCGAATATTGATGTCCATAGTGCAACTATCCGAGTAGATCTCTATCACTTATATATGAATTTTAGTATGCTTGAGTGCAAACTTGTGTACAACAATTGGAATTTCGCATTAGGGTATTTCCTCCTGTAGTCAATAAGTATGCCAACCAAGGAGATTCTTTAGTGCCTTCCAAGGTTCTGCGTAGTTAGCTAGCGAATGGAGTATAAAGGTTTTGTGGGTATATCTCTAGTAAGCCCTCCCGAGACTATAACTCAGCCACTAGGGCCACCTAGGGGTTTAAAGGCTTATTGCATACGCTAAATGCAATCGACGATGCCTGCGACAGTGAGTTAGGATTTTATTTTGTAGATTTGATTTGCTCGGGACTAGAAAACAATAAGTTTGGGGGTATTTGATAGACACATTTTT
The DNA here is from genome assembly GCA_023529315.1 of Papaver bracteatum. Lineage (NCBI taxonomy): Eukaryota > Viridiplantae > Streptophyta > Magnoliopsida > Ranunculales > Papaveraceae > Papaver > Papaver bracteatum. The sequence continues at coordinate 19,761 of JAJJWX010003662.1, forward strand.
GTGTCTGATTTAGTCTCAATTGTATATATTGTTAGTGCTTGATTTTGAGCTTATTTTGCTATTTTATGTATTTGTAGGTGTTTTTGGAGAAATAAGTTCTTGCGGAGAAATTGGCTCGAAAAGTGGTCATGGGATAAAATTACTAAAGGCACCTCCGGAGGATACCTTCTATTCGGAACCTCTCATTTGGATAAGGGGCACCTAAATTACTAATGGGTACTTCATTGATAAGGAGCACTCTAATTGATATTTACACCCTATGACTATTGGCACCCCTGCACTGGATATGGGCTGTCCTTTCATCACGGTTTAAAGAATAAAAATGGCGGGAAAAAAAGGGTTGTTTGCTGCGGAATTTTGGGCCGGGTTTTGGCGGAGTTTTACATTGGGATGGACTTTCATTGACATTATATAAGTAAACAGGGAAGTACGAGTCTTGGATTGAGTAAAAAGGAAGTAATCATCTAAAAGGGGGACGAGAAGTAGTAACGGGGATATTGGTTTCATAAAGGAAGTTACGAGAAAAGAATAGGAAATATCACTTTTGTTGATTGGTTTTATCCTTAGAGGAGATTATGGGACGTCGGATTTAACCAAGAGACTCGTAAAGAAAACTTGAAGAGGATTATTCGCAACTTGGCAGCGAAGAAAAGAAGAGAAGAAACAAAAGATTTACCGGAGAAACAAAAGAAGCTGAGGGGAGTTCTCAAAGGGGATCGAGACTTTTGGGGGAAGTTTAGAAGTATAATAGAGCATAAAAAATCAAGTTGCAGAGAAGTTCTTCATCACCAGCAGAACGAGGAAGAAGAACACGAACAATGATAAAGAAAGTCGCGAGAATCCGTGAACTTAACTTTCAAATTCCAAACCTTTGTCACAACTTACGTAACAATTAATTAGAGTTTGTAACAGTTATGTTAAGGTCTCGTAACATTTGGTTACGTAACACTTATATTTGTTACAAACATCGCTTTATATCTTCTATTCTTTTAATCAACTTTTGAGCAATGAAATCAACTTTTGAGCATAACTACAACATGAGGAGCTAAACCCCTTTGTTGAGGCGACGGAGGAAGCCATTTTTCCAATTATTATGTGGTAATCTCTATTTCTAATGATTTTTGCAATTTCTTTTATAATTATTTGCACTGAACTGAAATCGAATGTAAGATTCTGATTAAGTGGTTTTGTTCTCAATTGATGGTTCATTCTTAGGTTAAGTATTTTGATGGTCCATGCTTTCGATTTACAACTATTGTTTTGAGAATCTACTTGTCTAGGCAAAAAAATATTAGAATTACTTTAAACGTAAAGATTTGCATGAATATTGATTAGATTAAATCACATAAAAATTGGAGATTGGTGGAATCCTGAGTCTCCGTGGTTTTAAAATATTGATAACAACTGCAATTTGAATCTTCTAGTTTTCTATTTTGAATTAGAATCTAAAATCGAGTATTTACAAGTCTGAGAGGAACGACATCTTTCTTACCACTTTACAACAACATTAAAATCACATCAATGTATAATTGTGGGCCGATGCATGAACTGACTAACTAGATTAGATGCATGAGAAATGTCTGGTCTCGTAAGAGTTAGATATTGTAGTGATCCCACAATCTGACGGTACTGAGTAGAATCAACAAGTGTATTACTGTCTTCGTGAATGCCATGTTAAAGAGCGAGTGGTGTGGAAACGGGTTTACACTCTGTCATTGCTGTTCTACTAAGAATATACTTATGTTGCGACAAAAATAATCCTCCAGCGAATTTCGTCACCTCGATACCTAAGAAATAGTGTAAAGGACCTAGATCCTTCATTGCAAATTCGGAACTAAGCTTGGTGATAAGACATTGGAGAAGTTGATCGGAAGAGCCTGTGACAATGATGTCATCTACGTAAAGAATCAAATAGATGATACCTGCATCAGAATGCCAAGTAAAAAGTGAAGAATCTGCGCGTGAAGAATTAAAACCAATAAAAATAAGATAGGTACTAAAACGTTCAAACCAGGCCCTTGGGGCTTGTTTAAGTCCATAAATCGCTTTTTGAAGGTGGCAGACATAATCGGGCTTGTTAGGGTCGACAAATTCAGGCGGTTGTTCCATATAAACGTCTTCTTTAAGATGGCCATGTAGGAATGCATTATTCACATCAAGTTGACGAAGTGACCAACCACGTACAAGAGCAACCGAAAGGACTACACGCAGAGTCGGGTGTCGAAAAAAAGGACTAAATGTCTCATCAAAATCAATTCCTTCAAGTTGGTTATAACCTTTGGCAACGAGTTGAGCCTTAAATCGTTCAATCGAGCCATCAACTTTGAGTTTCGTTTTGAAAACCCAACGAGAACCAACAACATTATAGCTTGACTTTAAAGTGGAACTAGTACCGGTATAATTCTCAAGAAGAGCTCGTAGTTCTTCAAGCATTCTTGCAACTTGATGAAGACTGTTGTTAAGAAGCGATTTTAATAGTTTTGGGTTCACTAGGATCACTAGACTGTAATACTGGAAAGGCAGTATGTGAGGTAGATGAAACATCTAGTAGTTCTTAGTATTAGGTTTGAATATCCCATCCTTAGATCTAGTTCTCATAGAATGCATCTGAGCATTAGAAACAATATTTGGTTGAGGTGGAGAAGGATCGACGGAAGGTTGATTTTGAGAGGATGGATCCAAAATAGCATTAGTTTCATTTAGGCTAGGTTCTGTAGGTGATGGGGATTTACTTGGACTTTGACAGGACGTGGGTTCAGTAAAAGGAGGAGTTTCGGAAATTGGAACTAATGGACTACTATTAGTTTCACTTTGGTTTTGCACTGTAGTATTTTGTATGACTGGATTTATGCGTGTGGTGGGTGTTGGGGATGTAGTGGCTGTTGGGCATGTCGATGTTGGTGTAATAATAACAGTAGGTATAAGAGTAGGAATTGGTGAGGTGTCGGATGAAGTTTGAAATTCTAAGCTAGTTTTAGATGATTTTGAAGGTTCTAAGGGTGCCGTCCACTCGTCATAGAATGTAATTTTCAGGTTACTGGACGGGGAAATTTCAGAAATGGGTTCTTTAAAAGGAAAAACACCCTCATCAAAGACGACATGTCGCGAAATAAAGACACGTTTAGTTGATGGTTGTAAACACTTGTAGCCCTTGTGGATGGGACTATAACCTAGAAACACACATGGATATGATCGAGGGCCAAACTTGTTTTTAGCATAGTCTCGGAGATAAGGATAACACCTGCATCCAAAAAATTTAAGCATCTCATAATTGGGGTTAGGGTTATATAATGTAAAAAATGGTGTCTCCATTTTAAGAGCTGAATTTGGAAGACGATTAATAAGGCACGTAGATGTCAGAAAGGCATCCGGCCAATATTGGAGAGGAATATTTTCATGGAACATTAGTGTGAGACCAGTCTCAACAATGTGTCGGTGTTTTCGTTCCACCACACCATTTTGTTCAGGGGTGTGAGGACACGAAACAAAACGAATGATGCCATGATCTTGTAAATAGGTAAGGAAAGGAGTATAATTGAACTCTCCCCCCCATCACATTGAAATTTTTTAACACAACTATCAAATTGTTTTTCAACCATTTTATGAAACGTAACAAAAGTAGAATAAAAATCTGATTTCTTTTTCAGAGGAAAAATCCAAGTATAGCGAGAAAAATCATCGACAAAAACAACATAATATCTAAAATCTTGAGAAGACTTAACAGGAGCCGGACCCCATAAATCACAATGAATTTTATGCAGCGCAATCTCAGATTTATTGTTCAAATGGGGAAAAGAAAGACGACAACGTTTTCCCATTTGGCAACTAGAACAAAGAGTAAAATGTTTCTTCCATGAAACTGAGATTAAATTATTAGAGTCTAATTTGTCTAAACATTTGGAATGTGGGTGACCCAATCGTTGGTGCCATAAATCACAATTTGTGGTTCCACTTTTTATTGCAGAGAGAGATGTAGCACTTCCTCCCCCTGTATCTAAAGCATATAGACCTCCAAATCTACTTCCGGTTGCTAATATTGCTCCCGTTCGTTGGTCCTTTATCTTGAAATCAGAATCAGAAAAATCAAAAGAGCATAAATAATCACGAGTAAATTGCCTAATATATAGTAAATATTTTGTTAGTTTAGGCACTACTAAAAAATTATTCAATCTAATGTTATGTCCTAAAGAATATACTATATTTTTTGATCCAATATGAGAAATATCTAGTCCAGATCCTTTTCCAACAAATACTTTATCATTACCGGTATATGGAATTGAAGATTGAAGATTACCAGCATCGGATGTCATATGAGATGTCGCCCCTGAATCAGCGTACCAGTGTGGATCATACGAAGGTGGATTAGTTGCAGTAGGCAGCGCATTCATATCATCATCATTTTCAAAAGAGTAATCGAAACAGTACCAACAACTTTTTGCATCATGTCCAAAACGACAATTGACATCTTTCTGAATCATAAAATCCACGGTTGTTAGAATTACGAGAGGGATTATAACGTGATTTAGGAAGTTATTACAGTCGGAAGAATTTCCTTGATAGTTTGAGCTGTTCGGAGCTGATCTCGAACCATTAGATGGTGGGTACCCTCTTCCGCGTCCACTAAAATGATGATGATTATTATGACCTCGTCTGTTGTGATAAGGTTTACCACGTCCAGATCGTTGAGCAGCAAATGCTAGATTATGATCAACGTCTTGTTCATTCTTTTCAGTGGCATTTGGGTGCCTCAATTCATAACCATTTAAGGTTGTGATAAACTGACTAAAAGTTGGAAATGGAGGCTTTGATAACATTGCTATCACAAAAGTGTCATATCTATCTCCAAGAGCTTGTGAGAGTTGCAGAACCTTATCATCATCGGAATTTGTTTTTTGGATTCTTTGCAAGGTCATCACAAATAGTCTTAAAATTCTTTAGAAAATCTGTCATATTGTTGTTACCTTTCTTAAGAGCATGCAGTTGTTGTTTAAGTTGAAGTTCGCGATCTTGTTGGCCTGTAGGTATGCATCTTCAAGAGCTACCCATACCTCTCTTGAGGTAGTACAACCAATGACATGACTTGATGCATCTTCTGAAAGTGTACCCGCAATACAGCTTTTTAATAGCACATCAGTTTCTTGCCATTCTTCAAAGGCTTGATTTGGTTTTTCTACACCATTTTCTGTAATCATCTCTGGAGGAGCATCCTTGTTGATGTAATCCATGAGTGTAAAACCCTGGATCAACGATTGGATCTGCATCTTCCATAGTAAATAGTTTTTGGAATTGAGTTTCAAAGACACAATATTGATAAGGTGTGGAAGAGTTACAGCGGAAAAAGAAAAAGACTCTTTATTTTGAGGCGCCATATCTTTGCTGTAACTTTTTTTTTTTTTTTTAACACAGGATCGTCTTAGCTCGTTTGAGCAATATAGCTCTTCTATACCATGAAGAGATTTTAGGATTGAATAGAAAAGAATATTATTTCTCTCTTAAATTACAACGTGCATATTACAGAATATTTCATAGAGGATGAATTTTATCTTTCTAAAGATAAGTATGCACAATATATGGATTGGGTATAAGTATCTTTCTATACATAAACCTATATAGATATTCTAGGATCAATGTCTCTCCTCCTTTGACGGATCTGCAGTATCTTCCACAACGGTCAGTAAATCTTTATTAAATTCAACTAACAAAATCAAAGGATAAAAAATTCATCAACTGGGGATAATGCAGCATCATGTCACGGATTAGGTGGCAGTTGTGGAATGTTTCGCAAACACCACTGTTGTAGCCCTTTCGAGTGCGACGGAGTTTTTAAGGGAACTCGTGGGTTCGGCTAATTTTTTTATGTACCATTTCTTTTGTCCAGTGCTAATTGATCATCAATACTTGTGATAATTTCTTTTTTAATTCCAATGTACTTCTGATCATGCCAGTAATAAATTAATATTTTCTTTTTGAAATGGAAAAGAGAAAAATAGAAATAATTACGAAGTTGATCTAAAAAGCCTGGCGAATTTAGGGGCCAACGAAACGGATTTAGGGGTCATATTAAAAGACAAAAAAGGTCACCCAAACGTAAAAAGGGGTCATCCCTTAACCGATTAAGCCGTATTGGCGAAACTACCCTTACAAATTAGGAAGTTAAGGACCAAAATTATCTTCCGAATGCAGTGTATTCGGGAGCATATTGGTGCCACTATCCGGGGAGCTCGAGCTGCTTGGTGCTGTTAAGAGCAGCAATGGTGAAGAAGATCTCGATGGAGTTTGCTGTTGTAGTGATTGTCATCTGCTGGTCATAGATACGGGTGGAGCCTGGCTTGATGCCAAACTTTGATAGAACTCGAGCTTGGAGCTCGAGCTGTTGGCTCTTGTCATGGTGATGATGGAGAACGGAATTTGTGATGGTTAAGCTCGTGGCTGCTGTTGACGATGATGATGTCGGAGATAGCAATGACAAGAGCTCGAGATGGAGAAGGCACATGCGCATGGGAGACATCGGCAATGATGGCGGATGAGGAGAACTCGATACATGAAGAGATGGGTTGGTCGGCAGGCCCAAGCTGGAAAGCAAAAGAAAATAAATAGAAAGAAAAGAAGTGTCTATTGTTCGAGAAGAGAGAAGAAGAAAGCAAGAAGAAAAGAAGGAGAACGTGAGCATGAAACACCCATCACATGCGGTTGTAGAGACCAAAAGAAAAAGAAAGAAAAAACAATATATATCCCATCACATGCTCGGATCATGAACCAAGGAAGTGAATGGAGTTGTTCGACGATAATGAACTCGAGAACATGGGAGTATGAGATGGCTGTTGGAGCTCGCAATGGAGAACGTGCAATATAAAATGTACCCAGACATCACATGCGCCTGAAAGTGAAGCAGCCATCAAATATGGTGATGGGAGGTGCCAGGTGTGTCGGGTATTTCGTCTTACAAATAGGATTCAAACTCTTCTCCCAAAACAGACCTTGCTAGAGATCCTACACCAGGACCGAATTTTATCATTTCAATTTGTTTTCCTAAATTTCATTGTTTTTTAAGCATATTCAAGTTATGTTCTTGTTGTGCTTAATTGAAATAGGATTAATCGGTTAGCTTATTAATCAAATGACCCTTAGTACAGGATTAGGAGGTGGATTCAATCACCCTAGTGCTTCTCAATCGAGTTGTTTACAATCTTTTTATTGTATCTTTACATTGCAATTTGCTTTATTACTCGTTTACTACCAAATATCTTGTCGATCGACACCCAAAAGAAATATTACGTTACTCTCATTTGAATTAGTTTAGTGATATTTTCGGTTTTGATCTTCAAAACCTTTTTTTGTTCTAATCAGTCCACTTCCAAGACAAGGCCAATTGAAAAGCACGTTCAAAAAAACCATTTTGAAGGTTAGCTGACACACATTGAGGTATAGGTTTATGAAATATCTTGATTATTGCATCGTTCAAAACCAGGAAAAACTTCATTTTTCCCAAATTCTAATTTTGGGGCCATCGTATATTCGGAGGTTTATGTAAATGACTTATCCTCCGAATATAACAGGTTCAAAACCAACCACGCCATGGCTCTAGGCGGTTCCAAGGGCCATTGTAGAAGGTTAGCCAAAACACATTCAGAGGTCTAGGTTAATGAAATATCTTCCGATTATTGCACGTTCAAAACGAGAAAAATCTTCATTTTTCCCAAACTCGGATTTTTGGGCCATCGTATATTCGGAGGTTTATGCAAATGACTTATCCTCCGAATATGACAGGCTCAAAACCAACCATGCCATGGCTCTAGGCGGTTCTAAGGGCCATTGTAGAAGGTTAACCAACACATATTCGGAGGTCTATGTTTATGAAATATCTTCTGATTATTGCACGTTCAAAACGAGAAAAATCTTCATTTTTCCAAAATTCGGATTTTTGGGCCATCGTATATTCGGAGGTTTATGCAAATGACTTATCCTCCGAATATGACAGGCTCAAAACCAACCATGCCATGGCTCTAGGCGGTTCCAAGGGCCATTGTAGAAGGTTAGCCAACACACATTCGGGAGGATAAGCTTTTACTTATCTTCCGAATGTAACAATTACAAAATCTCCAAAGATTAGTGTTTTTCGAAATTCAGATTTTTGGGCCAATCGGAAGATAAGCGAAAACCCTTACTCCCGAATGTAAAGTGGCCCAAAATTCTGATTTTCGAAAAAACTCATAATTTTTTTTTTTTGGAAATTTTAAATTCGGAAGATAAGTTAAGGATATAACCTCAAGAATGTAAAGTGGCCAAAAACTCCAAACCATATGCACGACCACCATGGAACCACCATCAACCATCATCGAGCCTTGGCACATCGATTGAACCACTACATTCGGAAGATAATTTTGGTCCTTAACTTCTCGAATATGTAAGGGTAGTTTCGCCAATACGGCTTAATCGGTTAAGGGATGACCCCTTTTTACGTTTGGGTGACTTTTTTTGTCTTTTAGTATGGCCGCTAAATCCGTTTTGTTGGCCCCTAAATTCGCCAGGCTAAAAAGATCAAAGCAGACCCATTCATATATAATTACAAGACAAGAAACGTACCCGATAAGAGGCTTGTCCCTGTTTAGGATTGAGAAACCGAATAATCCCGAAATGAGTACGTACTAGAACTCGAAAGAATAAGCAATTAATGCATAGATAGTATTTACAATCATATATCTCTTCTTTTGCCTTGCTTCCTCCGCCGTGAATGCTGAATCATCACTCTTCAGAGTTAGTTAGGTATCCACCAAAACTTCCAAAGCCCCTCTCAAAATACTAGGTAATGACCTTTTATACATAATCCTCCATAATCGTTTGTATTCCCAGGGCAGCTTCTAGGTTTTCACCAAAAGGATCGTGTTCGATTTTTTCGATCGCTTACCAATTGTTCTGTATATTATTAAATCATACATCTAAGCGAGTCATTTGTCGATCTTTACATTAAATATTTAATTGTCCGTTAGTAACACCGTCAACAAAAAGGTAGTTGGACAACACTTCTGTTAGAATTTAACCTAAATAATTTAGTTACACCATGTTTACACCAAATATTTAACTATACGTTAGTAACACCGTATCAGGTGGACGATACTTCGGTCAAACGGTATGACGGAATTTTTCTCTAAATTCCGGTATTAAGAAAAAAATTCCCATGCTAAAAATTTAAGAGCCAACTACTAAAAATTATCTCAATTTTCGGAATAAAATTATCGTGAGGATCAAAAAATTTCTTTTTGTGTATTAAGTTGCAACTTAGATTGGATGGATGATTCTTCCAGGTAAATATCTTCTCGCTAGGTTTTATAATAATCTTTTATGGTTTTAATAATTGATTTCTGATAATCTTTTTAGGTTCTTCATGCCCAATCAGATCTTATAGCAGCTATCTTAAACATCTGACGAACATGCTTCTTCGTTTTAAAAACCCTAAAACTTTATAACTGTGCGATTCAACTGACCGTAATTCGTTTGTTGTCTCAACGATGATAGATATTTGGAATCCTTTAAAACAACCTATAGATAATAAGGAAATTGATCCGAATCCGTTTGTTGTCTCAATGTAGATAGATATTTTATGGAATCTTTTAAAACAACCTCTAGATAATAAGGAATTAATGTTTAATTTCTTTAACATAAATCTTATTACATGTCATGGTTGTTTTGTCAGTGTCAAATTCCGATACTCAAGTTCTTCAATTGCGTCAAAATGTAGGTCAAGGGCCCTTGCTACAAATAACGGGTATAACTATATCCAGTTCTTTAAATTTGGAGATGGTATCTATCTCACCTTCTGTTTTTTGTTTGCTTAATATTGAACCCAATGTTGTTGTTAATATTGAACCCAATGGTGCTCAATTCTAACAGTAGGTTTTAAGAATTTTGGTTAATTTGATGTGTGAAGCATTATTTCTATATGTGCAAGGGGTTGATGTCGAACCCGGGCTAATGGATCAGCTGGAGATGCAGGAGGACATGGAAGCCATTCAAATTACCCTCCCGGGCATTATCCATCTGCTGGATATCCCGTTTCATCTACTCCATATCACGGAGGCATGCATATTTTTTTTTTTTGATCGGTAAAGAAGGTAGTATTGATCAAAAAATAGAGGGTATAAAATAATTATACCACCCTAACAGGAGTTACAAAATACAAAAAGCAAAGAAGTTGATAACAGGCTACCAACTTAGATTAGTTAATTGTGTGCTCAAAAGTACTTTGCTGTATCGTTGGCTAACTTAGGTTTCCGACGTCTACTTCTATTATGCCTTATTATGAATATGAATATACAGACCATGGACATAATGGCAGTGCAGGAATGGGGGCCATGAGAGGAATGCTAGCTGGGGTGCTGCAGCAGTGGCTGCTGCCTATGGTGGCCACCAATTGTCGTGACATGGTGCTTCGCACGGAGGACACGGTGGTTATGGTATTGGACACGGTGTCGGTGGTTATGGTGTTGGCCATGGTTTTGGCGGCAAGCACGGGAAGCATGGGAAATAGCATAAAGATATAAGTCCTAATACGATCTTCACATGTCTACCGGCTCTACCAGCTGCTCTTAGAGATATTATCCCATCCAGTGATGAACGTAGGTCCAGAAATCACTTTGTTAGTATAACGTTGAAGGACTTATCACATAAAGGTCAAGGCCACAGGTGTTCGTAGTAGGTATAAACATTGGTTATGTTTTTTTGTTGTTGAACCACTTTGTTTTTTGTTGTTGAAAGAGAAATTTGATAATGCTCGGGTAGTCTTAGCGTCAAACTTACTCTTTTTTTAATTCTTTATTTTGTTTTTTTAGAATCACGTTAAACTTACTGTTATTTTTTTGAAGCACGTTAATTTACTGTTATAATTCTAAAGACGTAAATGTCTAGATAAATAAATCTCTCACGTTGAGCGGTTAGGAAATCCTCACTTCGTATTGGCCAAAATAAGGGTTTTATGGCTTTTATGGAAATTTAACTTAAAAGGAAAATTTAACTTACCGTGTTTGGATTTTTTGGAAGTCCAAATTCAATTCGGAAGTCGAGTACCTACCATATTAGGAATTTTTTTTCTCAAACTAATACAGGAAAAAAAAAATCTCACATATTTCACACACTAATACTTGCAAAAAAAAAAAAAAAAAAAAACTCACGGTGGGTTTGGATGTAGAATATTAAAGGTGGAATTTATGGGTCCAGGGGATTTGGTAGAATTACGTTTCCCTTTGTATGTTTGGTTGCCCGAATCCTTGGAATCAGGTTTCCTGTGGGATTCAGTTTTCCAGCAAATCCTCAATATGGAGTCCGACCCCTCCCCATAAGATTTGCTGGGAAACTTATCAAGGGATTTATGGACCCATTTTTTTTTAACTATAAATCTCATATATATGCAATTTTAAGATTTGAAGGCAATGCCAAATGGTACAAAGACTTTAATACAAGAAAACTCTACAAATCCTAGGAATTTTATTTGAGTTACCAAACACACAAGGAATTTACATGAATCCCAGAATTTGTAATCCCATGGGATTATAAATTCCTGTAAACGGTGAATTCTGCAAACAAACCCACCATCAAATATTTCAAACATATTTTCTGCAAAAATGAAAGGAATAAATAAATAAAACATGATTTTATTTTCTATCTTTTCTCCACCTATTTAATGTATTCGTCGTGCCATACCAAATCAAAAATACATCGCCACGGGGTGGGACAAAGCCCCTCACACATCAAGTTAAAGAAAAAAATGTCCGGTGCGTAGCACGGGCACAAATCTAGTGACCTTTTATACATAATCCTCCATAATCGTTTGTATTCCCAGGGCAGCTTCAAGGTTTTCACCAAAAGGATCGTGTTCGATTTTTTCGATCGCTTACCAACTGTTCTGTATATTATTAAATCATACATCTAAGCGAGTCATTTGTCGATCCACTCTTGTAATATTCATGACAAAATATTTTTCTGAGTCTTTTTTCTTTGACCAAGTTCCTCAACTGCTTCTGGAATCTGAGTATTGAAGCGCTATTGAGAGGCCACTATGATCCACATTCCGGTAGAATGAACTTCTAGATTTTCCATCAAGGCTCAAGCCGAGTTCATACTACTTTTTGGGGTAGGATTAGATTGGACATTTTAGGGGGCCGTATGAAGTATGGCTGTAGGATGCATATGCGCGCCCTTAGGGCCCTAACAGCTGCGAATGGCCCAACTGTGGCTACCATGATCTTAATGTTATTCAGCACCACATCAAAGAAGTTCCGAGTTTCTTTCTCAATCATTTAAAGCTAAAATTCCTATATATGTATCAGTAAACCCGCGCAATTTATTACTAATTTGATTCACCCCATCATTGCCTTCTCTTGAACTCTCTAGCAATTGGTCGGGCTAGTTCAGCAAGTTAAAATGCAAAATGAATTAGGATGCATGTTTGAGAGTCCGCACAAAAGGAACCAACACCAAAAACAAAAAGGAATTCAAATGATTGTATAATTTGTTTCGACGAACAAAAAGGAACCAACATCAAAATACTGTTGAATCAAAATTGTCTTCTGCCGACAAAAACTGTCACCAACAGTTGTTAGAAGATCTCCATCTTTATTAATGTTTTTTTTTTTTAAGATAAGATTATATTAAAGAAAAAGACCAAGGATAAAACAAAGGTTAAAACAGATTACATACACATTAGAGTCTCCCAATGGCTCCAAATTAAAGTAGTATCAACAAACTTAAAAGTATCATTGTCACAAGACCATAATACTACCAATTGCTTAACCAAATCAATGCTCTCTTGCACACTCTTGTGACGGCCTCCAAAAACTCTTCCATTCCTCTCCTCCAAAAACTCTTGTGACCGCAGGGCTTCGACGAATATTTTCCACAAAAAAAGTTGTATTTTTGTCCTCCACATGAACTCCTATACTAACGCCTGATTATGTAAGAATTACACGTCTAATTAAAATTAATTTTGTAATACTAACCGGAAAGATCTAAGATGAAATCAACAGGATTCATGTTTAGGAGTGGTTACTTGCCACAGCCTGAAGGCCTGCTGATTAAAATCCACATCTGACTGTTAAATTAAGAAAATGGAACCCAAACCCCAGTGCATCACTTTGTTAGCGGGCTAAAGTAATCCATCTAGTTGATCAAAGAGAACTTGTTTTCCACCTTCTTCGTGTTTCTTCTGGAGTATCTTAAAATTTGTCTTTTTTCATACCTCTCTGATCTCTTCGGTAAGACCATCTCCTACGTTAAACATTCATAACATTTCCTAAAATGCTGATTAAACAAATTCGTTGTATACGAAATATTCCCCCGTTCCTAATTAATAGGCTGGTTTTGATTTTAGAGAAATTTTAAGGAAATTAAGAGAACTAATCATTAAAAGTGATCCTCATGACACTTGTGAATAAAAGAAATGAAGTGAAATGGTTCCCATGACACTTGTCAGCAAAAGAAGTAAGTGAAATGGTCCACATGACACTTGTCATCAAAATAATTTAAGAGAAAAATAGTCCCAGAAAACTAAAGTAATATTTGACTTTCCCAATTAGAAACTAGCCTATTTTTTTTTTGAAACATCTATTTATGGAAACCAGCCTATTATGTAGGAACGGAGGGAATACCTTAGTCCACATAACATTTGGGCATTTGGGTAAGTATGAGCTCTAATGAATTTCCCTTTTATCTCCTCAACAATTAATTAATGTCTTCGTGTTCATCAGAGTTGGCGATTTTTTCCCCACACGCGGTTACACTCCGTGAAAGCATTGTCACAGTAACAAACAGATCCAATTCAGTAAAGTAACCCACAACTTGTTAAAGATCATTTGTAATTTAGATTAAAGCCATTTTCACTTGCCCCTTGTTCCAATCCATCAGCGATTCCAGAATTATATCTCTTCAAAAATTAAAGAAAAGGATGAAAAAGGAAAAGGATCTAACGGGTGTAAAACGTGTCGGCTCGGCACACAAAGTCACGTGCTTCACGTGTCATGTCGTGGATGATGTCTTTGTCGACAATTTAAAGCGTGATGTCTTGATCTTTGTGCTTTACTAGTCAAAAGCTAGGCACAGCACAACCCACGGGCACAACACATGAATAAACGTGTTGTGTCATGCTGGCACACGTGTTATAAACAATTTGAAATCACTTAATGGTATATATTAAGTCGGACATTATCAAGAGAACCTAAATAGATAACATATCATTTGAAATTATTTCTAGTAAAATTAACAAGTTTATTCAATAAAAAGAAATAGCCCATCAAATATAAAATTGGATCATTATCATGTAAATTGATGTTCTAGTCAAATATAGGTAACGAAAGATATTTTAAATATATTTAGGATTACACGTGTTGTTATAGAAATAAGCTAGCATAAAAATTTACCTAAAACTATGACTGAAAGGTGCATTTCTTCCAAAAGTGTGACCAATTTTTGAAAATTCTTCTAAAAGTATGACCATGACCGGTCAACCGACATATATGCCCTAGTCTTTTAAAGAAATACCGGATTTTTTCCTCAGATGTGTACATATCGACAACATATGTGTACACATCGGGTAAGGATGTGTAGACACCCCTTCATGGATGTGTACATATAGACACACTGATACCCAATCATTTTTTTACTAATGTGTAGATATTATATGTAGACATCCTGAATCTAGGCGTAATCATATGTGGACATCCATGTTTCGAAGTCTAGACATCGGACACTATTCGTAAAATATGTGGACATCAGGCTATAAATATGTGGACATCAGCTATAATGTGAGGACATCAAGCTATCCATGTGTAGACATCGGGCTATAAAGGGTACTTTGGGTATTAGGTAAAGTCAGTCACACTTTTGGAAGAATTTTCAAATTGGTCACACTTTTGGAAGAAATGCACATTTCAATCACAGTTTTGTGTATTTCCTCCATAAAATGTCAAAAACAAGCTAGAATAGTAACTCTTTTGTGAAATATACACAAAATGTGATGTATTATGCCTTGTTACATGGTGTATTTGTGCATGCCATGACATGCTTTCTTAACGTGCTGGGCTGGGCCACGTGCTTATCTGTGCCGCGTGCTGTGCTACTGTGCGGATTAAGCCAACCCAGCACATCCCACAAAACTAACGTGTTGTGCCGTACTGGGCTAAATCACGTGCTGGGCTGGGCTGTGCTCTTGCTGGCACAACCCAATTTACACCTCTAATGTAACCTGTTTGGCATGGCATTGTTGGGATTTTCTTGATGGAATCCTCAATATTTCTTCGATCACCATAAAGAGGGTTTTGTAGTATTGATAAGTGATTTTCCATCGGCATGCATTAATATATATGCAACTGAATAGTCATGTCTAAAGCCCAAAGGCGTTAAGGGTAAAGCTTACATGTATTTAGTAAAATAAAACTGATATGCTGACATGGAGTATATTTACAGCTTTCGACACGTCAGCATTACTATTCCCCCTTTAAATAAAGAAAGTGTTGATATATACTCCTCGGTCTCTAAAAGCTAGACTTGGTTGGCTTTACAAAAATTAAGAAAATCAATCTTGTACCCGCTTTTTAATGTTTTTCCTAATTTATTCTTGGTCCTTACTTATTTGTTATAAGAGAGATGGGAGAAAAGTGGTCCCCTTTAATATTAAGAGAGAAAATGGAGAGAGAAAAGTAGTCAATTTATGGGTATACTAGTAAAATCATAACATTCGACTTTCCAAATATAAAACAAGCCTATTTTTTTTGACATACCAAATAAGGAAACAAACCTATTTTTAGAGATGGAGGGAGTATATAAGGACCTCGTTCAATCTCTTCCTAACCTACGAAATTAGGGTTTGGTGTGTTTTATTCGTCATGGGTGATTCTCCGCTACCAGAAAAGATCATCATAAATATTATTTCGCGTTTACCTGCTGAATCAGTGTCGGAGTGCAGGTTGGTATGCAAAACTTGGGACCATCTCATCTACAAGGACAAGTCCTTCGCTCAGATTCACTCGCGTAGGATTTACGATCACAATTCTACTGCTGCTGTTTCTTCTGGTAAGGCAAGTTTTATTCACTTATTTGATAGATCAGTAAGAAATCTTAAACTTCTAAAACATGTGGAATATGATGATGATAATTATAAAAAACCGCTGAACTTTGAGACAGTAGACTTAACTCCTCCTCATGCTTGTCATGATATTGTTGGTTCCTGCAACGGTTTGGTGTGTATCTCTGTAAATTACGAAAAAAACATCAAAGATCCAATTTATATATGTAATCCGGGGACCAAAGAATATGCCTATCTTCCACAATTGAGAGTGAAGCGCTTGCGTTCTGAAGATTATGTAGTGAGTGGGTTCGGTTACCACCCTTCGACCAATGAGTATAAGGTTGTTAGAATCTATTACCCTGTCGACCGATCATACTGGACTCCCCATTGGAATGAGCCTTTGGTTGGACGTGTACATGTATATACTCTAGGTAGTGGCAATGGTTGGAGAAAGGTAGAAAATATCACCTACGAATTGTATCCATCTGTTTCGAGTGAGATTCTTGCAGATGGAGCTCTTCACTGGTTAGACAAAGAAGGAAATGTTGTGGCATTTGATTTAGCAGAAGAAAAATTCCATGTCCTACCAAAACCTAAGATAACGGCTGAAATGTGGAACCGAAATATTTTAGAAGAATATCACGGTAAACGTTTCTGGGATTTTGAACTTAGAGTCTTGGGTGGTTGCTTGTGCATTGTCGATCGAGTAAGCAACAAAACTAAGTACCCTATATGGTCATTCAAGAAGAGGGACGACGTATTGGAGGAAGGTATCAGGAAAAGAAAGAGGATGCCTGATCATGATGACAATAGTTCTGAGCAGGAGGAACAATACAAGTTATCATGGAGTTGGAAAGACGATTCAGTTTTTGACTGGGAAGCTTTGAATAATTATAGAAGGACTAGATCAACACTCCCATTCGCCATTTTAAAGGACGGTACCAAAATTCTTTATCACAATAATCATGACACTTATTTGCGTCAAGACTTCGGAGGTCACAATTATCAGCATATTACAAATAGTTATCCTACTCATAATCTAATTTGGTACGTGAAAAGTTTTGTTTCACTGAGAGCTATTGGAGAAAAACAAGCAAAGAAAATTAAACCAAGAGAGGGAGCGCAAGAGCTACTAAGGACAGAATTGGATACAGAAGATGTGTTCTCGTCTGGCTATGATAGTGATTGATTTACCAGCTCGTTATCTTGGTTAATGATGCGATTTCGAGATTATATTGGTCTTATTTTGAAACTTATTTCTGATTTCAACCTTTGAAGACCTAGAATATTTTAGCTGTCAGCAATACTGGAGGATCTCTATTGCTCTCTTGTATCCATTTTAAAACCAGACATTGATGCCTTGGGATCTTTTGAGCTTTTTGCGATAGGCTCTGAGTTCACTTTTCTTCTGCATCTTATTTCTTGATAAAGTTACTTTTCTGTTTTTCTCTTCTCTTTTTAACAAAATTCTTGTTTTGTCAAAGATATAATGAATAATAAATAAAATAATAAACAATATCTTTGGAATCCGGCAACAACCAAAGATGTACAAATGCTAAGGGCATCTCCAATACAAGGGGTAAAGGTCTTAAAATCGAATGACACCTAAGATTTAAGATTTTTTGCACCAGATTTCCATCTCCAACATTAGGGTCAAGGTCATAGAGATAAATGACATGGTTAAGTGGGGGTAATGGAGAACTTTCTCTATGACCTTGGGTCTTAAAGCCACATTATCATTTTGTCTCTAAATTCAAATTAAATTGGTTAGATAATACCTTGGGGGTTGGAGATCAACTTAAGGTAAAAGGTTTTATATTTATCTTTTTTTGTCATTTAGTAATGACCAACACATATGAATGTGTTAATAAGACCTCCACATAGGATAACCTTGACCCTTTACCTCGGGGGTTGGAAACCAACTTATGATAAAATGTTTAACATATATCTTTTTTTGTCGTTTAGTAATGACCCACACATAAGATTGTTGTCAAGTGTTGTTGAAAATGAATGATGCGACACCACATGGGATTTAATGATTCACTTTTATAAATATGTCTTTATAGACCGAGAAAAAAACCACACTAAAAAAACGTTACACACAATGCACTCCCTGCACGTCTCCCGAGAGGCTGGGACCAACAAATAAAATAAAAACAAAAAAATTGAGAGGCGGTTTTGACATAGTTTTTTTCTTCTCGGTTCATAAAGAACTATTGCTTTGCTCTTTTATATAATTAATAAGGCCTTTTATGCATGTGCAATCCACAGGCTAGGTTTCTAGCTATTTTTTCGAGTCATGAATTATATTTTTGTTTTTTGTTGAAAGTTTTGTTCTTGATTTACCAGAATCACCATGATCTGCTTTCTTAACCAATCTTGGAAGAAAATAGGTAAGATACATGTCCCAACCTTTTCTATTGATATATTTAAAGAGCGGCAATAGGGTGAAAGAAATCCAAGACCGAAAATTTGTCACCATATATCTCCATTTCCTTGTATCCACTATCCTCATTTTCTGAAACCGATGGTTCACCAAAAAGCTGAAGAAGATTTGCCACTTCCTGCAACTCTTGTCCATTCAAATGTCTAGAGAAAAGAGTTCACCAACCAATTATTCAAACTTTTGAAAACAATCCTTCCAAGACTATACATTGTAAAACATATGCTAGTTATTCCAACTTTACATACAGCTCGAGCATACCTGTGGATATTGCATTGGACGTAATAAAGGCTCAGGTAAGGCTTCCAGAAAGGATGGACGCTCATCTGGAGTTTTGTATCTCCCCACCTAATGTCAATTTTATTTTTTTTAGTGGTGTTATAAATTTTGCCAAGGAAGCAAGGCACTTTTATATTAATGGTGTTAGTCGGTGGTTAAAGTTTGACTTTTTGTCAAACTTTGTCTTGTGCCAACTTGTTCCTAAAGTTTAGGAATTAAATTAAGAGCTAAGTTAGGAAAAATGGCTTGTTCCTAAAACTAAGGTTTTTTAAGGGCTAAGTTGTGTTCTCTATATATATTGTTGGAATTGTAGACTGTAGAGTTGTTTAATAATCCAACCTAGAAGAGTGGAAAATCCTTGTGTTTAGGATTTTGGTCTCTTTGGTAGGGAGGGTACTGTGCTACCATGAAAGTCAATATCGGTGCGATAGAAAAACTTGTAGAGAGAGGATTTTCGTGTTCTAGTTGTTTATAGGTGAAAATAGTTTCTGCTGATTTCGGTAATTGCGGGTGTGAGGGTGAGAAACAGTTTAAACCCTAAACAATGTACTGCAAGGGAGTACTTTTAGATCCGGGAGATCAATTTGTACAAGTCCGGCCTAATTAAACCAAGAAATGGTCGTTCCGGACTTGCTCCGGTCTGAGGGGCCAAGGGTTCGCCAAGGGCGTACGGCATGGCTAGGACCAAGGAGAGGGCGCTTGGCTTGGCATGACGTGACTAGCATGGCTAGGGCCAAGGCAAAGTGCATTTGGCATGGCGTGGCTAGCTTGGCTAGGTTTGGTTGGGCTTGGCATGTGGGGCCAAGGGTTTTCCATGGTCGTATGGCATGGCTAGCTTGGGCTAGGTGCGGCTTTGGCTTGGCATGTGGGGCCAAGGGGT
Organism: Papaver bracteatum; assembly: GCA_023529315.1. Classification (NCBI taxonomy): domain Eukaryota; kingdom Viridiplantae; phylum Streptophyta; class Magnoliopsida; order Ranunculales; family Papaveraceae; genus Papaver; species Papaver bracteatum. Next base: position 39,414 of record JAJJWX010003662.1, read on the forward strand.
AGCCATGGGCGCATGGCGTGACTAGCTTGGGCTAGGAGCGTGACCAAGCTAGGGTTTTGGGCCAGGGATTGAAGGGAAACCGTTGATTGTTGCACGGCTTCACTTTGGTAGCCACAAGGGGATGGACAGCATGGTGGCGCAACATGAGGGGCCATGGCGAGATATATTTGGCATGGCGAGGCTAGATTGGCTAGGTGCGTGACCAAGCTAGGGTTTTGGGCCAAAGTCTTGAGGTGACTTTAGGCGGCCAGGATTTGCTCCTAGGATTGAAGGGCAACCGTTGATTGTTGCACGCCTTCACTTTGGTAGCCGCAAGGGGAAGTCCAGTATGGTGTCGCGACATGAGGGGCCATGGCGAGATATATTTGGCGTGGCGCGGCTAGCTTGGTTAGGTGTGTGACCATGCTAGGGTTTTTGGCCAAAGTCGTGAGGTGACTTTAGGCGGCCAGGATTTTCTCATGGGATTGAAGGGCAACCGTTGATTGTTGTACACCTTCACTTTAGTATCCGTAAGGGGAAGACCAGCATGGTGGCGCGACATGAGGGGCCATGGCGAGATGTGTTTGGCATGGCGCGATCGGAGTGGCTGGAATGATTTGTCATTGACACAGAGGTGCGGATAGCATGGTTTGCATGCCTTGGCATGGTTGGTGTGGCTGGCATATTTTGCCATTGTCACAGAAGTGCGGCTAGCATGGTTGGCATGCCTTGGAGCGGTTGGTGTGGCTGGCATAATTTTCCATTCGCACAGAGGTGTGGCTAGCATGGTTGGAGTGCCTTGGAGCGTGCGGCTAGCATGGTTGGCATGGTTGGCATGCCTTGGTGTGGCTGGCATGATTCTCCATTGGCACAGAGGTGCGGCTAGCATGGTTGGCATGCGTTGGCGCGGTTGGTGTGGCTGGCATGATTTTCCATTGGCACAGAGGTGCGGCTAGCATGGTTGGCGCGGTTGGTGTGGCTGGCATGAATTGCCATTGGCACAGAGGTGCGACTAGCATGGTTGGCATGCAATTGGCACAGAGGTGCGGCTAGCATGGTTGGCGCGGTTGGTGTGGCTGGCATGATTTGCCATTGGCACAGAGGTGCGTCTAGCATGGTTGGCATGCCTTGGCGTGGTTGGTGTGGCTGGCATGATTTGCCATTGGCACATGTGGGAATTAGGGTTTGGCTCTTCGTAACCCTAATTTGAAACATATACCCGGGTAATTATTTTAGAGACACATTAAAGGTTTCAGTAAATGTGCCTAGTAAATGCTTATTTCTTTGAATGTTGTGACATTACTGTCTTCTAAGGTTTAGTGTTTTACGATTTTAAGGCTAAGCTAAAAACCACCATCAACATTAAGTCCCCTGCTTAGCTCGGAACAGGTGCCTTATTGCGAGGTAAGCATATGATGGTGACATACAATGACAAAATCGAGGTGTAAATCATTGGAAAGATGGTCAGGAGAATCCGACTAACCTTTTTGAGTGGTAGGGAGAGTTTTGGCTTGTGGCCCTACCTAAGTTGTACTGGGAATGCAGACCGTGGAGTTGTGAGGCGAAAGTTACCGGCTTGGTCTGGTCGTACATCTCCAAGGCAAGGGGGCGCGGTTGTGGAAGGAAAAGAAAGTGGACGGCTTGGCTCGAAGGGCTAAGAGGTGGAGTGGTCCTGACTGTGGCAGTGACATCGTGAAACGTGCACGGGCGACTAGGCATGGTGGGGGCGTGGTAATGGAGCGAGGGCTTGGCCGGGGCCGTGGCAAGGTGAGGCACGGTTTGATGAGGCATTTAATTTTGAGGCTGGTTTCCCGGCTGTGATTCCGGCATTTTCCGCCTATTCAGTTTGCATTTCTCTTTCTTCCTTTAGGGTTTCCATAGTATTTACGCCCGGTGAAGTTACATTGTCTTCCCAGTTTTCAACAGGGATTTCTTCTCGTCATGTCCAACTTTCATCATGTCGATCAGAAGCGAATCTTCCTCGAGTCGACCAGGTTCTCCAACAAAACATGCTAGGCTTGATTCTTGCGATAGCTCCACCATCTGGGTCATTCGGGTTAAGAAGGTCATACCGGTATGTTCTCATTAATCAACATACTTTTCTTTATCTGCCGATGTATAATGAAAGTTTTCCTTCTGTGTAGAGGTATCCTGTTGGATCATGTGTTACCATCATTGATGAAGATGACCTGGTTACCCCTTTTTCTTCAAGCTCGATCTTTCCAGCCGCTGCAGATCTAGAGAACGCGGACTTGGGAATTTCTTGCCATGAGTATCCCAGTGCAGGTTTGTTGTTCGGAACCCACATGAGGTGCCTTTCTCCTAACTATCGGAACGTTAGGGGGTTCCTTGTGCGAAAATAATTCGTAACTCTTTACACGAAAATATGGAAAGTATACGGCCATATTGCCACCAGGAACTTGTTACAGTATTGTTCATCTGCTTTAGTCACTACACCAAAAACCCAAATTTGCAACGTTTAATTTAGTTGCGAAGAATTTAAGCAACGCTTATGTACGTTGCCCACAACGCATCACAAATTTTTGGTAACGTTTACAAACGTTGCTTAAATTAATTAAAGCAACGTTTCATATGTTGCTCTATCCGTTTCTTTAATTAGAAATAAAGCAACATATATAATAATTAAGCAACATATATATACGTTGCAAAATATATAATCATAATTAAAAAAAATACAAAATTTGTATTGGTATTTTTAGATTCCAGTATTACAAATAATAAACCCGACCTGATAACATAGTCACTCATCCTTGCAACATTTTACAACATTATAATGAACTCAGTTTGAATATACACAAACATACTATTTTTCTGAACTTGTTGAGTAGCTTATCCTGATGCATTTAGTATTAGCTCAAACTTCAAATATTGCAGTAGCACCTGAAAAGAGGAGAGTGCATCTTGTCAGCATATGCTAAATACTAAGCTGATTTTAGCTGCATATGAATAAAAATACAAGTAGCTTTAGTCCTTACGTAGGGCTTAGTAGCAAACCAAACTGCAATAGCACATGAAAAGATGAGAGTACATCTACGGGGCTATTGGCCAAATTTTACAAAAAAAAAAAAGTAATTGTGCAGCAGTTTTCTTCCTAAATTTATGGGGCTATTGGCCATATTTTATAAAAAGAAGTACTTGTGTAGCAGTTTTCTTCCTACAGATGCGGAGCTATTGGCCATATTTTATATCGAGCTACGTGATATATGTTCATTCGAAACAAACAACGTTTAGTATATGGAGCTACAGGTAAATCTTTCAAAACTGATTTGTAATTGCCATCAGCACCCCCACCCGTTGAGATACAAATGGAGTACACAGATATGAAAGAAAACAATCTAAAGACCATTAACTCAGCTTACGCAACATACAACATATGGATGCAAAAGACCTAAAGGGTTGTCAACCGAATAACAAACAAGGTGCAAAAAACTACATCGTCTGTGATATTTTCCAAACATTTAAGCAATTGAAGATTAAATCGGATGTCTTGCGACTCTTACCTGAATCCAATCACAAGACCAGGAGTTAAGGATTTTTTTTTCCGCCAAGTTCTAGCCTGTAAAATATAAAAATAGCAGTTTAAGAGTGGAAACTATAATTACAGTGCATCTTGTTGTACAACAAGACCTAAGCACTATACGAAACTCACCATCTTATCAGGCTCCATCTATACCACTTGGTTTAGCATCATTACGAACTCAACCAAAAATATTTAAGATACATCTAAACAGTTTATAATACATCTAAAATTGTGCTTATGGAAGACATGATAGAATTTTTAACCTGAACAAGAGACTGTAGTGGACATATCCCATCTTAGACCAAATAGTTTGGAGCACAGACTTCCTAATAAAAAAAGATGCAAGAACACAGAACGGTCAATTTACAAGCATCATTCAACTATCTTAGTTATATAGAATTAACTAGAGAGAAAGTACATTAACACAGATCTGTATACAGCTAAGCACTGAAGTTTATCAACATAACGGATTTGCAATATAAGAAAAAAACATTCTTTATACAACATTTCATCCCCTGTGTCTGCGTTATATATACAACAATAAAAAAATCCATCATCCCCTGGATTGCTACATCGCCATCATGCTTCTCAGACAAAATTAGTAGATTTTGTCTGTGAATGACAGGTAACTACGTAGCCTGAAAACACACACACATGGAAAGATTAATGTTGCAGTTGACAAAGTTGCAACTATAGGGTAGTATAGTACACCTTGGAGTTTATGCTAAACTTGAGATAATTCAAGTGCACGTCTTTTCTAGATGTTCATGGTTCCACCAATAAACGATTTTGATAGTGGTGCATGTGACGCAATTTGGTACTTTGAAGTCCTCATAGTTAGAAACATCTGAGAGACACACTTGGAGTTGTAGATTAGAGTGTGAAACGGGTTTCTTTGGAGGGAAGTTGTCAACCTTGTTCTTTTTGCAATTGAGTTGGTGTCTGTAAGAGTAACAAATTCAAGACTTTCCATTAGCCATCAAACAAGACAAATACGTTTTCTAACTAAGTTGAGTGATCAGTGGAAAACAAAAACATATTTACCTTTGTGCCACTGTTTCAATCTTCGCAAACTTATCTAGAGTGGACTTATCTGCCAAAGGAGGCGTACCGACTGAAGGGATGTTCGCATTTAGAGGGACACTCATATTACTGACGGTAGCAGGAAACCAACTCCACTCATCGCCTGTAATTTAGGAACCGTATTTGGTTTTCCGGCATACAAATGCATACCTGGTGCAGAGCTGGATCATGGAATTTTGATTGTTGGCTGCATGGAAGTTGAACACGAATGGTTAAAGGATCCCAAGAAGAAGATCCATATAGAAAATGGGTAGTTCTTACATGCAAAACCATGAGTACAGATGATGCAATACTGCGATATTGTACACATTTGCAAATTTGATTGCATCTTGAATGCATCTCCAAATCAATTAGTCAAGCATACAAAATGCAGATGCACATGCAATAACCTCGCCAAATCCAGTTTGTTCATGTTCTCTAGAAATATCAAAGTCAAATCCAAACGAGGCTCGTCATCCATCTCATTGATTTGGTTGCTCTTCAGAGCGCATTTAAAGCCAAGTGGTGAATCTAAATCCTGACAATAATGACACATTAAATCTAAATCCTCTAACCTTTACCTGCATCACCACCCTTTCTCATGGTAGATCCATATGTACATCATAAACACCAAGCAAACGAGGCACCACCAGCACCAACAAATCCCACAAATCTGCAGATCTAACCATACCACCGACACCGGCTAAAACCATCAACAGAAAAACCCAAATCACCTTCTCTAAGAAACAACACATACCACTTTCACCAGAAAAACCATCAGTACCACATACAAATAACATTTAAAAACACCACATGATCTCAAAACTGAAATCATAAGAAAACCCATACTTTAAAACTCTAACAAATACAGTAAACAGAATTTTTTTTGCAAAAATATTTGCAAAATGTTAACTACGTACCAAAAGACTTTATTCATACAATTGTGTCAAATTAAAGATAAATAATAACAAAAACAAGTAAGAAGATTAGGATTATACCCTGCAGGATCCATTAATCACCATTAGAGAAATAAACTTCAAGTTGGAACCAAGCATCTCACATATTTAACTTTACAGATGAAACGATTTCTAGGGTTTCACTTATTGAAAAATTGGATTTGATTTCCGAAAGATGCGTTTTCATTAGTGATATTAGGATATAGGAGAGAAATTGGTGTTGATTTTGCAGATATGGGTTTCAGATTATTTATTTATTTTATCAGTTCGGTGTGGGATTAGAAGAGCAGAAAAAATGGGAGGAGGAGAAGTCGATGTGAATCTTGAGAGAGATAAGAATAAGAAAAGAAAAGAAAATAGGGGAAAATGAGAATAGAAGAAAGAGATAGGACAAATAAGGTTGCAAATGATATTTACTCCCTCAACTATATTATTAAAGGCTAGCGTGTCCTAGTATCTTTTTTTTCTTTACGATATTAGGAATTGGTACAACGTATGTTTTGCCATAGGCAACGGATAGATGTATGCAACATGTATATCCATTGCAAACCCAAAAATCTAAGCGTTGCAAAATCCTGGATTTGGTGTAGTGATTTTTTGTCGTGGTGTCTCCACTTCGATGGTTGTTGAAATAGGGAATATGTCTATTCGTGCTGTCGCGGAAGAAGCTATGCAAAAGTGGGAGAACATGGTGTCTACTTGCGAATCTCTGAAGTTCAATGTTAGTTGGTTGGGCATTGTCTTGAAATTGTCAAGGTCGACATGGCTGGTATTCTTGCTGGTGTGGTACCTGCTACAAAATCTATTCTGAAAGAAGAGAAATCCTTGGTCGTGGAGTCACATAAGGTGGAAGAGTCAATCCGGAATTTGAAGAGCGGGGATCGAGAGGTACCAAGTCGCTTGAAGATGATGCTTTCTAGGTATTACCATCTCTTGGACGGGCTTTTCTGAGTCATGTAGTTGTGATATGCTTGGGTTTCTTTTATGGGTTTTGAGCATTTTTTTTTTTTTTTTTACATCTCTCCACCTTTTTTTTTTTGAAAGAACAAAAGAATTTTATTGATTTGCTTCAACTAAATGAAAGAAAAACTCAATACGGTATGGAGGAAGTGGAAAGTTGCCTGACTATCCGTGCTTGTGATACGGTGGGGTGAGGAGGCGCTCAGGCGTAGTATGCCTTTAGCCATTTCTCGTTGATGACCGCTTCCCGTTTTCCTCCGTCCTCCTTAATGACTTTGTAGTACCCATTGCTGTATGCCTTCGTGACTATACAAGGACCTTCCCATTTTGTGGAGAATTTAGGTACAGATGCGTCTTGCTGGACGTGTTTAGCAGTCTTCAGAACCAAGTCTCCTACTTAAAAAATTCGTGGTTTCACGGTTTTATTGTATGCTCTGGAAACCATGTTTCTATATGCCTGTGCGTGCTCTTCCGCTTTGGCCCTTCTGGAATCTATAGTGTCCAATTCCGCAACCCTGGCGCTTAAGGCTTCATTTTTATTCCACCGAATCCCGCTTGCTTCGGCAATCCTGGCTGACGGGATTTTAATTTCCGCTGGGAGGATGGCGTATGCGCCATAAACAAGAGAATAATGAGAGACCCCAGTGGAACTTCTTGGTGACGTCCAGTACGCCTAGAGTGCCATGGGCAGTTGCTCATGCCATGTTCGAGGATTGTCATGCACTGTCCGACTAAGGATTCGAATTAGAGTCTTATTGGTGCTTTCAGCCTGCCCGTTTCCTTGAGGGTAGTATATAGTGGAGAATACCTATTTAATCCCGTATTCCTCGAGTAGCTCTCGTACTTGCCTGTTTGAGAAAGGGGTGCCATTGTCGGTGATGATATGTTTAGGCACACCAAAACGATGGATAATGTACTCCTTGATGAATGTTGCGATTGTAGTCCCATTCGTCCCTCGTAAAGCTATGTCTTCGACCAACTTGGTAAAGTATTCGATTTCTGTTATCACTTACTCGTGATGTTTTGAGGATGGTGGGTGGATCTTCCCAATGATGTCGAGTCCCCAGCTATGAAAGGGCCATAGACTGCTTATTGAATGCAGGGTGGTTATTGGTACATGAATAAGGTTCACATGGACCTGACACTCCTTGCACCTATGTACGAAAAATGTTGTGTCATTTTCCATGGTTGAACAGTACTAATTCTTATATATTTGGAGAAACAACATGCTTTCCTTGGTGTTCGCATTCGTGCATCTCTTTCAGTATGATTGGGACCTATGCCTCGTCCAAACATCGCAGAAGGATCCTTCCAAATCTTTTATAGTATAAGATCCCTTCGTGAAATACGAACCTCCTGGACCTTTGTCTTATTTTGGATGCCTCCTTCTCATTGGTGGGGAGTATCCCGTCACGAAGGTAACTGACGTATGGCCCCTGCCAGTCCCCGGTGTGACTAATATTGAAAATTTCTAATTGATGCGGCGGTTCTTGACAATTGGAGCAGGTTTTCTGAAGTAACCGAGCTTGGACTTCCATCTCCGGCCATTAATAGCCAAGGCGTTGAAAATGACGATAGAAGGTCACCACCAACGTCTATCCGCATACCTCACCATGGATGTTATTGAGATATTATTGTGTTTCCTCTTCTCCGAGGCATCTTGACAAAGAGCCATATGGATTTCAATGGTAGAGGACCCCTCGAAGCATGAAGAAATCACGTAAGGTTTTGAGACTGACCTTTCCTTGAAAGAGTGAGCTGCTAAGCTCTTGGATGATCGGTGTCCTCTAGTCATCAACTTCATCTTTTTCAGGTTGTGAAAGCCACGTTGAAGCCACGGTTCTACTTTTCACTGTCAGAGTTTCCTCAAGGCCCTCAAATCGAAGTTTTGATGCTAAGGTTGCTAGGCAGTCGGCATGTTGATTGTTGTCGTGCCCGATATGGGCTACTGTTACGTCGGCGAAATAGTTTAGCAGTTTTTGCTCCTTGGATCCGTATGGGGCTAGGGTTACCTCCTTTAGTGCGTATACTCTGTTTACTTGTTTGACTAGTAGTTTAGAGTCCCCTCTTATTTATTTCCAGATGTGCGGCTCTAGCTTGTTTAGCGAAGGACAAACCAATGAGGAAGGCTTCGTACTCTGCTGAGTTGTTGGTGCAGGGGAAGTCTAGCTTGATGGAGTGTGAGAAAACTTCGCCAATCGGGGATACTAGGACCACGCTGGCCCCTCCCGTGCCGCTGTTAGGGGTGGCGGATCCATCGAAAAAAATTAGCCAGGTTTCCTCTTGGATGAAACAGATTTCCGGAAAGTCCCCAGGAAGGTCCTCGCATAATGTTACAGCGTTTTCTACTGGAAATGCCGCCAACAAATATGCAACTGCCTGTCCTTTGATGTCCCTTAGGGAAGCACATATTATGTCGAATTCTGACATCTGGAGGAGCTATTTGGATAGCCTTCCTATCAGAGTAGGTTTTGAGAGGAAGAACTTCATAGGATCAGATTTGGATATTAGCACCACTTTGTTGGACAACAGGTAGTGCCTGAATTTCTGGATGGAGTAGACCAAGGCTAGGCATGCCTTTTCTGCCTTGGGATACCTGAATTCGGCGTCTCTCAAAGTTCGAATGGAATAGTATATGGGGTATTCAATCCCTTCGTCATCTTCCTGAGCAAGGAGGGATCCGACAACAATGTCACTGAAGGAGGTGTAGAGGTGTAGCGGTCTTCCTTTCATGGGTGATCTCATGACGGCTGTGGAAGATAATGTTTGCTGAATCTTCCGGAATGATTCCTGTTGTAATGTGGTCCAGACAAAGCTTGCTCATTTCTTTAATAAGGGGGTAAATGAAGCAATAAGTTGAGCCAATCCGGGTATGAAGCAACGGATGTAGTTTATTTTTCCCATGAAACTCTGGAGTTCCTTCACGTTCTGCGGTGGTGGCATCGTGAGGATGGCTTGTGTCTTGGTTGGGTCAACTTTTATCCCCTTATTGGTTACTAGGATGCCTAGGAACTTGCCCGAGGAGACACCGAAAGCACACTTTAACGGATTCATTTTTAGCTTGTATTCACGACATCTTTCGAACACCTGCTGTAAAAATTTTGTATGAGTCGCCTAGGTTCTTGACTTAACCACTATGTCATCTACATAATCCTCAACCTGCTTGTGCATCATGTCATGAAAAATGGTGGTCATAGCACGTTGGTATGTGGCGCCAGCGTTCTTCAAACCGAAGGGCATCACAGTATAGTAAAAGTTTCCGAGTGGAGTTCGAAAAGCAGTCTTGCTTGCATCATGCTCGTACATCTTTATTTGGTTGTAGCCATTGTACCCGTCCATGAAAGAAAACATGCCATATTCACTGGTGGCATCTACTAGCATGTCGATGTTGGGGAGCGGAAAATCATCCTTAGGGCAACATTTATTTAGATCCCTAAAATCGATGCAGCACCTGATTTGACCATTCTTCTTTTTCATCGGAACTATGTTTGCCAACCAGGTGGGGTGGTGGATTGGTTGGATGAAACCGTCCATCAATAACTTTTGAGCCTCCGCCTTAATCTGTTCTTCGATATCGTGCCGGAACTGCCTTGGAGTCTGCTTGACCGGCTTGGATCTAGATATCACATGTAAATGGTGAGTAACCAGCTTCTCGTCCAGGCCATGAATTTCCTCGTACGTCCATGTAAACACATCTTGATATTCCTTGAGGATGCCTACCAAATTTACGCGCTCGTCTGCGTGTAGAGTCGAGCTTATGGAGATGGGTCGTGGAGATCCATCATTCCCGATATTAAGAATTTCAAAAAAATCCGTGGTTGAATTGGTGTCGTCTTGTAGCTGTTGTGGTGCGTCAGGTATCTCCTCTCGTGACTTGTCACCGAGCTGGCATTCCATTGGGCAGAGATTGTAACACCCTATATTTTTAGCATGGCGCGTGCTGAAAGATGCGCCATGGACTGAGATGAAGCTTCATCCAAAGCTTATGTTGGTTGGTAAGAGGTAGATTGGCTTAAGGCCAATATCACGCCAAAATGGCGCATTGCATTGGGCAATTGACCAAGGGTCAATATTGGGTGCCAGGCAAGGTACATCGTGTATGCATATTGGTTAAGGCTAATACGACCTTAGTTGGAAGTTACATTGGCCAAGAGCCAATCTCGCACCAAGAGTGCTTCAGGCTAATTGGGTAGATGGCCTTAAGAATGTACATCCATCACAGCTGGACATTGGTGTGGCCTATCGGCCAAAGTCGGAAATATATCCATCACGGCCCTTCATCGGGTTTGGCTCAGGGAAATGTTCAGCCATCCTGGCCAGAGCATAAGGTGGCATGTTAGCCAGAAATGAATGTCGGCCACATTGGCGGTTATTGGGAAAATACATTGCAACGACCATGAATAGTAAACGGGGGAGTTGATGAAGGATTTATCGCCCCCAATCGAGAGTTCTAAAAATGTTAAATAAACATATATAGGGAAGGGTAGTTGGTTGAAGGTGCATATGCGGACTATGCACCAAGTAAGCTTCATAGCTTAGCAGAAGGAAGGGTATAAATGATGCCTAAGGCTCATTTATAGTTGCTTATCCTTGAGAGGGCATATGATGCTAAGGCATCACTATGCCATTCCACAGACTCGATGATGCATCACCTGGATGTATTTGACAGAACGGCCTATACGGACTAAGCCATTACCACTATTGCTTGGCCACGGCCTAGCAAGCGAGTTGGAATAAGTTGCTTGTCCATTCGAGGATGAACTACGCTATGTGCTTGATTCCTTTAGAGTAGGGAAGGATACGTAGGCAGTTGCAATGAGTTGCCACTAGGCCAAATATCAACATAGGTGACATTTCAAAACTGTCACTATATCAATTCCATGACGGTTCAGGTGAAATTTGAAAGTGTCACCAATGTCGATGTCAAGTTGGGTCATTTTATCTGACACTTATGTTGTCACATAACCGTTACCAATTAAGCATCAAAACTGTCATGTAATACTGTAAACCGTCACTGTAAGGACATTTATGACAGTTTTTCATACCAAACCGCCACCTTAACAGCGTTATAGTGACTGGTTTTTTGACAAACCGTTACTCCGAGACTGTTAGGGGATCTTTAAAGCGTCAGCATAAAAGAAATATGTAACGGTTTCTTGGTGTAACTGTCATTTAATAATTCCTTAGTCACGTATTTTTCTTGGCAAACATCATCATTATATAACATTTTCACAGTTTAACAAAAGAAGACTATCAAACTGAAGTATATACAAAACCAAATTAAAACCATACCATTATAAACTTGTACAATATATTTTTGTTGAATTCAAATTACAATCTCACTTAAAAAAAAAATACATCTCATCCACGCAAGTGCAAAACATTGCCAACAATTCACATTCTTTCAACAAAAGAATTTAAATTTTATCATGCATTCGTTGTTGTTGACGCCTTCAATCAAGTAGAAATTTCATTCCAGCTGTCCTTGAATTTTCTCATCCCAGCACGCCTTCAATCATGCATTCGCTTTACCCATCACGTCTCCATCTTTATTGACCTCCACTCTACTTTTGACCGCATTCATGTCTCCAATATCATTAAGAAATAGTTATTCGGGTCTTCATCATCATTCCCCTGACTCTTTACCGGAGAGTGAAAGGTCTCTTTGTGATCTTTAGAGAATGGTTGAAACAATTTAAATTCGATAAATAGATAAAGATACAATTCGGATTTATGTTTCTCAAGCATTGGTTGTTGACTTGATGCGCTAAATCGTGAGGCATTGCCAATCTCAAATCTCTTTTGATACGACAGAAGCATAATTTGGGAGACGAGCTTGAAGTTGATTCAGTTATAGCCTGTGACATCTAATAACATCTCCAGCATAAAAAAACATTAGTTCTCCCAGTAAGATCACTAATTATCGTCAAGTTTACTCATTAATCGGTTTTCAATTAAAATCTACATACCAACAACACATTTTTTTGCGTCCTTCATTTTCAATTTTGATTCACCTGCAAAAAAAAAAAAAACATCAAATGGGTGGAGAAAATCAGAATTATGATTTAAAGGAACAAATCAAGTGAAAAGCCAACTTAATACTTGATTAGTAAGCAAAGGGATATTTCAAAGAAGGTTATAGAGTACAGTCTAGAAGAAAATCAACTAAAGTTTTTGAGTTTTTAAGAGAAATGAGACCGAACCCAGGAGAGAATTTGAGATAATAAAGAAGAAAACGAAAAAAATGAAATTCAATTTCAAACTATTTTTATTGAATAGAGAATAAAATGAATTTAAGATCTCAAAGAAAACAAGGATACAGGACATAAAATCATACAAATTATAAACTTGTTCATGTCTAGAACTATTTTTGCTTCCTGAACTTGACATAGAATATCCATCCCAAATTTAGAACTCAGCGAAGTTAACAAAAATGACAGAGGACAGATAAATAAGCAAAGAGAAGAGAGAAAAAAGATCACCCACTCACACAAAAGAGGTATAAAGTTCTCCACCAAAAATAGCCTTTGTACAATTAAGGAAGCATTAACCGTAGCTTATCATGAACATTTATCACATACACATACAGCCCTTAACTAGTTCAGTTCAGTTGAGTGGATAGATTTTTAGTTTTGAATCTTTTGATTGGAAAAGTTCAGTAGATAGATTAGAATGATCAGTAGATGGATTAGAATGACAAAACAAATAAAAATGAATTTTTGGTTCCTCTTTCTTATTTTCACTTACCTCAATAATGACGATAGTTTTATCAGCCTCTTACACTATAATAATTGCCGTTACACCTGTTATTTGTGCATGGATTGGGTGGCGACAGATGGCCCAAGATTAGTTATGTGGCAGTTTAAGTACGAATATGATTTTAGTTTATAGAAAAAGAATGATTATGAAGTCCGATTCGTCCAATTTATCATGGATAGTGATGAAAAACAAAAACTACTCACAGAATTTGATATTTTTAGTTGCACATCTATGCTGTCTGTCGGTAAAATTGAGGAAGAAGGTGAAGGAGGAAGAGATATGTAGAAGAGAGAGCCGCGAAGAAGAGAAACAAATGTTTAAAAAAAAAAAAAAAAAAAAAAAGTAAATCCGAGTGTAAATGATGGACGGACCAGATTTCGTTTGATCCACTCATACGGATTGAGAAAATAATCTGACGGTTGAGATTGTATTTGTTATGGTCATACGGATTGAGACCATTTGTGTTTCTCTTTGTGTTACTACGAACACATGTATTCGGTTTATTATCAACCTTGGACATGAAAAAAAATCCAAAAAAAATATTAATAAATTTAGGACATTGTTATCAACATTTTGATATAAAAAAATCCAAAAAATGTATAAAAATGAATCGGGAAAATGAAAAATAAATTCGATAATTGGTGTGTTTCTTTGTGCTTTCTCTTTGTGTTTTTGTGCTTTCTCTTTGTGCTTAGGTTTGGATTTCGACTAGTACCGCATAGGTCATGAAGTAATTTTGAAAAGTCATACATATCATGAAGTAGCTTTAGTTCACACTAATTCAGGATGCATCCGATAGACGGATATTGAGAAAACACAACAAACGATTATTGTCCGGGATTTTTAACTCGCACATTTGGTCTCAGTTTATCAATTTTTCACGTAGCAAACGTGACCCGATATTACTGAATGTTTTACCATAATTCAACCATACAACGAAGTCTCAAATATAAAAATATCAGCATGATCTAACCACCGGATCTCAAGTTATCATTAAAATAATAACAGATACGCCGATGAGTGGAGGAGGAAGATAGGGAGAAAAGGATAAGAATTGATTTTAGAATGAGAAACAAATGTTTAAAATAAAATAAAAAAGGAATCCGAGTGTAAATGAATGACGGACCAGATTTCGTTTGATCCACTCATACGGATTGAGAAAACAATCTGACGGTTTAGATTGTATTTGTTATGGTCATACGGATTGAGAGCATTTATGTTTTTCTTTGTGCTACTACGAACTCATGTATTCGGTTTATTATCAACCTTGGACATGAAAAAAAAAAATCCAAAAAAAATATTAATAAATTTAGGACATTGTTATCGACATTCTGATATAAAAAAATCCAAAAAATATATAAGAATGAATCGGGAAAATGAAAAATGAAAAGCATTATTGGTGAGATCTAATGAGTTTTACCAAAACCGTCATTATGGATCATGTGTCATCCCAACGTTACAAATATATCAAGTATAGTGTGAGTTCACAAGTGTCACCATAAACTTTGCTTATTGTATGAGTTCATTTGATTACCCGTCACCATAACACTTATATGTGACGCTTATCGGCTTGTCACGATTTATAACATCATTCAATAGCGGTTACTTATGTTGACGTCACTAATACTTGACCTGACAAGATATTATGACTCTTTTTCCCTAAAACCGTCATAGTATATAATTTGAACTGTCACCAAATTCAACATTTGGCCTAGTGTATGACATTAGGTCCGGTCCACGTTGGCCTCATATCATCTAAGCTCGGTAGCTCAGCATAAAGAGATGATTCTTGACAGACTTGATGAGGCTAAGTTGCATGCCAGTAAGGGGATGCTCATACTTCCTATCAAGTTATAAAGAGTTGGTAAGCGAGGCAACGTAGGAAAGGGCAAGGGATTGGTGTGGCCTACGCCATGTCCAGGGCTTATGCCTGGACAGACCAAGCAGTATGTGGTGGCTCACCTAGCTAAATTGAGTAATGAATTCCTTACGGCGAGAAAAACCGAGAGATGCATGCGAAGTGCATTGGCATTGGCCTTATGCCCATAAACCCTTTGTAGAACAAGGGTAAAGCTGGAAAGGTGTGGAAGCTAAGTTAGGCTGCATCATGCTCCATGAGCATGCTCGCAAGGAAAGTGGCGTGCATTTGCCGGGGATGAGGCCGGATCGTAGCTTCATCGGTGCGCCAAGCAAGGGAGTTGCGACTGCGGGGTGGTGCGAAGAGCGTAATTTTCGGTACATCACATATGGTATATGAGCAAGATTCGAGAAAACACTAGGGACTTGTGCGGAGTGGACTTGTCCACGAGTATTTCCTTAATTAAAAACTTAAAGTTGGAGAGTAGGTCAACTTGTGTGGCAAGAGTTTTGTAGCTGCTGAGCAGGTTACTTTGCAAATCGAGTTGAGCTTGTAAAAATCTTGTGAGTTTGCCAGGCCTCTGTGGCACCCCCTTACAGTATCAGGAAGAACCCGTCGATTCGGTGGGTAGACAATGGGACCGATCATCCCCACAAGTTGGGAAACTATCCAGAGTGTGCGTTGTCGGGAGTGGCATCCACTACAGTGGATCTGGATGACCGTCAGGACGGTGGGCAAGCTGAAAAGCTGATTCCACACGATGTGTGCTAAATTCTTGTTATTTCGATGACACCTTTCAACCTTGTGAACCTTAGGGATTCCTGGGTGGTAGTATGGGATACTATTAGGGATACTTGGTGGAGTTATCCTCTTGGCATTGGCCAATTGAGATTCTTGGTAACGTTGTGGGCACTTTTGGATTCACAGGCGAGGGTGGTATAGGACATGTGCTCGGGGAAAGGTCTAAATTTTTGTTCATGACAACTTGAAGAAACCATTGATTTCGAGCATCGGAATGGGAATTTTCTCAAGAAATCCAAACAGAAGAGATTGTCCACAATAGTTTTTATTTGAAATTTCGAGGACGAAATTCTTTTAAAGGTGAAGAGTGTAACTCCGTATTTTAGCATGGCGCATCTTTGAAAGATGCGCCATGGTGAGATGAAGCTTCATCCAAAGCTTCCGTTGGTTGGTAAGAGGTAGATTGGCTTAAGGCTAATATCACGCCAAAATGGTGCATTGCGTTGGGCAATTGACCAAGGGTCAATATTGAGTGCCAAGTAAGGTACATCGTGTATGCATATTTGCTAAGGCCAATATGACCTTAGTTGGAAGTTACATTGGCCAAGAGACAATCTCGCACCATGAGTGCTTCAGGCCAATTGGGTAGATGGCCTTAAAAATGTACAGCCATCACAGCTGGACATGGTGTGGCCTATGGGCCAAAGTCGGAAATATAGCCATCACGGCCTTCGCCGGGTTTGGTTCGGAAATATTCTGCCATCTGGCCGAGCATAGGAAGCGGCATGTGAGCGAGAGGCTGAATGTACAGCCACCATGGCTGGTTATTCGAGGAAAATACATAACCTTGGCCATGAATAGTAAAGCAGGGAGTTGATGAAAGTTTTATCGCCCCCAATCGAGTTAAAAATGTCAAATAAACATATATAGGGAAGGGTAGTTGGTTGAAGGTGCATATGCGGACTATGCACCAAGTAAGCTTCATAGCTTAGACGGAAGGGTATAAACGATGCCTAAGGCTCATTTATAGTTGCTTAGCCTTGAGAGAGGGAATATGATGCTAAGGCATCACTATACCATTCCACGGACTCGATGATGCATCACCTGGATGTATTTGATGGAACGGCCTATACGGACTAGGCCATTACCACTATTGCTTGTCCACGACCTAGCAAACGAGTTGGAATAAGTTGCTTGTCCCTTCGAGGATGAACTACGATGCGTGGCTTGATTCCTTTAGAGTAGGGAAGGATACGTGGCGGCGCAATGAGTCGCATCATTACGGTCCGGCACGATGGCCCTCATATCATCACAAGCTCGGTGGCTGACGCAAGAGATGATTGTGGCAGGACTTGATTGGGCTAAGTTGCATGCCAGTAAGGGGATGCTCATACTTCCTATCAAGTTATAAAGAGTTGGTAAGCGAGTAAACGTAGGAAAGGGCAAGGACTTGGTGCGGCCTACGCCATGTCCAGGGCTTATGCCTGGACCAGACTCGACGGTATGACGGTGGCTGCTAGCTAGGAAATTCGGTAATGAATTCCTTTGGCGAGGAAAAGCCCCGAGAGATGCATGCGAAGTGCATTGGCATTGGCCTTATGGCCATAAACCCTTTGCGAGAACAAGGGTAGGTTTGGAAGGTGTGGAAGCCAAGTTATTTGCATCATGCTCCATGAGCATGCTCGCAAGGGCAAGTGAGCGTGCATTTTCCAGGGGATGAGGCCCGGATTGTAGCTTCATCAGTGGCGCACGGGGGAGTTACGGCCTGTGGGGCGATGCGCCGAAGGCGTAATTTCCCGGTCCGTCACAGAGGCCATGAATAGTAAAACGGGGAGTTGATGAAGGATTTTATCGCCTCCAATCAAAGTTCTAAAAATGTCAAATAAACATATATAGGGAAGGGTAGTTGGTTGAAGGTGCATATGCAGACTATGCACCAAGTAGGCTTCATAGCTTAGCCTGAAGGGTATAAATGATGCCTAAGGCTCATTTGTAGTTGCTT
This sequence comes from Papaver bracteatum, assembly GCA_023529315.1. Classification (NCBI taxonomy): domain Eukaryota; kingdom Viridiplantae; phylum Streptophyta; class Magnoliopsida; order Ranunculales; family Papaveraceae; genus Papaver; species Papaver bracteatum. Next base: position 57,272 of record JAJJWX010003662.1, read on the forward strand.
AGCCTTGAGAGGGCATATGATGCTAAGGCATCACTATGCCATTCCACGGACTTGATGATGCATCACCTAGATGTATTTGACGGAACGACCTATACGGACTAGGCCATTACCATTATTGCTTGGCCACGGCCTAGCAAACGAGTTGGAATAAGTTTCTTGTCCCTTCGAGGATGAACTACGGTCTGTGCTTGATTCCTTTAGAGTAGGGAAGGATACGTAGGCAGCCGCAATGAGTTGCATCATTACAAGTCCAGCACGTTGGCCCCTCATATCAACTAAGCTCGGTAGCTCGACGCAAGAGATGATTGTGGCCAGACTTGATGAGGCTAAGTTGCATGCCAATAAGGGGATGCACATACTTCCTATCAAGTTATAAAGAGTTGGTAAGCAAGGAAACGTAGGAAAGGGCAAGGGCTCGGTGCGGCCTACGCCATGTCCAGGGCTTATGCCTGGACCAGACTCCACGGTATGACGGTGGATAAACTAGCTAGGAAATTCAGTAATGAATTCCTTCTGGCAATGAAAAGCTTGGATATGCATGCGAAGTGCATTGGCATTGGCCTTATGGCCATAAACCCTTTGTAGAACAAGGGTAAGCTGGAAAGGTGTGGAAGCCAAGTTACCTGCATCATGATCACGAGCATGCTCGCAAGGGCAAGTGAGCGTGAATTTGCCAGGGTATGAGGCCCGGATCGTAGCAATCGGTGGCGCACGGGGCGGTTGCGGCTGCGGGGCCAGCCTGCAACCGGCGTAATTTCCTGGTCCATCACAGAGGCCATGAATAGTAAAACGGGGAGTTGATGAAGGATTTTATCGCCTCCAATCAAATTTCTAAAAATGTCAAATAAACATATATAGGTAAGGGTAGTTGGTTGAAGGTGCATATGCGGACTATGCACCAAGTAAGCTTCATAGCTTAGCCGGAAGGGTATAAATGATGCTTAAGGCTCATTTATAGTAGCTTAGCCTTGAGAGAGGGCATATGATGCTAAGGCATCACTATGCCATTCACGGACTCGATGATGCATCACTGGATGTATTTGGCCAGGAACGACCTATACAGGACTAGGCCATTACCATTATTGCTTGGCCACGGCCTAGCAAACGAGTTAGAATAAGTTGCTTGTCCCTTCGAGGATGAACTACGGTCTGTGCTTGATTCTTTAGAGTAGGGAAGGATCGTGGCGACATGTAATGAGTTTCATCATTACGGGTCTAGCACGTTGGCCCTCATATCATCTAAGCTGGGAGCTCGACGAAGAGATGATTGTGGCGGACTTGATGAGGCTAAGTTGCATGCCAGTGAGGGGATGCTCATACTTCCTATCAAGTTATAAATAGTTGGTAAGCGAGAAGCGTAGGAAGGGAAAGGGCTTGGTGCGGCCTACGCCATGTCCAGGGGCTTATGCCTGGACCGGACTCGCTCGGTATGACGGTGGCTCGGCTAGCTAGGAAATTCAGTAATGAATTCCTTACGCAGAGGAAAAGCCAGAGATGCATGTGAAGTGTATTGGCATTGGCCTTATGGCCATAAACCCTTTGCAGAACAAGGGTAAGCTGGAAAGGTGTGTAAGCCAAGTTAGCTGCATCATGCTCCACGAGCATGCCCGCAAGGGAAAGTGAGCGTGCATTGGCCAGGGGATGAGGCCCGGATCGTAGCTTCATCAGTGGTGCACGGGGGGAGTTGCGGCCTGCGGGGCAACGCACCGAAGGCGTAATTTCCCGGTCCATCACAGAGGCCATGAATAGTAAAACGGGGAGTTGATGAAGGATTTTATCGCCTCCAATCAAAGTTCTAAAAATGTCAAATAAACATATAGGGAAGGGTAGTTGGTTGAAGGTGCATATGCGGACTATGCACCAAGTAAGCTTCATAGCTTAGCTGGAAGGGTAAAAATGATGCCTAAATCTCATTTATAGTTGGTTAGCCTTGAGCGAGGGCATATGATGCTAAGGCATCACTATGCCATTCCACGGACTCGATGATGCATCACCTGGATGTATTTGAAGGAATGACCTATACGGATTAGGCCATTACCATTATTGCTTGGCCACGGCCTAGCAAACGAGTTGGAATAAGTTGCTTGTCCCTTAGAGGATGAACTACGGTCTGTGCTTGATTCCTTTAGAGTAAGGAAGGATACGTAGGCAGGCGCAATGAGTTACAGCATTGCCGGTCCAGCACGTTGGCCCCTCATATCATCTAAGCTCGGTAGCTCGATGCAAGAGATGATTATGGCCGGACTTGATGAGGCTAAGTTGCATGCTAGTAAGGGGATGCTCATACTTCCTATCAAGTTATAAAGAGTTGGTAAGCGAGGCAACGTAGGAAAGGGCAAGGGCTTGGTGCGACCTACGCCATGTCTAGGGCTTATACTGGACCAGACCGACCGGTATGAAGGTGGCTCGGCTAGAAATTCGATAATGAATTCCTTACTGTTGAGGAAAAGCCAGAGATGCATGCGAAGTGCATTGGCATTGGCCTTATGGCCATAAACCCTTTGCAGAACAAGGGTAAGCTGGAAAGGTGTGGAAGCTAAGTTAGATGCATTATGCTCCACGAGCATGCTCGCAAGGGAAAGTGAGCGTGCATTTGCCAGGGGATGAGTCTCGGATCGTAGCTTCATCAGTGGCGCACCGGGGGAGTTGCGGCCTGCGGGGCGACGCGCCGAAGGCGTAATATTCCGGTCCGTCACAGATGGTATATAAGCAAGTTCCGAGAAAACACTAGGGACTTGTACGGAGTGGACTTGTCCACGAGAATTTTCCTTAATGGAAAACTTAAAGTTGGAGAGTAGGCCAACTTTTGCGTGGGAAAGAGTTTGTAACTGCTGAGCTAGTTACTTTGCTATTCGAGTTGAGCTTGTAAAGTACTGTGAGTTTGCCAGGCCTTTGTGGCACCCCGCTTACGAGCATCTGGAAGACCATCTGATACGGTGGGTAGACAATGGGACTAATCATCCCCACACGTTGGAAACTATCCAAGGGTGTGCGTTGTCAGGCCCGGCTAGCATCCACTTCAGTGGCAACCTTTGGATGACCGTCGGGGATGATGGGCAAGTTTGGAAAAGCTGTTCCACTGATCTTGTGCTAAATTCTTGTCATTTCGATGGAACCTTTCAACCTTGTGAACCTTAGGGATTCCAGGGTGGTAGTATGGGATACTATTGAAGATACTTGGTGGAGTTATCCTCTTGTCATTGGCCAATTGAGATTCTTGGTAACGTTGTGGGAACGTTTTGGATTCCTGGGAAGGTGGTATGAGACATGTGCTCAGAAGGTCTAAATTTTTGTTCATGACAACTTGAATGGGACTTTTGCTCAAGAAATCCAAACCGAAGAGATTGTCCACAATAGTTTTTATTTGGAATTTCGAGGATGAAATTCTTTTAAGGGGTGAAGAGTGTAACACCCCGTATTTTTAGCATGGCGCATGCTAAAAGATGCGCAATGGACTGAGATGAAGCTTCATCCAAAGCTTCCGTTGGTTGGTAAGAGGTAGATTGGCTTAAGGCCAATATCACGCCAAAATGGCGCATTGTGTTGGGCAATTGACCAAGGGTCAATATTGGGTGCCAGGTAAGGTACATCGTGTATGCATATTGGCTAAGGCCAATATGACCTTAGTTGGAAGTTACATTGTCCAAGAGCCAATCTCGCACCAAGAGTGCTTGGGCCAATTGGGTAGATGGCCTTCAGAATGTACAGCCATCACAGCTGGACATTGGTGTGGCCTATGGGCCAAAGTCGGAAATATAGCCATCACGACCCTTCATCGGGTTTGGCTCGGGAAATGTCCAGCCATCCTGGCCGAGAATAGGAACTGGCATGTGATCCAGAACTGAATGTACAACCACCTTGGCCGGTTATTCAGGAAAATACATGGCAACGAGCATGAATAGTAATACGGGGAGTTGATGAAGGATTTTATCGCCCCCAATCAGAGTTCTAAAAATGTCAAATAAACATATATAGGGAAGGGTAGTTGGTTGAAGGTGCATATGCGGACTATGCACCAAGTAACCTTAATAGCTTAGCCAGAAGGGTATAAATGATGCATAAGGCTCATTTATAGTTGCTTAGCCTTGAGAGAGGGCATATGATGCTAAGGAATCACTATGCCATTCCACAGACTCGATGATGCATCACGTGGATGTATTTGACGGAACGGCCTATACGGACTAGGCCATTACCACTATTGTTTGGCCACGGCCTAGCAAACGAGTTGGAATAAGTTGCTTGTCCCTTCGAGGATGAACTACGGTCGGTGCTTGATTCCTTTAGAGTAGGGAAGGATACGTAGGCATCCGCAATGAGTTGCAGCATTGTCGGTCCAGCATGTTGGCCCCTCATATCATCTAAGCTCGGTAGCTCGACGCAAGAGATGATTATGGCCAGACTTGATGAGGCTAAGTTGCATGCCATTAAGGGGATGCTAATACTTCCTATCAAGTTATAAAGAGTTGGTAAGCGAGGAAACGTAGAAAAGTGAAAGGGCTTGGTGCGGCATACGCCATGTCCAGGGCTTATGCCTAGACCAGACCCAACGGTATGACAGTGGCTCAGCTAGCTAGGAAATTCAGTAATGAATTCCTTACGCTGAGGAAAAGCCAGAGATGCATGCGAAGTGCATTGGCATTGGCCTTATGGCCATAAACCCTTTGCAGAACAAGGGTAAGCTGGAAAGGTGTGGAAGCTAAGTTAGATGCATTATGCTCCACGAGCATGCTCGCAAGGGAAAGTGAGCGTGCATTTGCCAGGGGATGAGTCTCGGATCGTAGCTTCATCAGTGGCGCGCGGGAGTTGCGGCACTGCGGGCGGCAGCCGAAGGCGTAATATTCCGATCCGTCACGAGATGGTATATAAGCAAGTTCAGAAAACACTAGGGACTTGTGCGGGTGGACTTGTCCACGAGAATTTTCCTTAATGGAAAACTTAAAGTTGGAGAGTAGGCCAGCTTTTTTGCGTGGGAAAGAGTTTGTAGGCTGAGCTAGTTAATTTGCAATTCGAGTTGAGCTTGTAAAGTACTGTGAGTTTGCCAGGCCTTTGTGGCACCCCGCTTACGAGCATCTGGAAGACCATCTGATACGGTGGGTAGACAATGGGACTAATCATCCCCACACGTTGGAAACTATCCAAGGGTGTGCGTTGTCAGGCCCGGCTAGCATCCCACTTACGAGTGGCAACCTGGATGACCGTCAGGGACGATGGGCAAGCGGAAGCTTTCCACACGATCTTGTGCTAAATTCTTGTCATTTCGATGGAACCTTTCAACCTGTGAACCTTAGGGATTCCAGGGTGGTAGTATGGGATACTATTGAAGATACTTGGTGGAGTTATCCTCTTGTCATTGGCCAATTGAGATTCTTGGTAACGTTGTGGGAACGTTTTGGATTCCTGGGAAGGTGGTATGAGACATGTGCTCAGAAGGTCTAAATTTTTGTTCATGACAACTTGAATGGGACTTTTGCTCAAGAAATCCAAGCCAAGAGATTGTCCTGATAGTTTTTATTTGGAATTTGAGGATGAAATTCTTTTAAGGGGTGAAGAGTGTAACACCCGTATTTTTAGCATGGCGCATGCTAAAAGATGCGCAATGGGTGAGATGAAGCTTCATCCAAAGCTTAGTTGGTTGGTAAGAGGTAGATTGGCTTAAGGCCAATATCACGCAAAATGGCGCATTGTGTTGGGCAATTGACCAAGGGTCAATATTGGGTGCCAGGTAAGGTACATCGTGTATGCATATTGGCTAAGGCCAATATGACCTTAGTTGGAAGTTACGTTGTCCAAGAGCCAATCTCGCACCAAGAGTGCTTCAGGCCAATTGGGTAGATGGCCTTCGGAATGTGCACCATCACATGTGGACATTGGTGTGGCTATGGGCCAAAGTCGGAAATATAGCCATCACGACCCTTCATCGGGTTTGGCTCGGGAAATGTCCAGCCATCCTGGCCGAGAATAGGAACTGGCATGTGATCCAGAACTGAATGTACAACCACCTTGGCCGGTTATTCAGGAAAATACATGGCAACGAGCATGAATAGTAATACGGGGAGTTGATGAAGGATTTTATCGCCCCCAATCAGAGTTCTAAAAATGTCAAATAAACATATATAGGGAAGGGTAGTTGGTTGAAGGTGCATATGCGGACTATGCACCAAGTAACCTTAATAGCTTTGGAAGGGTATAAATGATGCATAAGGCTCATTTATAGTTGCTTACCCTTGAGAGAGGGCATATGATGCTAAGGAATCACTATGCCATTCCTGGTTTCGATGATGCATCACGTGGATGTATTTGACGGAGACGGCCTATACGGACTAGGCCATTACCACTATTGTTTGTACGGCCTAGCAAACGAGTTGGAATAAGTTGCTTGTCCCTTCGAGGATGAACTACGGTCGGTGCTTGATTCCTTTAGAGTAGGGAAGGATGCGTAGGCATCCCGCAATGAGTTGCGACATTGTCGGTCCGGCATGTTGTCCCCTCATATCATCTAAGCTCGGTAGCTCGACGCAGAGATGATTATGGCCAGACTTGATGAGGCTAAGTTGCATGCCATTAAGGGATGCTAATACTTCCTATCAAGTTATAAAAGAGTTGGTAAGCGAGGAAACGTAGAAAAGTGAAAGGGCTTGGTACGGCATACGCCATGTCCGGATTTATGCCTAGACCAGTTTCCCAACGGTATGACAGTGGCACCATTGCTAGAAATTCGGTAATGAATTCCTTCTGTTGAGAAAAAACGAGAAGATGCATGCGAAGTGCATTGGCATTGGCCTTATGCCATAAACCCTTTGAAAACAAGGGTAAGTGGAAAGGTGTGGAAGCTAGTTAGCTGCATCATGCTCCACGAGCATGCTCGCAGGCAAGTGAGCATGCATTTTCCAGGAGATGATGCCCAGATCGTAGCTTCATCAGTGGCGCACCGGGGTAGTTACGGCCTGCGGGGCGACGCACCGAAGGCGTAATTTCTGGTACGTCAGAGAGATAATGCATGGTAGTCTCCCTTGTTAATTGCTAATAGCGGCGTTGATACACGGTTTTCCCCTTTTTGTCGTGACCCATAACGAAAGTCCGTCCTCGCTTGGTTGAAACCAGGATCTGGTTATGCGGAAGGAGGGGAGTGCGCCTCTTTTCTGAAGGTGTGACGTGAGGACGATTTTATCTGCGGGGTTGTGTAGGACTATCGCTTTCTTCAATGGACGTCCATTTTGGCAGTGGGGTATGGTGAGCCTTATTGGTTGTAACTTGCGTCCCCTGTCTTGGCTCAAAAACTTTCATGCCACAGATTGGCGCATATGGAGATAATGAAGCTGCGATGTGAACGACTTCTCCATTTAGCGTGGTTTTCAAGCACTAGTGGTACGTTGAAGGAATGATCCTGTTGTCGTGGAGCCATGGTCTCCCCAGTATCATGTGATAGTCCGTCTCCTTTTCAATTACCTCGAATCTTACTTTTGACTGGATAGGTCCTATCGATAGATTCAAATTGACGTACCCATATGTATTTGTTTGGTTTCCTTTGTAATTTGTCATGGTAGTAGGTTGTCGTTTCACCTAGCTTGGTCGTACTTTGGCCGTCCTGAGCGTCCTAAGGGTGATAATATTGGACGACGCTCCTGTGTCGACGATGGCCCTTTTGAATTCCACATTTTTTATTCGAGCAGTGACATATAAGGAACGGTTATGGCCTTCATCCGCCATTATGTCGTCGTCGGTGAACGTGATATTATTAATAGATGGATCCTGCATTTTTGCTGTTTCTGAGCATGGAGGAACCAAGGGCACGCTTAACGCTATCCGATTGATGGTGGCGAACGTCTTCATCCGTTGATCCCTTGAAAGATGTAATAGTTCACATAGGTTTTTCACCAGCAAAGCCACTTCTTGTCTTACGGTTCTCTGATTGGATGTGAAGTTGTTGGCTTGAGAGTGATCATTTGGGACGTCAGTCCCCAGCTACGAAGTTCCGAGGTGGGCGAACCGTTCAACTCTACCATCAAGTTGATGAGGAAATTTAGAATGGTGTTGATTGCGTCTCTAATTAGACCCATGTTTTTGGTGTGAATTCCCTGGACATGTGGCAGGTCAATCAGCCTTGGAACTCCTTCGTCGGTCGCGTTGTTGGGCGTTAAAACATTGTCGTTTTCCTGAGTGGAATCCGAGGACACAGATTCAGTCCAAAGACCAACCATACTTCCTTGTTAGAGAAACATATTTAGAGGCAGATATTGGGGAACTTGCTATCCTGGTGACCTTCGACGGTCAAGATTTTGCATCTTGAGAGGACGGGCAACCGTGGATCGTTGCGCGCCTTCGTTTTGGTAGCCGCTTAGTGAGGGCCAATAGGGTGGCATGTCTAGGGTGTGTTTAGACTCGGCATGAGGGGACAAGGGTTCGCCATGGGCGTAAAGAATGGCTAGGGCCAAGGCGAGGGCGCTTGGATTGGCATGACGTGACTAGCATGGCTAGGGCAAAGGCAATGTGCGTTTGGCATGGCGCGACTACCTTGGCTAGGTTTAGTTTATCTTGGCATGTGGATCCAAGGGTTTTCCATGGTCGTATGGCATGGATAGCTTGGGCTAGGTGCGGTTTTGGCTTGGCAACTGGGGCCAAGGGGTAGCCACGGGCGCATGGCGTGACTAGCTTGGGCTAGGTGCGTGACCAAGCTAGGGTTTTGGGCCAAAGGTTGTGAGGGGACCTTAGACAACCAGGATTTGCTCCGGGGATTGTAGGGCAACCGTTGATTATTGGACGCCTTTACTTTGGTACCCGCAAGGGGAAGGCCAGCATGGTGGCGCGGCATGAGGGTCCATGGCGAGATATATTAGTAATGGCGCGACTAGCTTGGCTAGGTGCGTGACCAAGCTAGGGTTTTGGGCCAAAGTCGTGAGGTGACTTTAGGCGGCCAGGATTTGCTCCTGGGATTGAAGGGCAACCATTGATTGTTTCACGCCTTCACTTTGGTAGCCGCAAGGGGAAGGCAAGCATGTTGGCGCGGCATGAGGGGCCATGGTGATATATATTTGGCATGGCACGGCAAGTTTGGCTAGGTGCGTGACCAAACTAGGGTTTTAGGACAAATTCGTGAGGTGACTTTAGGCGGCCAGGATTTGCTCATAGGATTGAAGGGCAACCGTTGATTGTTGCACGCCTTCACTTTAGTAGCCGCAAGGGGAAGGAAAGCATGGTGGCGCGGCATGAGGGGCCAAGGCGAGATGTGTTTGGCATGGCGCGGTCGGTGTGGCTGGCATGATTTTCCATTGGTACAGAGGTGCGGCTAGCATGGTTGGCATGCCTTGGCGCGGTTGGTGTGGCTGGCATGTTATTCCATTGGCACAGAAGTGCGTCTAGCATGGTTGGCATTCCTTGGCGCGGTTGGTGTTGCTGACATGATTTTCCATTGGCACAGAGGTGCATCTAGCATGGTTGGCATGCTTTGGCGCGGTTGGTGTTGCTGGCATAATTTTCCATTGGCACATAGGTGCAGCTAGCATGGTTGGAATTCCTTGGCGCGGTTGGTGTGGATGGCATGATTTTCCATTGGCACAGAGGTGCGTCTAGCATGGTTGGCATTCCTTGGCGCGGTTGGTATGGCTGGCATGATTTTCCATTGACACATAGGTGCGGCTAGCATGGTTGTTATTCTTTGGCACGGTTGGTGTGGCTATCATGATTTTCCATTGGCACAGAGGTGCGGCTAGCATGGTTGGGCATGCCTTGGCGCGGTTGGTGTGGCTGGAATGATTTGCCATTGGCATACAGGTGCGGCTAGCATGGTTATCATGGCTTGGCGCGGTTGGTGTGTATGGCATGATTTGCCATTGGCACACGTGGGAATTAGGGTTTGGCTCGTCGTAACCCTAATACGAAAAATATACCCGGGTAATTATTTCAGAGACACATTAAAGGTTTCAGTAAATGTGCCTAGTAAATGCTTGTTTCTTTGAATGTGGTGACATTACTGTCTGCTAGGGTTTAGTGTTTTATGATTTTAACCTAAGCTAAGGACCACCATCAACACTAGTGTTTAGGGTTTGGGGCTTTGCTCTGAACCAATTTTCTAATGTTTTAATGTTTCTCCTCTATTAGCAGCAGCTATGAAGATGGTGTAGAATAGAAGACATGAGGCTGGTTTGAAAAATGGTTAGAGAGTTGGTTTCTATGGTTTCTTCAATGGTGTGCTCGAGTATTTCTTGTTAACTCTTTGGTCTTATCTTGGGTTGCGTAAAGAGCATGTAATGATCTTTGATGTTAATGGAAGTTTTTCTGGTGGTGTTGGCCATGGACGTAGCCTGTAAAGGTGAACCACGTATATCTTATGTTGTGGTTGTGTGTCTTATTTATCTTTTGTCTCTGTTGCTTCTCCCATGTTTGGTTCAAATCACCAATTGCCCTTTGTGATCCTGTATTCCGCTGCACTCAAGGTTCCAATTTTCCCAACAATAGGTATCAGAGCCCAGGACGGGTCATTGTGATTAAACCTGGTATTGAACGATGGTTTATGGTTCTGGTGGAGAAATATGTTCTGGAGATAATGTTTCAGCCGGTATTTACACAAAGATGAGGTTCAACTTGGTCGAAGTTTATGTTCTTTGTTTAGTTTTATGTTGTAGTATGGGATGCAAAATATAGCGGAATGAGGTGGAATACATATTTACTTCTTGAGGGTGTTAGTAACCATACACTATAAAGAATGGGTTTCAATGTTTGAAGAAAGGATGAGATGGTGTGGTCTCATGTAGAAGCAAGTCCAGTAACTCTTCGAAGTTATGCACGAGATCTTATAGATTTATGTTCTTAAGTCTATGTTAAAGTATTCTTGATGGATTGCACGTAATATCAAGATTGTGCCCGATCTCGGAAGCATGTACCACGGTAATATGAGCATTCACACGATATATATTCTGAACGAGTATGTTGGGTGTGATGGTGGTAAAAAAAAGAATGTCAGATTGGTGATGGCTTTGGGAATCGCTTAAAGGATTTAGCCTGTTAACCACAGTGGAGGTGTCTGATGGTTTGTTTCAGATACAAAGTAATTATTACATGTGCTGGAGTATGATATTAAAGCTAATTATTCCTTTCTGTATTAGAGATCCATATGTTTTTATCTTACTGGTTAGGTGGAGCTAGCGGTGATTCTTTTGGATGGTTCTCTTGGTGATCAATAGTGGAGTCTGTGCAAGGATTCGTTGATAGTGATTGAAGATTTTCATGGTGTTTTTGAAGCATGGCCAGTTTCACAAGTGTTCTTCATGAAGAAGATGGTCAGAAAACATTTATCAACATCATGGTATTTTGGTCTGAGAGATGGTTCTATAAAGGTGGAAGTTCGGGTTTGAGCTTCATAAGCAATTATACGGGTATATAGAGATGGTGAACAACTATGGTGGAAGATGAATGTAATTTCATGTATTCGTCTCATGCTTGAAAGCATGATCCGAGGTGGAGAATTGTTAGTCGGTGGTTAAAGTTTGACTTTTGGTTAAACTTTTTCTTGTGCCAACTTGTTCCTAAAGTTTATGAATTAACTTAATAGCCAAGTTAGGAGAAATAACTTGTTCCTAAAGATAAGGTTTCTTAAGGTTAAGTTTGTGTTCTCTATATATATATATTGTTAGAATTGTAGAGTTGTTTAATAATCCAACCTAGAAGAGTGGTAAATCATTGTGCTTAGAATTTTGGTCTCTTTGGTAGCGAGGGTAGTGTGCTACCGTGAAGGTCAATATCGGTGTGATAGAAAAAATTATAGAGAGAGGATTTTGGTGTTCTAGTGTTTAGGGTTTGGGGCTTTGCCCTAAACCTAGTTTCTAGTGTTTTAATGTTTCTCATGTGTTAGCAGCATCTATGAAGATAGTGTAGAAGAAAAGACATGAGGTTGGTTTGAAGAATGGTTAAAGAGTTGGTTTCTATGGTTTCTTCAATGTTGTTCTCGGGTATGTCTTGTTAACTCTTTGGTCTTCTCTTGGCTTGCGGAAAGAGCATGTAATGGTCTTTGATGTTAATGAAAGTTTTTCTGGTGGTGTTGGCCGTGGACGTAGACTGTAAAGGTGAACCACGTATATCTTGTGTTGTGGTTGTGTGTCTTCTTTATCTTTTGTCTCTATTGTTTCTCCTATGTTTGGTTCAAATCACCAATTGCCCTTTATGATCCTGATTTCCGTTGCGCTCGGGGTGCCAATTTTCCCAACAAATGGAACTTATATCGAAAAATATTTCAGGGGTATTCTTATTAAATGATTTGGTAGCTTTCCTTGAAATTATTCTAGCATATCCGTACAGTACAGACGTTGAATTATAAATCCAAAAATAAGATGTTAAACGTTGATTCCAACAACAATTTGCCACTACCCATCTTAAGTACATTGGAAACTTGAAATTCTTTTGGTTTCTTGTGTGATACGGAAATCGAAGTAAGTTGTTAGTTCTAACAACATCATTCCCTTGCTACCACTTTTACTGATAAAATCGAGTTTTAATTTTTGAAACCATCCATAAACAGTAAACCTTCGCCTATTTCAAGTTGCATTTCCACATCTAGATTTGAAAATAATTATATCCAAATATTTGCGAGAGAATATATATATATAACTCATCATGTTAATTATGGAGAAATAGAGCTTGTTGCATGGTATGAATTTCATCGTAGTGCTATGTATCTTTCAGCATAATCATATATGGAACTGAAGAGTCGCGACCTAAAGGCATTTAGGGAAGGAAGCCTATCTATTCATTATGCAAACATCTATTGCTTCAAATGATGCAAAACATTGTTACATACGAAGGACATTTCTAACAACTTATGCTCACCAGGAAATGGAGATAACTTTAGCTGCTCATCATGAGAGATTGATGAGCACGAAAGTGCGATGCATTTTCACCCATAAATACATTAGCTAGGACTCATTTTATCACTAATAATCTTGTTTGTAGGTGTTTTTGTCAAATTAGCTTTTATGGATAAATCAGCTCGAAAAGTTGTTAAAAGCACCCCCGGAGAGCATTTACTAAACGGACTCCCAAATTGGATAAGGGGCAACCAGTTTATAAGGGGCACCTCCCTGCTATCGGCACCTCAAACTTCGCTAAGGGCACCCTCATCTTCTTACTTGTGAAGAACAGTTTTGGCGGGAAAATTTGTTTGAAAGTGCGAAAGTTCTGTGGAAGATTTTGGACGTGTTTAAAGGAGATTAAATAGCTGGATTTGACTTAGAAGATCCTGTTTCGACTAAACAGGGATGGTAAGATCCTTGGAATCAATTTGATTTGGTCGAATAATCGTGTGGATGCAAAACAAGGAGTGAGGGAAAACTCGGATATTCTTGCATTTATCCTTTGAAGATCTGTGGAGATTTATGGCGATATTTTGGATTATATTTGACTGGGAGTGCCATGTTAAGACCAAACAGGTCTGCTAACGTGTGTAGTTTCGATAAAAAGGGTTAGAACGTGCAACCACAAGAAAACAGAACAAGCCATGTGTGGGAGAAATACTCGATATATTTTCTGCTATATTTTGGGGATTACATGAGGCTACAATGTGTGTTGAATAATTCTGGGACTTGTTTACCACGAGTTTAGGGTGAGTTAAGCAACAACAGATGCGTGAGAGGGAAGAAAAATAAAATTATTCTCGTATCTTGCTTTAGAAGGAAAGAGGAATATTTTGGAGTTATGGCAGTGATTTGGAGGGGCAGTTGGAGGATTTACGGAGCTCATAGAGGGGGATCGAGTGATTGGGGAGGCTACAGAGTAGAGAGAATTGTTGCAGAGAAATCTGCAGTAGCAGAAGAAAAATAAGGATAAAACGAAGAATAGACTTGCAAAGACAGTAGTAAAACTACTGTCGTTCATGCTTAAAATATAAGACTGTTTTTCTGCGACAGTTTACAAATATATTTTTTCTGTAACAAGGGATTAAGTGTAACGGTCAGTTTGTAGAGGCCATCAACTGTTGCAAATTTCCAGTTTATATTGTTTTCTCTTCTTTTCTTCATTGTAAGCACCATTTGAGCTATAAAAAAATATTTTGAGTGTGTCTACAATATGAATAGCTAAACCCCTACACTGGGTCGACAGAGGAACCCGAACTTCACACATGGGTGAATTTATTCTATTTTCTATTTGACTTTTGCACTTATTTTGAATTGATATATTTATGATTCGATAAAATTAGTTGTGATTCAATTAGATAGGTTATGGTTTGTTTAGATAATCTATGCTTAGGGGATACAATTAATGTTTTGAGGATCTACTTTGGCAAAACAAGAGTCGATGTTTTATTTATTTACTAGGAGATAATTGTGGAGAATAAATAATTGAACCTCGTGTTGTGAATTAGGTGGAATCTTAGAACCAGTGACTCTCTCTTTTATTATTTTCATCAACCTTTAAATTTAATCTTCGCAAATCTGAGAGAACGAATCTTAATTACTTCTACAAAAACTTTGAAAAATCTTCAATCAGAGATGAGAGAGAGAGCGAGAGCGCGTCAGAAAGGAGATGGAGGAGAAAATTGATTCAATTGGAGCATAAAAGTTTTGAGATTACAATGGAAACTCTAGGGAATCAAGAGTTGGTGAAAATTCTTGAGAGGGTATGGGGAGGAGCACGAGCATGGATTGCATTGTCGAGGGATTTGGTTTTATGGGTTATTTCAAATCTGAAAGCTTTTCGTAAAGGAAAAAAAATAAGGGAAACAAGTTTGAGAAGGAAGATGGTGAAACACAATTGTGTTTAAAATCTAAAAATATAAAGGAGGTGAATATATACGAATTTCAAGATACAGAGAAGGAGAAGCAAATAGAGCGGTGAGTATTTGTATTCCAAGTGGAGACAATAAGAGTTGTTGGTCCATATTGGCGGAGGTGTTAGATTTATTGAATATTCTGATCAAATATTCAAAATATAGATTAAATATGTTCTCAGTAAATAGAGATGTACAAGAGATAAAACCGAAGTGGTTACATAGCTGATTTTGGTTAGTTACAAGTTAAAGTAACTTGACTATTCAAGTTTGGAGGTGTCTGTTCACAATAGACACAAGGGATGTTTTCTCATATGGGTTAGGAAGAGATCCATCTCTTGAGAACCTATAAAAGAACTCATGCATGTCAGACATAACTGTGAGTTGTATTCTCTTCTGTTTTCTATGTTTGTGTTACATAGAACAAGTAGTAATATCAAAGGAGTTCAAGGGTGATTCACCGATTTTGTTGGTCGTCGATCACACAAGGCTTGTTGTATCTTGGAAACGATTTGCAATTAGTCCCTGCAACAACTTTAATCGAGTGGGAGCAAATAACGCTTTAAAGAAAGCGTGTTACACGCCTCGAGACTAAATTGTTTCTATTCCATGCCCTAAAATTTCCAACATTTTTAAAGCGTTATCTATATGAATGGAATTGGAACAATTACAGTTTGTTTATGGCTGGCGCGGACATCAGGAACTACTTGGGTATTCTTCGTGTGACGAAGAAACCAGAAAGACGAATTGAGAAATAGACATCGAGGCTACTGATGGGGTTGCATGATTCAAATATATGTTCAGAAATTTACAAGCCAGGAAACATAAAATGTGGTTTCGGACCCATTGCTTTCGAAAGAAACAAGGAAGAAAAGGAAGAGGAAAAACAGACGCCCAACAACAAACCACACCAGGACGTTCACAACCAATCTCTGCGTGTTTGTAATGACCCTCAAGCTCGTCAACGCTATTAGACCAGTCAAGAGACGTTTAGTCGATAATAACCTGATTAGTTTAACACGAACGTTAATTATTAGAAATTAATCTAACAACGATCTAGATACGAAACTAATACCACCGGATAGATCTCGAGAAGTTA
This sequence comes from Papaver bracteatum, assembly GCA_023529315.1. Lineage (NCBI taxonomy): Eukaryota > Viridiplantae > Streptophyta > Magnoliopsida > Ranunculales > Papaveraceae > Papaver > Papaver bracteatum. The sequence goes on from JAJJWX010003662.1 coordinate 73,123, forward strand.
TGCGGAATGGACTACTTGAATGTGTCATTCGGATACCGTACGAAGAAGATATTATAAAAATTATGAGAAAGGGAAAAATAGTCATCTTGCAGCATAGCCGACATGGGCTCCCCATATCGTTTTGTAGAGTATATTTATCATTTGTCTTTGGCCTTATCAGATCCAGTCGAGCAAATAACTCATTCAGCTTTCTTCTTCTCTTTCTTTCTCGTTCTTCTTCTTCATTCTTCTCTTTTTCTCCCTCGTTATTCTGTTCTTCTTATGTGTGAGTTTTGATTGATGAAATGGAATTTTGAGGTCAAGGGAAGACGAGTAGATCAGTTAATGAACGTTAACGGTGGTGTTGATGAATTGGGTTCGACGAAAAAAATAAAACAGAGAATCTAAGTTAGGGTTTTAGAGTTTGTTTTGAGATTTCGTGGAACTTATTAGCGGATTGAGTTGTTAGAAGATGAAGAATGATTGGGTTGATGTTTAATTGATTTTCAGAGGATGTTCTCATGAAGAATCAGAGTTAGGGCTTCTCAGAAATTGAATTAGGGTTGTGATAAAATCCAAGGGAGATGAAATTGAGGAGTTAAATGGATGTTATGAACTCGAATTGGGGATTAAGAATCGATCTAGGGTTCATCTGAGGGTTGATGGTGATGATGAAGACTTAGGTTTTTATTTGAGATTGAGAATAAAAGACTAATTTCAGAGAGTAATTGATGACGGTGGTGTTTCTTCAAAACCTGTTTCAAACTCAGGGGAGATGAAAATCAGAGTTTCATCTCAGTGGGTAAAGGAACAACAATTCAGGGAATACTATTGTTGGGTAAGTCTCTAATTGTCTCGATTGTTAGTATTTGATTTGAATGTTCATAATTTTTGAGACTCTATGATTGTGTCTGAGTTGATATGGATTATGAGATGTTCATGAAGTTACTATCTCTGTTAGGGTATATGAATATTTGATGTTGTTGAGATGATATTTCAGTTGCAGTTAAAACATAATGGATGGTAATTGGATTGAGTTATTGAAGATGTTGTTTGAATTGAATTGATGGTGTTGGTATGGAGTTGCAGGGGAATTGTGTTTAGATGTTTTTGTTATTTGTTTGGATGTTGGTGTTAGTATCAAATGGGAATGGAGTTTGTTGTTGAGTTACATGGAATAGATGTTGAGAGAAGTGATTGCTTGTATTCAGTGGAGGATGAAGTCAGTTATCATAAAGAATAAGGGTTCCATTGTTGCTGACAGTAGTGGTGTAATGGATTGCAGGGTTGTAGAGATAAGAATATACAGAGTTGTTATTTGGTAGTGGTTATGGTGTTGTGGTTCATGGAGTTTGCAGTGTTACTGAGATGGGTGTATGAAATGTTGTAGGTACAAGAAGAATAGAATTGGAAGGGTAATGAAGTTGTGGTATTATAACTGAACCTTGAACAAGGTTATTGTGCAGTTAAAGTGATTAATGGATAATCTGTATATCAAAATTGAAATAGAAATGAGACTGGTGGAGATGAAATTAGATTTGTTTGGGTGTATGTGTTGGTGGTTTAAGGAGTGTTTAATAGTTCAGTTGAGGGAGTGAACTGAATTTAGAAAAAGCTGAGTATTGCTTGGTACTACAATTATAGGTAATTTGTATTTGAATTTAAAGTGAGTTATGAAGTTTATATGCATTGAATGTATGATTGAAGTGTTAAGCTGAAGTTGATATTTGCGGAAAATCTAGTAGAACTGAATAAAGAGAAGTTAAATGGTTGATTGTAGAGTTGTAGATTGTGTTGGATGTGAAAAGCTTGGAACTGCATATTACAGGTAATCAAAGTTGTTGTTTGTAAATGAACGTCTTTGTTGTTTTGTATTTGAATTGAATTGAGTTGTTAAACAAGAAGTTGGGAAGGTAGGAATTTTAGTTGAAGTGAAGTTGTGAGTGAATTAGACCTATTAGTCATCCCAGTCAGTATAACTGACTCAATTTGTTTGTCTGACTGAGTCGAGTTGACCCTTTTTAACCGAGTTGAAACGGTTTGACTCAGTGGACCTTGACCGAGTTAACTAGTTGACTTGACCGAGTTAACCAATAGACTTGACCTTGACCATTTACCCGAGACTTTGACTGTTGACTTGACCTTTATACGTTGACCGTCAGTTGACCCACTGGACTGTTAGTGACCGTTTGTTGACCAGATGGACTGGACCTTAGTTTATTGGGCTGGTTTAGGAGACATGGGCTTAGGTTATGTTTCTTAATTAGATGTTTTGGTCCTCTTGCGGTCCGAATTAGACTTTGGTTTCTTCTACAAAGTTGTAGATATTCAAAAGACTTATATAATAGACTATAGAACCAACCTAATTCAATTATTAAACCTTAGTTATGCATTAATTGGGCTTAATTGGGCTTAAAACCATTAGTTAGACGTGTATGAGCCTTTTGGCTAAACTCTTAGAATGTTTCTTTGATTAACAGTTAGTATTAACAACGATCGATTGAAAGGACGAACCAGTGGATTGTGGATCTCGAGGTAGGCGTGGATTGTCATCAAAAAAAGGTGTGGGAATGCATTTGACTCTCTTGTAATCATTATTGTTGCTTTTATAAATGTTTATGCTTAACAAACTCATGCATTGTCTGTCCTTGCATTCCATGCTTTGTTAAAATGCATTATGATAATCATGTTAATTATGTGAATCTTTCCATGATTCGGAAAGGACTTGTATTTTTTTGTTGTCAATATGAATTGTTATGGGAAATGAGAATTTCCACTTGTGGTATATATGATACGCTCCTTCACATTTATACCTACTTTAATTCAGCTTTTATTGTTTAGAGTTGGTCACCATGGTCTTGGTGGCATCCATAGCTAAATAGGTGTAAATTGCCGGTTAGGAATTTACAACCATATTAGTACATTGTTTGACGAAGGAGTTTGGTCCATATACATGTATGATTACTTCAGTGACTTAGTCACTATTTAATGTTTCGGAAAAACATGTATTGTTTTTCAACACTTGCCTATGATTACTTAGAAGTTTAAATGTTAATTATTCCCGCCGGTTTATTGAAAGATCAAGTTGTCGTAAAAGCTCCAAGGGTTGAGTTCGCTAGTTGATTAACTTCTGTTATGTTTATTATGTTGTATATTTTATTTGAAAACCAAATGACTATTGTATATGTATCATTTGAGAGAAGATCTTGTATATATATTTCTGAGAGGGGCTAGTTTTGGGTTAAGTTTTATAACTGATGAATTATTTGATTGATTCAGTAAATGTTTAGTTTTAGTGCCTCTATATTTAGTTAATCTCTTGGATTAGTCAGTTGTTAGCTTAGGGGGTGATACAAAAGTTGGTATCAGAGCTCACTATTAGATCTAATATGGGAAATAATAGGAATAGCCAGTGCCAGTTAGTGAACTAGATTAGTTAGAACTGGGTCGGGTTGTGAGATAAATATTAATCACTAAAACCTATCAATAATTAAATAATTATTTGATTGATTGATTTGTTTATTTGTTTGGTTGTTTGTGTACTGAAATAAGAATTGTAGAATACACCAATAACTTTAGCTAATAACAATTTGAGAATAATTAATCTAAAAAGTATGAACACGTAAACAATCTAATACTATAATAATAACAGTGAGATTAGTATTATTGATATATCTTGTAAATCACAGAGAAACTTACTTAAAAATATCAACTTATATAAAGAGTAAACAAATTATAATTACACAAGGGTTAATAATATTTTTGGGACTTTATAATAATTGTAAGAATAGTTTGAATAATAATCGAACCATCAGTGTTGATAAAAAATATTGTAATAATAACTGTAGATGATAATAAAAGTAATAATAATAATTTTCCTTCAAAAAAAATTAGCATCATGTTGAACTTAACTAATATTTCATTAAAACTAAATAACGACAAAAATAATAATTATGGTTAAATAACTATGAAAAACTATTAGCACTTATGTACGGTTAAATTCTCTAAATTTTTATAAATTAAACGAATGACAATTATAAATGTATGTTTTGCGTTTAAACTAGATATTTAATATAATACTTACTAGATGTTTTAAGAAAGAGAGGACATAATGTATAAAATACAAAGACTCAACTTGTTAGTAACCTTGTACCTGAAGTATTTTTAATCAAACAGTTGATCCAATAAATCTTTAAAATGTAACAAATAGTCATGATGTAATAATAATAGTATTATGCAACGTCTCAACCCTTTTGAGGATTAATACAAATTAATATATGTTTCCTTCAAATATAAATAAATAATAGTAATCAGATGCTTAGTGTAATAATACTAAAATAAAAAGAAAATAAATTCATATATTGATAGGATCCTTCTTCATAAATAAATTCAATAATATTTTAAAGTTGAAAAATTAGTATGACGAACTTAAATTGTTAGAATTTAGATTAGTATTATATTGAGCATAACTTAAATTAAAATCTCATTTACAAATATATATATATATATAGTGATAAAATAATGATTAGGATTAAATAGCTATGGAAAATTACTAGTGCTAAACTATGGTTAAGTTTGCAAAGTTAACTAATAACAATTTAGAATTATGAGTTTTTCGTTCAAACCAAATAGTTAATATAAGACATATAATGCATAAAATAAAGACTAAAACTTGTTAACAATCTTATACCCAGATTATTTTTAGTACAATAAAAGATTCACTAAATCACTAAATTATACACATGAAGTGATATTTTATAAATCTTGAATTCTTAGAACAAAATTAGACTTAAAGGAGAGTAATTTGTCTATGAATAAGATACTTATTATTAATACAGAAATTTTAAGATTATGAAGATATACTAAATTTTTATGCAGACTCAAATTTAAATCATATTAAATTACTAACGCCAATATTTAAATAAGAGTTAGTTTACAGATTCGATATGAATAAATAAAATCATTTATATCAATCTCTACGTAAATGTACAGTTATATTTAGAACATTACGGCTTAGTGTATCAACTGGATTATTAACTTAAGAATAATGAAAATGATACTATAATTAAGACCATAATTTTTGATAAGATAAGAAAGTAATAATACTAAATAATGATAATTATTATAAATTTAGAGTTATTGTAAATATCATTTGGATAATTATTATTGGACAGTAATAGTGAAGTGTAATTTTTATTAATAGTACAACTTACATTACATAGCAATAAAATAAATTTAAGGAAATAAAGTTAGATGAAATCAAATCTAGTATTGATAGTAAAATTAAAATTTGGCAGTATGATTAATGACGATTAACTTTTATCGGTTTAAGAAATAAGAAATAAATGTAATAATAATAATAATAAAATATTAATACCAGACAACTATGAAAAATTGTTAGAAGTTATTTATTTATATCGAGTCACATAATGAGATAAATAAATAGATACATTGAAAATAGTAATAGTAACATTTGGATAATGATTATAACATTCAGTCATTCTTAAATAGTAAATGAATCTGAAATTATATAGGGCATTACAACAAGATTAAAAGTATCAGATGTCTAAATTGACGTTAAATCGAAATTGGATTTATATTTGATAAAACGAATAAATAATAACAACAACAAAGAAAAATAAAATTTGATGATTAAGTTCCTTAAAATGATGTAACTATTTATATAATTTATGAAGTAAAATTTTAAGCTAAATCAGTTACAATAGAATTTAGAGATTAATTAGTCATATTAAGTTAGCATTTAATTAATCCAGCACTGGGGAATAGTGAAGGTTGTGTTTTCTCTGTTCGTAGGAAGGCATTGTTGGGACTGGACAACCTTGAAAGGGAAACTGCATTCAGAGATGACCGATCATAGAAGTTTAGTAAAATTATTTAGGAAACCAATAATTATAATTTTACTTGGAAAGATTCATAGGATTATCCCTTGTAATTAGAAACGGATATTTTATAAAATAGAAATTAGTGTGAGGAGCTAGTTTTTCATTATAGAAATTAAGAATTTGGACCTAGTCATCTGTTGGAAATTAATTCAGCATAGTGACCTTAGAAACAATCATCTTATGGAATATGAATTTAGTCTATTGAACCTAGAGCCACAAATTTTAGTTATAGAAAACCATATAGGATTGTGCTTTGTTTTATGTTGTTTGCGCTTAGACAAGAGATGGGATTATTCTATAAGGTGGGGAGTATATGAAGATCAGAAGGATGGTTCGATTTTCGAGGACGAAAAATGATATAAGGTGGGGAGAATATAATGACCCTCAAGCTCGTCAACGCTATTAGACCAGTCAAGAGATGTTTAATCGATAATAACCTGATTAGTTTAACTAATTATTAGAAATTAATCTAAAAACGATCTATATACGAAACTAGTACCACTAGATAGATCTCGAGAAGTTATGCGGAATGGACTACTTGAACGTGTCATTCGGATACCGTACGAAGAAGATATTATAAAAATTATGAGAAAGGCAAAATAGTCATCTTGCAGCTTAGCCGACATGGGCTCCCCATATCATTTTATCGAGTATATTTATCATTTGTCTTTGGCCTTATTAGATCCAGTCGAGCAAATAACTCATTCAGCTTTCTTCTTGTCTTTCTTTCTCGTTCTTCTTCTTCATTCTTCTCTTTTTCTCTCTCGTTCCTCTATTCTTCTTATGTGTGAGTTTTGATTGATGAAATGGAATTTTGAGGTCAAGGGAAGACGAGTATATCAGTTAGTGAACGTTAACGATGGTGTTGATGAATTGGGTTCGACGAAAAAAAATGAAACAGAGAATCTGAGTTAGGGTTTTAGAGTTTGTTTTGAGATTTCGTGGAACTGATTAGTGGATTGAGTTGTTAGAAGATGAAGAATGATTGGGTTGACGTTTAATTGATTTTTAGAGGATGTTCTCATGAAGAATCAGAGTTAGGGCTTCTCAGAAATTAAATTAGGGTTGTGATAAAAGCCAAGGGAGATGAAATTGAGGAGTTGAATGGATGTTATGAACTCGAATTGGGGATTAAAAATCGATCTAGGGTTCATCTGAGGGTTGATGGTGATGATGAAGACTTAGGTTTTTATTTGAGATTGAGAATAGAAGACTAATTTCAGAGAGTAATTGATGACGGTGGTGTTGCTTCAAAAGCTATTTCAAACTCAAGGGAGATAAAAATTAGAGTTTCGGCTCGATTGGGTGAAGGAACAACAATTGGGAAGACTATTGTTGGTAAGTCTCTAATTGTCTCGATTGTTAGTATTTTGATTTGAATGTTCATAATTTTTTGAGACTACGTGGATTGTGTAATGCGAGTTGAGATGGATTATGAGATGTTCATGAAGTTACTATCTCAGTTAAGGTATATGAATATTTGATGTTGTTGAGCTGATATTTCAGTTGCGGTTAAAACATAATGGATGGTAATTGGATTGAGTTATTGAAGATGTTGTTTTAATTGAACTGATGGTGTTGGTAGGGAGTTGCAGGGGAATTGTGTTTAGATGTTTTTGTTATATGTTTGGATGTTGGTGTTAGTATGAAATGATAATGGAGTTTGTTGTTGAGTTACATGGAATAGATGTTGATTGCTTGTATTCAGTGGAGGTTGAAGTCAGTTATCATAAAGAATAAGAGTTCCATTGTTGCTGACAGTAGTGGTGTAATGGATTGCAGGGTTGTAGAGACAAGAATAGACAGAGTTGTTATTTGGTAGTGGTTATGGTGTTGTGGTTCATGGAGTTTGTACTGTTACTGAGATGGGTGTATGAACTGTTGTAGGTGCAAGTAGAATGGAATAGGAAGGGTAATGAAGTTGTGGTATTACAACTGAACCTTGAACAAGGTTGTTGTGCAGTTAAAGTGATTAATGGATAATTTGTATATCAGAATTGAAATAGAAATGGTACTGGTGGAGATGAAATTAGAATTGGTTGGGTGTGTGTGTTAGTGGTTAAGGAGTGTTTAACAGTTCAGTTGAGGGAGTGAACTGAATTTAGAAGAAGCTAAGTATTGCTTGGTACTACAATTACAGGTAATTTGTGTTTGAATTTAAAGTGAGTTATGAAGTTTATATGCATTGAATGTATGATTGAAGTGTTAAGCTGAAGTTGATATTTGTGGACAATCTAGTATAACTGAATAAAGAGAAGTTAAATGGTTGATTGTAGAGTTGTAGATTGTGTTGGATGTGAAAATATTAGAACTGCATATTTCAGGTAATCGAAGTTGTTTTTTGTAAATGAACTTCTTTGTTGTTTTGTATTTGAATTGAATTGAGTTGTTAAACAACAATTTGAGAAGGTAGGAATTTTAGTTGAAGTGAAGTTGTAAGTGAATTAGACCTATTAGTCATCCCAGTCAGTATAGCTGACTCAATTTGTTTGTCTGACTGGGTCGAGTTGACCCTGTTTAACCGAGTTGAATCGGTTTGACTCAGTGGACCTTGACCGAGTTAACCAGCAGACTTGACCTTGACCATTTTCCCGGGACTTTCACTGTTGACTTGACCTTTATACGTTGACCGTCAGTTGACCCAGTGGACTGTTAGTGACCGTTTGTTGACCAGATGGATTGGACCTTAGTTTAATGGGCTGGTTTAGGAGACTTGGGCTTAGGGCATTTTTCTTAATTAGATGTTTTGGTCCTCTTGCGGTCCGAATTAGACTTTGGTTTCTTCTACAAAGTTGTAGATATTCACAAGACTTATCTAATAGACTATAGAACCAACCTAATTCAATTATTAAACCTTAGTTATGCATTAATTGGGCTTAATTGGGCTTAAAACCATTAGTTAGACGTGTATGAGCCTTTTGGCTAAACTCTTAGAATGTTTCTTTGATTAACAGTTAGTATTAACAACGATCGATTGAAAGGACGAACTAGTGGATTGTGGATCTCGAGGTAGGCGTGGCTTGTCATCAAAAAAAGGTGTGGGAATGCATTTGAATCTCTTGTAATCATTATTGTTGCTTTTATAAATGTTTATGCTTAGCAAACTCATGCATTGTCTGTCCTTGCATTCCATGCTTTGTTTAAAATGCATTATGATAATCATGTTAATTATGTGAATCTTTCCACGATTCGGAAAGGACTTGTATTGTTTTGTTGTCAATATGAATTATTATGGGAAATGATAATTTCCACTTGTGGTATATAGGATACGCTCCTTCACATTTATACCTACTTTAATTCAGCTTTTATTGTTTAGAGTTGGTCACCATGGTCTTGGTGGCATCCATAGCTAAATAGGTTTGAATTTCCGGTTAGGAATTTACAACCACATTAGTACCTTTTTTGATAAAGGAGTTTGTTCCATATACATGTATGATTACTTCAGCGACTTAGTCACTGTTTAATGTTTCGGAAAAACATGTATTGTTTTCCAACACTTGCCTATGATTACTTAGAAGTTTACATGTTAATTATTCCCACTTCAGTTTCTGTGAAAGATCAGAGTTGCGCAGCGAAAGCTCCAAGGGTTGAGTTCGCTAGTTGATTAACTTCTGTTATGTTTATTATGTTGTATATTTTATTTGAAAACCAAATGACTATTATATATGTATCATTTGAGAGAATATCTTGTATATATATTTCTGAGAGGGGCTAGTTTTGGGTTAAGTTTTATAGATGATGAATTATTTGATTGATTCAGTAAATGTTTAATTTTAGTGCCTCTATATTTAGTTAATCTCTTAGATTAGTCAGCTGTTAGCTTAGGGGGCGATACAATGTTAATGTTTTTTCACCAGAACATTGGTGCTTACATGCCAAACGGTTATTGGCAGGAGAAAGGAAATGGCAACGAAAACAGATAAGATTAGCACTAGAGAACAAGGAGGGAAGGAATTTTCAGAGTGCACTTGTACGACTCCTCCATTCCATAAATCGTTGGAAGAATTGTTGTTGTATCTGGAAACTTCGAAATCAATTGATGGGCATTATTGTTACTGAATATTGGTGAATGAATACCAACAGCCAGTGCTAGGGGTACTGCCATTAAACCAGATAAGTGTATCTACTTTTTCTTTTCCTGTTATTATGATGACAAATCCTAAATTAGGGAATACGTCACGTTTATTTCTCTTAGTGAGTACATGATTTGTAGGTTTGCATATATATATGTTTGGTTTGTGTCCTAGATATTTGATTAAATATCTAAGTCAGAAATTCATTGGTATAGCCAAACCTTAATTATATATGTGAACATGGATTAGCGGGAATCATATGATGATGTGTATTTTACAATCTGGCTTATGTATGTATATAGTGGTGCATATTTTGAACTAATTATAGTAAGGGGTTGTCATACCTATGGGCTATGAGTTTGGTTCATATGTTTTACTGTTGCATACATTTTTTGCAAGTGTGATTGATGCATGTCTAGCAGGAAATGAAAACAAAACATGTTAATATTGTGATTACTGAAACTGTGGTGCTAATGAATTTTTATTTCAACTAAGATTATTTGGCCTGTAATTTCACAAGACTATGGATGATGGTTGCTTTGAGCAATAAGAAGTCAATGACTTTGTATTGAAGTGGTGTTTCAATACAAAGTAGTTGAATTTTGTGACTACTCAGAGATGATGAAATTTTTAGCAAGCGAGATGCATTTTATTTACCATTAATAGGTGGTATATGTGAATACATCTGTACATACTTACTTATCAAAGTAGTCGCTTTGATTGTGGAATCACAATTTTGAATTGCTTAACATACCAGGAATTCTAGTTTCATAACATAGAGAAATGATTATGAAATGTGCTCCGATAATACTTTTTGGCGGACCAGTTTAATACCTCTAAATGTGGGGTTAGAGACTCCAAAATACCTTGATCAGTTGATCAAAGGAATTTGTTTGGGAATATTGGAGTCTCTACTTCTCACAAATGAGTGTATTATAGAATTGACCCCTGCTAGTTCAAAACAGCATTTTGATTTGAAAATGTACTGTTCAGATTTGAGTATAGTATGCCAGACCATGGAATACTTACTTTACTAGATTTGTTTGCTTTCTAGGAATAACTTTGCAAATGGTAAAGTTTGGTGTTGGTTTGTTTTCTGCTTACTATCTCCATGCTGTGATCAGAACACCATTTGCTTACAATTTTCTTGAAGCAAAGAAATTGCGGGGGTGTTAAACTGTTATACGAATTGGTTCATGTTTATATTATCGCTACATTCACTTTGTTTCGAGGATGATCCATTTTGGTTGTTCATGAAACATGAAAGTTGTAGCGGAGTGGTACATTAAAGTGCTACACATGATCAATGTATGCAGGGAATTCTGTGATATATGTGGTCACTGGAATATTTGAATCCAAGAATCTTAAGCCTCAAATTATTAAAACTATGAAAATATCATGGTACTGAGATATGTGGCTATCATTCGATTTTAAATCTAATAGATAAAGGCCAAATCAGGTTAACCTGTCCCTTTAGTGAAGACTAAATTGTTGATTACTTCACTTGGTAAAGTGATGCGTTTTAGTATGCTAAGGCTTATATTTGGATAAGCAATCCGATCCTACACAGATTGGTGTCGACACTTTGATGGTAATTAGTTGGTCATTTAAACTAGTTTGAGTCATAGTGTTTATGACATTAAACACAGAGACTAAAGATTTGGCATCCTTATGAACTGAAGTATTGAATGTCGTCCGAAAATGGATTTGAGTAAAAAGATACCTTGAGAAGTCTGGCACGTCTAAGATGTGAACTGTTTCCATTAAACCGGCAAGACAATGGTATGTCCAGTTTCGAGTTGGATCTACATTTTCAGTATCTTTGCTGGAATATATATGGGATAACTAGAAATTTGTACAAGCAGATTGCTCAAAGGTATGTGTTATCGCGAAATCTCATCTTTTTTAGTCAATTCAAATCAACTAAATTTGAATTGTGCAACAAAACCAAACATATGGGTCTTCCTAATGTGCAAAGCTTAGTTTGAACATTGCATTGACGCCTTTGAGTTTTTGGTTGTATAACAAAGTGTTATTGCGCAATAGAAATATAAATCATCTAAAAGAAATGATGAATTTATGAATTTTAGTGCATCATAGAAGTGTGGGGGTAATGTATAAATCTTACATTTGTTCAGAAATTGATTGGGTCTATACTTATCAAACTATTATGGATGCTGCTCGTTGGTAACACAAACCATGAGTTTTGCAAAAGTGGTGCATTTAGAGCACTAACGAGTAGATAAGTCTACACTGGGCTACCTATCAACAACAATTAAACCTGCAAATGAGTAGTATGGTGTTTGGTTGAAAGGATTAATGAACCAGGAAAACAAATTTAAATTTGTTGTGATTATGCAGTCAACACAAAAGCCAAGCAAGGAGTACATTTGTGTTTGAAAAGGGTTTTTGGTTGTGAAGAGAAGATTAAGTTTCAAAGCAGAAACAATAGTTAAATTAACTGTGTAGTGGGATTGAAACCTTAATACTATTTAATCACCGGTAATGGTAACCTGACCGACCACTATAAAACGACTTGTTCGTCGGTTTAATAGGTAAAAACAAGTTACCGTTAAGTAATTAGTTTCAACACTTCAATTTTGAATTCCAATGATTGTGAAAATTAGTGTTGATGTGTGCCGTTATGGATAGAGGTTGATTGTTAATCTTAATGAAGTCCTGTTCTTTGTGAACAAGTTTTCAAAATTACTGGAAAACTGGAAGGATTTCACCTATGTGAGCATAGAAGTGGTGCCGCTTCTCATAAGAGTGAGGCTTTCTTTGGATTGCTCATGAAACCAGGAAAACACAAGGCCATAATAGTGATAAGCGGAAATGGAACTCATAATAGGTACAGATGTTTCTATGTGTGTGGTGTTTTCGGTTGTGTCACAATGGAGTAGAGGTTTAAAGCCAAGGATACCATCAACTTCGAAGTAACATTGAAACATTTACACTAAGCAAAAGTTTAATCTTCGTGACACCTTTGTGTATACGTAGAGACATCACATTACTTGTTTAAATTATTAGCAAATTCATATTTAATCTAGTGGGGGATTGTTGAATATTCTGATCAAATATTCAAAATATAGATTAAATATGTTCTTAGTAAATAGAGATGTACAAGAGATAAAACCGAAGTGGTTACATAACTGATTTTGGTTAGTTACAAGTTGAAGTAACTTGACTATTCAAGTTTGAAGGTATCTGTTCACAATAGCTACAAGGGATGTTTTCTCATATGGGTTAGGAAGAGATACATCTCTTGAGAACCTATAAAAGAACTCAGGTATGTCAGGCAGAACAGTAAGTTGTATTCTCTTCTCTTTTCTCTGCTTGTGTTTTATAGAACAAGTAGTAATATCAAAGGAGTTCAAGGGTGATTCACCGATTTTGTTGGTCGTCGATCATACAAGGCTTGTTGTATCCGGGAAGCGATTTGCAATTAGCCCCTGCAACAACTCTAATCGATTGGGAGCAAATAACACTTTAAAGAAAGCGTGTTACGCGCCTCAAGACTAAATTGTTTCTATTCCATGCCCTAAAATTTCCAACAAGATTTATATTTGGAGAAGGATGGTTTGAAGGGGTTTTTTCAAAAATAACTAACACGAAAATATTTTCCGATGGTGATGGAAGGTGAGAGGGTATCGGTGAAATCTAGAATACAAAGAAAAGGTTTAGTGGAGTGATAGACACTTTTTTGTGTCTGAATTGTCCTCAGTGTCTCTATTGTTAGTCTCGATTTTTGTACTAATTTTGGTGTTTTTATGTTTGTTTAGGTGTTTTTGAAGGAATACACTTGTGTGGAAAAAGTTGCTCAAAAAGTGCTTTTTGGACCCTCGGAGGAGATTTGCTAAACGGACCCCCTTTTCGGATAAGGGGCACCTCAATTGATAAGGGGAACCTTCTTTACTATTTGCACCCCAGAGCACCCACCTGCTAAAGGCACCCCAGTTTTGGTTATGGGTAAACCTTCTTCATAGTTCGAAATCTTAATTTTCGCGGGAAAAAGAAAGTTATCACCTGCGGAGCTTTTGAATCGATCTTTGGATAGGTTTGAAGGAGATTAAATAGCTGTAATTGGCATAGAACGTCCTGTTTTGATTAAACAGGGATGGTATGTCCGTTAAAAGTGATTAACTTGGGATGTATCATCGGAGACAAGGAAACAGGGGTGTACGTACATGAAGATATTCTCAATTAATCTCGAGAACATTTTGGTGAGATTTTCTCGTTCAGGGTTGGTAAGTGCATTCATTTCGATTAAATCACGGAATCTCGTCAAACATGGAAAGGTTTTGCTTCACGGGTCATTTTAGTTATGTTTGGGAACTGCATGAGGAGACAGCATGTTTTACTCTCTACAGTACGTGTTGGTGATGAGTTTGGAGCGTGTTAGATGGCTACAGACCTGTGAGAAAGTTGTTGTAAAAGGGAAGAAATCCCGTACATGGTAAGGAGAAATATTAAGAGAATAATCTCTTGATGGCGAAGATTTCAAGCATTTACTGTCGATATTTGAGACTCTTCTGGGTATAAAAAGGGTGCTTGAAGTTTATAGAGGGGGATGGAGTGAGTGGGAGACAAACAGAGAGTTGAGGACGGAGAAAAATCAAGTTGCAGACACGAACCAGTTCTGCTGGTGAAGAAGAACATGAAGAACATAAGACCATAGAAGACAGTCGTATTTCTACAGTATCAGCGACACTTCATAGTTATCATTTCTTTAACACTTTGGTTTGAAACACATATAACTGTTACAAAACCCAGTTTTAATAGTCTTTCTCCATTTTCATCATTTGTAAACACGGTTTGAGCAATGAAAAATTCGTTTGAGTGTGTTTTCACCATGACGAGCTAGACCCCATCACTGGGACGATGGAGGAAGCCGAATGTTATACGTGGGTAATTTTAATTAATTCTTTTTTATGACTTTTGCACTAATTAAAGTTGAATTATGATTTTGATTAATCAGTTGTCATTTCATTTGATGGGTCATGCTTGCTTAATTGTTTTGATGTCCCATGCTTAGGATTTACAATTGATATTTTGAGAATCTACCTTGGAAAAAATAAGAGTCTATGTTTTTATTTGTTGAGCGATAATTGTTAAAAGAATTAATATTTGAACCTTTTGTTATGAGTTCAGCCGAATCCTGAGTCCCAGCACATCTCTTCATCCTGTGACAATATTTGTATATATTTTTCTATTCTTTTATTTATAAGTTCTTAAAATCAATCTCATCAAGTCCGAGTGGACGACAACCTTACTACCACTTTCTACAACATTATTGATTCATATCAATTTTTGGCGTCGCCGACGCGGACTTGTGTATAAATTTGTTTTTAGGTTTTATCTTTATTTTATTTATTTTTGTTCTTTTTTACGCCTTTAGTATTTTTTTTTTATTCTTTTCAGATTTGGAGCGTAGCTACAAGGAAATAAAAAGTGCTATAAAAGGAAAGTATCGCCAAAGATGGAAAGAAAAGAGTAGTCCAAGGAATGAAGAAGATTTTGTACAAATTTATTTTATTTGGACTTTATTTCTTTTTATTTTTAGAAACTGTAAATAGGGTTTCACCGTTGTAATCTTTATTTTTATTTTTGGACTTTATTTTTGGACTTCTGGACATTTTTTTTAAACCCTAAGGAAGGGTTATTTAAATATAAACTGCACAGGGAAAGACGACGATTACGATATCGTCTTGGCCCCTCAGGTTCGTACATGACATAGGAGTCGTGGCCCGAGTCGACTTCAATGGTTCATCCCCCATCTGGAACGGGAGGTAAGAATTCTAAACACCCGCAAATCCCCCTGTCAGCGGGTTTACTGGATGATTTTGTATGCATATATGCTGAGGTCTTGAATACGGCTGCTTTAATTTCTTAGTAAAGGGCAAGGACTGGCCATACAAGATAGGATTCAGATTTCATCACCGTTCTCTTCTTGCCCGCCTTAGGAAAATGATACTTAACGTGAACCTAAGCCTAAAATACTGATTAGAATGAGACCGATAGGGTAACGAGCTTAATATGAAAGTCATTCGAAAAATATTGGTTACTCTTTTAAGCATACTTCAAAGTTCATGATGGTTTCTGTGAATTGAATGCGTGACTGCGCCGCCTTGTAATGCGGTGAGGCCTTGGGTATCATAGCTCCACGCAGCCTTTCCTCGCCTCATTCAACTTTTACTTAAACTCGGATTGATTCCAGAGGGTCTCGCCTTAAATTAACGAATTCCCTTTCGAAGGATTAGAAGCTGGTCTAGAAATAATCTAAGTGGAGCCATCATGCTTTTTGTTTGCTAGAAATCAGTAGGTTTGTTGTGGTCGAGTCATCCTTGTTTGTGTTTTTGTGAAATTCCCTTGCAGTTAGGATGTCGAACTGGTATTACGATAGCCAATACAACGAATATACGACTAATTTTCAAAATGGACATTACTTTGACCATAGTGTGAATAGTGGTTGGGAACGCCAATCTTTTGAAGGTTATGGTTCATACCATGGTAAGCCCGATTACTATTCGCATACCCACCTGTTATATGAGCAAAATTCCTATAATTTCTCTTCTCTAGATGAAGCACGTAAGATACTTGAGTCAACGCGTAAGTTACTTGAGTCGACACATAAGTTAGCGGACACAGATGACTTAGTTATGGACGAAAGAACTATAACGGTAAGTGAACCTTCTTTAGAAGATAACCTCAGGAAGTTAGCTGAGTCAACATGTAAGTTAACTGAGTCAACACGTGAGTTTGCTGAGTCAACACGTAGGCTTGAGTTAGAGACGAAGGAAAGAGTTGCTCGAATTACACATAATTGCCAATACATTCTTTCCAATATTACCCGTGAAAATGAGGATAATTTTTATCAAGATGATGAGGATAGAATTGGTAACACTACTTGTGTAGATGAGGTTCAACCATTTTCATGTTATTATGATTATGATGAGGACGGTCTTAATGAAGAATCTGAAGCTTTTAGGCATAGTGATCAGGAATTTGTTGCTCCAATTGAGCTTTATAATGATAGTAATATTTTTTGTTTAAATCCAAATAATTTTAATAATTATTCACCTATTCAAAATGATGAGGATTTGATTAGAAATACCCCCATTTTAGACGATATAGTATTTCCTTTTTACCAAGCCAATAATAATTTTGAGGAACGAGTTTATTCTGAGAATATTGTTTTAGAGTCTAGCGATTTAGAAAATTAGACTTAGAAAAAGAAAATGAACTCATAGAGCTTATAAATATGAGTGAGTATGCTTCACCTGAGTATAACCTACAAGAAGCAATTGACCATTTTCAGGATTCTGATGATCTAGAAATTAGGGAAATTATAGCTAGTTTATCTAGAGACACCCAAAATTCTAAGTTTGGGGGTAATTATCATTCTCCATGTGCCTTACCTTTAGCTCTTATAGAGATCCCTCACTTAGGACTTGATATATGTGCCTCAACCATTTGCATGCAGATTACCTTCATACTAGCTCTCCCGAACCTAGTAATGCCCATAAAGAAGTTCAGTTGTTAGAAACCCATCCTCTGGTTGATGTGTTTTACCCAGGCTATGATACCCAGATTGATTTTGTTTTCCCACCAAATATTTTTCAACCAATTGTGGGAACGTTTGAGTTTGAAATGTGTCAGTTATTAAGTTTTGAGACTAAGCCTAAGTACTTTAAGAGAATAGAATTGACACATTTGCTTAAAATTGACCACCTCTTTCATTGTGGTCAGCTGTGTGTGTCAAATCTAATTGACTTAGAGGATCCCTAGTTATTCAGGTTATTGTTATACGCTTCTAAGTTCTTAACTCTTCAACCTGATCTTCAGAATTCCTTTGAGGAAATCCAACCGATGAAAACTTTTTATCGAGACCCTTTTATAGAACCTGAATCTGAACCACAAGTACTATATATAGTTGTTTTACTTAAAAAATTAGATAAGGGTATGATCGGTATCTTTATGGTTTGTTGTAATTTCCTCTTCCTTTGGATAATACTTTTCGATCTATATGACCCGCAGTTATTCCGACTGCTGCTATATGATTCTTCGAGGTGACTAATCTCTTCCATTGTCTGGATGAAAACTTTAAACTTAGCACTTCTTGGGAGGTAACCTAATATTCTTGCAACACGGTGATATCTTTCCTTACTCTTTTCTTCAAGTGGTATCAGTTTCTCCTTGTTCATGCTTTTAATTTCATCTTTAGAACATTGAGGACAATGTCAGATTTAATTTTGGGGGTGGGTAAGAACTTTTTAGTTGCACTTTTGAAACTTCTAGTGTCACATGGTATCCGGTTAGCTAAGTTTACATACTGTTTCTCACCGAAAAGATATAAATTGGAATGCTAGGGATAACAACCTATTGACACATTAGAGAAAAAGACATTGAGATCCTTGAAATTCAGGAGAGAACATGTTATTTTTAGAGGGTAACCGTGATGGACCTAACCTTCCATGATGGAAAGGAAAGTAGGTCAGGAAATGCCAAAAAGACAAAGCAACCTCACAATGTAGTCTTAGTTATTGGATTACAACTCTCTTTCAGTAAAAACTTATCATCATCAACAAACGGAGCGACATCAAAAACTATGAAGAAAGTGGAAGATGTTTAATGTTTAGAAGCAACAATAGAAAATCAGAATTCAAAATCAAGGGTTACAAGAAGTTATAAGATCAAGAAAAATCAAACGATATAAGTTGTTGAAGTTTATGATACTAAGACATTACAAGTTGCGAAAATCCAAGTGTTAAATTTCTTCTGTGATGGCCATGTAAATTTTATCTTGTTACTCTACAAAAAAAAAAATGAAAAAAAAAAAAAAAAAATTTAAATTTTAAATAAGGCCATAGGGAAATAGAAATCTAAAAGGAAGTTTCAAGTGAGGAATCGTAGAGAAGAGTTAATTGTCAAGGTTCTACGAGGTTCAAGAGTTTATCATCAAAAGTTGAAGCCGAAGAAGACGTTGTTTCTACTGAGCACTATGAGAGAGTCGAAGAAAGATACATTTGGTTGCTTTGTTAGTCCTCTTTCAATCTGGCACAAGATCTTTCTAGCACTTGGTTTAACTCATCACACGTAATTAGTCCATTTGCAGCGAGATGTCCCTCTCATCTTTTTCTCTCTCCTAATCTTATCTAGCTGTGAATCAGCGGACGCATCCTACAATGTTTATCTAGATGTGTAGCAGATATCTTTTTATATATCTAGTAGTGTTGCGGATGTGTCTCCCCTTTTCTTTAGTCATCTTTAGAGCTGACACCTTTTCTTTGGCATTCTAGTTACTTGGAGATAGGTTGAGAATTTGTATGTCCTCATAGCTCTTTGGATACTTGTGACCAATTAGAAGTCAATCATGATTTTGTGGGTACACCTCTGGTAAACCCTCCCGAGATTAACTCGGTTTTATTTTTTATTTTATTTTATTTTAGTTTTTTAGTTTTTCTCGAGGACTAGCAAATAATAAGTTTGGGGGTATTTGATAGACACATTTTTGTGTCTGAATTGTCCTCAGTGTCTCTATTGTTAGTCTCGATTTTTGTACTAATTTTGGTGTTTTTATGTTTGTTTAGGTGTTTTTGAAGGAATACACTTGTGTGGAAAAAGTTGCTCAAAAAGTGCTTTTTGGACCCCCGGAGGAGATTTACTAAACGGACCCCCTTTTCGGATAAGGGGCACCTCAATTGATAAGGGGCACATTCTTTACTATTTGCACCCCAGAGCACCCAGCTGCTAAGGGAACCCCAGTTTTGGTTATGGGGCAACCTTCTTCATCGTTCAAATCTTAATTTTGGCGGGAAAAAGAAAGTTATCACCTGCGGAGCTTTTGAATCGATCTTTGGATGGGTTTGAAGGAGATTAAATAGCTGTAATTGGCATAGAACGTCCTGTTTTGATTAAACAGGGATGGTATGTCCGTTAAAAGTGATTAACTTGGGATGTATCGTCGGAGACAAGGAAACATGGGTGTAGGTACATGAAGATATTCTCCATTAATCTCGAGAACATTTTGGTGAGATTTTCTCGTTCAGGGTTGGCAAGTGCATTCATTTCGATTAAATCATGGAATATCGTCAAACAGGGAAAGGTTTTGCTTCACGGGTCATTTTAGTTATGTTTGGGAACTGCATGAGGAGACAACATGTTTTACTCTTTACAGTACGTTCTGGTGATGAGTTTGGAGTGTGTTAGATGGCTACAGACCCGTGTGAAGCTGTAAAAACGGAAGAAATCCCGTACATGGTAAATGAGAAATATTCCGAGAATAATCTCTTGATGGAGAAGATTTCAAGCATTTATTGTCGATATTTGAGACTTTTCTGGGTATAAAAAAGCTGCTTGAAGTTTATAGAGGGGGAAGGAGTGAGAGGGGGGAAAACAGAGAGTTGAGGACGGAGAAAAATCAAGTTGCATACACGAACTAGTTTTGCTAGTGAAGAAGAATACGAAGAACATAAGACCATATAAGACAGTCGTATTTCTACAGTATCAGTGACACTTCATAGTTATCAATTCTGTAACACTTTGGTTTGTAACACATATAATTGTTACAAAACCCGGTTTTAATAGTCTTTCTCCATTTTTATCATTTGTAAACACGGTTTGAGAAATGAAAAATTCCTTTGAGTATGTTTTCACCATGCCGAGCTAGACCCCATCACTGGGATGATGGAGGAAGCTGAATGTTATACGTGGGTAATTTTAATTAATTATTTTTTATGAGTTTTGCTCTAATTAAAGTTGAATTATGATTTTGATTAATCAGTTGTCATTTCATTTGATGGGTCATGCTTGCTTAATTGTTTTGATGTCCCATGCTTAGGATTTACAATTGATATTTTGAGAATCTACCTTGGCAAAAATAAGAGTCTATGTTTTTATTTGTTGAGCGATAATTGTTAAAAAAATTAATATTTGAACCCTTTGTTATGAGTTTGGCCGAATCCTGAGTCCCAGCACATCTCTTCGTCATGTGACAATATTTGTATATATTTTTCTGTTTTTTTATTTATTAATTCTTAAAATAAATCTCATCAAGTCCGAGTGAACGACAACCTTACTACCACTTTCTACAACATTATTGATTCACATCATGGAGGTATCTCAGAAGATCAGTTGGAATCAGGTTGCGGTGTCCATAAAGAAGATGATGGGCATTACTAGATTCTTGTTGGTTGAGGCCAAATCGGAATTGGAGGGTTTGATAAAGTTAGAAGAGCAGGAGTGGACTAAGATTTGGACTCCTAGAAGATGGAAGCAAAAAGGAGTAGAAATTACTTTCTCAACTTGGGGAGGTGATATTAAGAGTCAGAGGACACAGTTAGTCAGAAGGGGAGAACATAAGGAGATGGAGAATCATCAACGAAATCGGTATGAAGGCAAAAAATTTGATTTGTGTAAAACTACAAGTACTTTGAAGTGGTTTAAAATAAGGGGCCGGTTTACACAAGTTTAAATGGAATTTTGAGACATTTTCCAAGATTGGTAATGAAATATCTGATGGTGGGTTTTCTGAAATTGCTACTGAAACACTGAACCTTGAAGGAGGTCAGTTTTTCAGAATTGCGGTGACAGGTGAAATCAGTAACATTCCGGCGGTGTTGGTATCGGAGATAGGTGGGGAGAAGAATGTGATGAGGGTGGAGTGGGATCCGGATTACGAGGAGAAATTCAAGTTGAATGACCAAGATTACAGTCGGGAATTAAGGAAGTTTGATTCTTCTATTATTGAAGTTTTCAAAATTCAAAATGCCGTTAATACAAATCTTTTGGAGCGAAACAAGGAGTTAGTTATGGAAGGTTTGAATGACGAGTCAGAAGATCAGTCAGTGGATCTGGCGAAGAAGGGGAATGAATCAGATGTTGGTGGGTCAGGAAAATGGACTTATATTCGGAGGTCTAGTTTGTTAAGACCCGACCCAAGTCAAATGGACGTATATGGTCAAAATTCGACTGTTAGGGAGGAGATTTTGAATTCAAATTCAAGGTTATCTAATAACTCTTTTACTATCTTGGAAGTTGAAGGAAGCAGTAATGGGGAGGAAGGGTAGTTATCTAGGGGTAATGAAGAGTTGGTGGAGATGAATATGTTATCGGAACTTGAAAATAGAGTGGTGATGAAGCTGGGAGATGTTCAATGTTCCCATACTGAGAGAATGGAAAAGGTAATGGAGGCGGCTAAACTAATGCTTGCTCATTGTTGTGCTTATGGTGGTTCTTGTGAGGGAGATAAGCGTTTACTGAAGGAGGTGGTTATGAAACAAGTGGTGAAGTATAAGGAGAGATTCAAAAAGGTGAATGAACAAAGGAATGCATTGGCAAGTGAGAAGTTAGATGAGGATTGGGAGAAGGAGTTGTCACTAGTTCAAATTGAAGGTTCAGGGCCATTGGAGGTGACTACTGTGATGCAAGAACAAATGGAGGTTGTTAATGGATCTTAAAATAATAAATTGGAATATTCGAGGGTTGAATGCGCTTGACAAAATGAATGCTTTAAGGAATCTTATTTTTTCGCAAAAATGTGATATGTGTCTGATTCAGGAAACCAAAATTATGCAAATAGATAGGTGGTTTGTGAGGAAGTTATGGTATGATAATGATTTTGATTGGTTATTTTTTCTTTCTGTTGGAAGCAGTGGTGGACTCTTTACAATTTGGAGCACCAATAAGTTGGTGAAGGAAAATGAGAGGATGTGTTATAACACAATTTCAACTGTGTTCAAATCAAAAACTAATGGTGTTCAATGGGCTGTGTGTAATCTTTACTCTCCTTGTGGATATAATGAGAGGGCTGAATTTTGGGAAGATTTGATTGAAGTTAGGAATTGGTGGAGTGGTCCACTGTGTTTTGCTGGAGATGTAAATGCTATGAGGTCTGAAGAGGAAAGAAGTGGGTGGAGCATTCACTTGGTCTGATATGCAAGCAGATCCTTTAATTTGCAGGTTAGACATATTTATGTTAACTGTGGATATGGATTTATTGATTCCTGATGTTGTTCAAATGGCTCTCACTAGAGTCACCTCTGACCACAAGCCTATTTTGTTGATGACTAAACCAAATATTAAGTGCAAATCTTACTTCAAGTTTGAAAACAGTTGGTTGGTTCATAAAGATTTCTTAAGGAAGATGGAAAAGTGGTGGGATGCTATGGTATATCAAGGAAAGCCAAGATTTGTATTTTTAAGAAGCTACAGAATTTGAAATTTTTCTTGAAAGAAGTAGAAAGGAGTTTGGGAAAATGACGAGGGAAAAGAAGATTTTAAAAGAGAATATTGATATGTTGGACCAAATGGAAGAAACTCTCAAGCTGACTGAGTTGCAGTTTGAAGATAGATTGAGCTGTTTGTTGAAGTTGAAGAATATTAATGACATGAAGGCTAGGAAGTGGCATGCAAGAGAAAAGCAAAATGACTTTAAATCGGGAGATTCTAACTCTTCTTATTTTCACAGAATTGCTAATGCAAAGAAGAAAAGGAACACTATAGTGAAATTGGATATTGAAGGTGTGGAGTGCTTTGATAAAGATAGCATTAAGGTGGAGATGAATAATTATTTTGAAGATTTGTTTACTGAAAAATGTGATGTTGCTTTTTCTTTAGATAATTTGAGCTTTCATACCTTGGAGGAAGGAGAAATAGATGCAATGGAGAAGGAGTTTTCAGAGGGTGAATTTTTTCATGTCATAAAACATTTTGGTTCAAATAAGTCTCCAGGACCAGATGGGGGTTCTCAATAGAGTTTTATAAGAATTGTTGGCATATAATCAAGGATGATGTTATGAGACTGTTGGAGGAATTTCACAAGAATGGTTCATGGGACTGGAGAATGAGTTGTTCTTTTATCTCTTTAATTCCAAAAAAAGAAGATTCTTGTTCTCCAAAGGATTTTAGACCTTTGAGTTTGTTAGGAAGTTCTTATAAGATTCTTTTTAAGGTGCTAGCCAACAGACTCAAGAAGGTGATGCATAGATTGGTCTCAGATTATCAAGGAGCTTTTGTTAAAGATAAATAAATTTTAGATGGTGTGTTGATTACAAATGAGTGCATTGATAGTAGATGAATGAGAAGAAGCCAGATGTGATTTGTAAAATTAATATGGAGAAGGCTTTTGATAATGTAAAGTGGAAATCTTTGATGAGGATTTTAGAGAAGCATGGCTTTGGAAGGAAGTGAATTGGATGGATGAATTGGTGTATCTATACATCTAATATATCTATTTTGGTGAATGGAAGTTCTACTGAGAAGTTTAAACCTTCTAAAGGGTTAAGATAAGGAGATTCTTTGTCTCCATTTTTATTTCTTTTGGTGGTTGAAGTGCTCTAAGTTGATTGATGACGCAGTGATTAGGAAACAATTACATGGTTTTCAGGTTGCATAAGGTGGCTTAATGATATCTCATTTGCAGTTTGCAGATGACAATTTGTTATTTGTTGATGCAAATGCTGATGAGATCAGAAGATTACTTCTTATTCTTACTTGTTTTGAAGATTTAACAGGTATGAAGTTAAATTTGGAAAAAAGCTCTATGGTTAGTGTTGGAGCTGACAACTCAGTCAAAGAGCTTTCTCTGGTGCTGGGTTGTCTATCTAGTCTGCCAATTTATTTTCTTTCTTCAATTCATATGCCTTCTACAGTAGAGTTGAAGCTTACTAGACTGATGAGGAAATTTTTATGGGATTCAACTGAGATCAAAAGAAAGATGTGTTGGGTTTCTGGGCTTAAAATTTGTAGACCAAAATATATGGGTGGTTTGGGTGTTAAGGATCTGAGGTGTAGTAGTAGATCTTTGAATGAAAAATGGATTTGGAGGTATGTAAGAGAGAATAGAGCTTTATGGAGAAGAGTTGTTTTAAGTTTCAGAATAATGAGGAGGTGCGTATGCCATATGATGATGCAACTAATCAAGGAAGAAGTATGTGGAAGAATATTCTCAATTCTACAAATTTTTTACAAGAAAAGGTAAGTTTCAAGCTAAAAAATGGAAGGGCTACAAGGTTCTGGTTAGATAACTTGACTTCACTTGGGACAATTAAGAACAAATACCCTACAATATACAAATCTAGCGAAACAAAATTGCTTCTGTTTTTGATATGGTTTCAGAAGGTAGACTTGTTTGTAATAACAGGAGAAGACTAACGCAACTTGAACAAATGGAATGGGACATGCTTTGCAATGAATTGGGTCATGTGCACAACTTGAATGGTGAGGAGGATCAGATTGATATCATGGATGGTTTTTCTATTAAGAAGTGTTATGATTGGAAGATGGAAGATGATATAGTTTGGGACTTTGAGAGGTTTCTTTGGAAAAAAAACATTCCACCAAAAGTAAGTTTCATGTTATGGAATAACTTCAATGATTCTTTGCTTATTAGAAGTATGCTTAAGCATAGAAGGGTTCATGTCTAAGATGACAAGTGCTTATTTTGCAAAATTCAGGAGGAAACTGCAGATCATCTTTTTGTGAATTGCAATTATGAAAGGGAGGTGTGGAATCATTTTATTAAAGCATTTAAAGTTTCATGGGTGTTACCAAGCACAGTGAGAAGTCATTTCCAAGTCTGAAGATTCAACAATCTTATTGGCAAGTGTAAGTCTGTTTGGTGGGAAGTTCTATATGCAGTAATGTGGCATCTGCGGAAGGAGAGGGGTAATAGAGCTTTTGGAGGCAAGGCTAAGGAAGTTGAAGAACTAGTTATCATTATTAAGCAATAAATTATGCTTTGGTTGTCTGATGAGATGGTTTTCAAGGATTTTACTGTAAACCAAGTTCTTTTCCAGTGGGATACAGTGCTTCACATCTAGTTTGTGAATTGTTCCGTGGTTTGTAAATTGTGTAAATATTTTTTTTCTTCAATATAACCTTCTCTTTTGAAAAAAAAAACTTATGCTCACCAGATATATCTAGTTAGGTAAAAACGATGTGTCGACGTGGCTGTTAGGTCGTAACTGGTTGCTCACGTGGCTTATACCTTACATCTCGTGCTGCCATCTCAGCAAAAAGGTTTTTCCTTATATTTTTCAGCACGGAGTGCGAATTCGTGCACACTCCTTAACGAGTGTATATTTCACATTTCAATCTCTACCCTTGATTTAATTTAGGGAGTTATGTAACGAGGGCCGTGATTCTAAACATTGAGGGTAATGGGGCCATTAGTTAAATAATCAACCAATCAAAGTTTAATGTGAAATATACACTCGTTAGAGGAGTGTGAACAGATTTGGAATCGTCAGCACGAAGTTTTAGAATAGATAGTACCTCGTTTTGTTTCTTTCTTGGGCTACCACAATTAGGGTTTTGTGTGTTTTATTCGTCATGGATGATTCTCTTCTACCAGAAAAGATCATCATAAATATTCTTTCACGTTTACCTGCTGAATCAGTCTCGGAATGCAAGTTAGTATGCAAAACTTGGGAATATCTCATCTACAATGATAAATCCTTCGCCCAGATGATCGCACGATTCACGCCTGAGTTTTATTGATTAGATAAGTTAACATCAAAGCTTAAACTTCTGAAACATGTCGAATATGATTAAGACAATTATAAAAAACCTCTGAATTTTGAGACAATCGACTTAGACCCTCCTTATTAGAGGTGAAACTATAAACAACGTGTTATTTGAACATCTTTCATGATTTAAACGTGATGTATTAAAGCTAGGCACAACACACGAATAAACGCCGTCTTGTGAGTACTAGCACACGTATATAAACAATTTGAAATCACTTAATGTATACATAAGTCGGACATTATCACAAGAATTTAATTAGACAACATACCATTTGAAATTATTTCAAGTAAAATTAACAAGTTTATTCAATAAAAATAAATAGTCCATCAAATATAAAATTGGATTATTGTCATGTAAATTAATATTCTAGTTAAATATATATAGATGACGACATTATAACAACGATATTGAAATATATTTTCCAAATATTAAGATATTATATGTGTTGTTATAAATAAGCATGCCTTGTTATATGGTGTACAATTTTTGTGATGTATTATGCCTTGTTATATGGTGTACTTGTACATATTATGACGTGCTTTCTTATCGTCTTTAAAAGTCTAATGCGTTTATCCGTTGTCGCGTCTTGTCTGCAGATATCAGGCCAATTATTCAAACCCAAGACGTCCCATTTAACTATCGTTGTTGCCTTGCGTCAATTTGTGCTCAAATTTAGCGTGATGTCTTTGGGTTGTCCTTATGATTGTCATGGTATAGTTGGATCATGTAATGGTTTGATATGTATCTCTGTAATTTTCGAAAAAAATATCAAAGATCCAACCTATATATGTAATCCCGTGACAAAAGAATATGCTTTTCTTCCAAATTTGAGAGGATATGGCTTGCGTTCTGAAGATTATGTAGTGAGTGGGTTGGTTACCACCCTTCGACCAATGAGTAAGGTTGTTAGAATCTATTACCCTGTCAACCGGTCATACTGGACTCCCCATTGGAATGAACCTTTGGTTGGACGTGTAGATGTCTATACTCTAGGCAGTGGCAGCGGGTGGAGAGAGCTAGATAATATCACCTACGAATTGTATCCATCTGTTTCGAGTGACATCCTTGCAGATGGAGCTCTTCACTGGTTGACAAACAAGGAAATATTGTGGCATTTGATTTAGCAGATGAAACATTCCACGTCCTCCTAAAACCTAAGATTACGGCAGAAATGTGGAAACGGTATATTTCAGAAAAATGTAACTGTGTTCGTCGCTGGGATTTTGAACTTAGGGTCTTGGGTGGCTGCTTGCGCATTATTGATCGAGTAAGCAGCAAAACTAGGTACCCAATATGGTCATTTTAGAAGAGGGACGACCTATTAAACAAAAGTATCAAGAAAAGAAAGAGGATGCCTGATCATGATGACAACAATGCTGAGCAGGAGGAACATTACAAGTTATCTTGGAGTTGGAAAGCCGATTCATCTTTTGACTGGAGTGCTTTAAATTATTATAGACGGACTAGATCAACATTCCCATTCGCCATTTTAAAGGACGGTAGGAAAATTCTATATCACAATAATTGTGACACTTATTTGCGTCAAGACCTCGGAGGTCATAATTATCAGCATATCACCGATAATCATAGTCTTGATAATCTAATTTGGTACGTGAAAAGTTTTGTTTCATTGAAAGCTATTGAGAAAAAGAAGCAAAGATCATTAAACCAAGTGAGGGAGCACAAGAGCAACGGAGGGTGATTTGGATAGACAAGATGAGTTTTCGTCCGGCTATGATACTTATTGATTTACCAGCACGTTATCTTTCTTAATAATGCGATTTCCGGAGCCTTCTAGAGATTTTATTGGTGTTACTATGAACTTTCAAAGTTTGTTTTTTTATTTTTTTTCTGTTATGAAACTTATTTCCATTTGGAACTTTTAAGGCAAGGTATTTTTGAACTACAAGCAATAACGCAAGGTCTGTATATATTGCTCTCTTGGGTATCCATTTTAAAACCAGAGATTGATGGTTTCGTGATGAGTGGGATCTTACACCCTCTGTTGGAAAATTGGGTTGCAATAGAAGATGAAATAACACAGGAAAATGTTGTTGTACTCAAAAGCTTTCAAGGCTCATACGATTTCTTTTAGACAATTATTTCTACCCTCCCAATAACTTGGCGACTACAACAGGTATGTGAAATAATGCCTTCAGGATACAATGAAAGCCCTACAACAAAAATTGAATTCAAGGTTTGTATTCCTTGATTCAATCAAGAACACATGTAAACAAAATTTCTGAAGATGCTTTTAGAAGAAGAGAAAACAGAAAAGGTTTTTCTGATATTATCGAAACGAGTTTAGGGAGACGCTATTTATAGAGGTTTTCGCATCCGTTGGGAAAAGACATCTTTTCACCAACAGGTTTCTCTTCACCATCAGACATCAATGGCGTCTGTTGGACAAGAAGATTCTGGATTCTGTTTGTAACTGTCGTAACAGTTACGTATAACCAATATCGCCTACACCCTCGGCAGCGGCAATGGGTGGAGAAACAAAGAAGATATCGCCTACGAATTGTATCCGTCTACTTCAAGTGAGATTCTTGCAGATGGAGCTCTTCACTGGTTTGACAAAGAAAAGAAATATCGTGGCATTTGATTTAGCATGGATGAAAAATTCCACGTCCTCCCAAAACCTATAACTACGCCTGAAACGTGGTACCAGGGTACACGTCACTCAGATTTTGAACTTAAGGTCTTAGGTGGTGTGCATTATTGATCGTCTAAGTGACAATACTAAATACCCTATATGGTCATTCAAGAACAGGGACGACCTAAGAAGAAAAATTACCAAGAAAAGAAAGAGGATGTCATCGCCTGACCATAATGAGATCAATGCTGAGCGAGTGGAACAATACAAATTATCATGGAGTTGGAAACAAGATTTAGCTTTTGACTGGGAAGCCTTTAATTGTTATAAACAGACTAGATCAACATACCCATTCGCCAAAAAAAAAAAAAAAAAAACATACCCATTCGCCATTTTAAAGGATGGTACCAAAATTCTATATCATGATGATGGTTACAATTACTTGCGTCAAGACCTCGGGGGTCATAATTATCAGCATATTGCAAGTGATCATATTCCTCATGATTGTCCAACTCGGTACATGCAAAGTTTTGTTTCATTGAAAGCTCTTGGAGAAAAACAAGCTAAGTTAATGGAATCAAGTGAGGGAGCACAGGAGCTACGAAGGTCTGATTTGGATACATATGATGAGATTCCGTTGGGTCAATTTCTTTAGGGAGTTGTCCGTTGTAAACTCTCCAATCGCTTTCTTGGTGTATCTTTGGTGGGTGCTATTTTGGCCGTCGGCACTCTTTCTCCTTTTTATATAATCTTTGCCTTTTTCAAAAAAAAAAAAAAAAAAAAAAAAAAAAAGAAGAAGAAGAAGATGAGACTTCGTCTGGCTTTGAGACTGATTGAGAATTGCCATTTCAAGATACATGTATTGGTGTTTTTCTTTCATATTTTTTCCAAGTTCTTCTAGATTTGTCCTTGCAATGAATCATACACTCGCTAGACACAAGGAACAAAAAATTAGAAGATTCAATTGTTTTAAGAATTAATATTAAGGGATTTATTCGAGAAACATTTACTCTCTCATTTTTCTTAATCCACATGAAAATACCTTCCACTAAATTGTGACGGAGACAGTACAAGTTGATGTTCGCTATAAACTTACACCAATTAGGAAGCCAACAGCTCAAATCCTGTCCTACCCCCAAAGTATTATGATAGCATATACCCATATTGTATCCATTACTGTTAGATTGTCATCTTCCAATAAGAAAAGACATACCACCTTAGATAATTAGATTAGTGTATTTCATTAAAAAAATCATAATGGTGCTTTAACCGAACATTTAGATCATAATCTAGATTACAGGTTATAGCTAGTACTTTTGTTTAGGATCTAGCTAATAATGGTTCACGACAGAGATACGCATGTTCGCACTTGCAAAGGTTGGGGATGAACTATGCAGGATACTGACAACCGGAGACACAACACCAGAATCCAGATTAGATGGAGGTCCCAGAAGTCAGAACCTTTATTTATGGTTGTACATGAAAATAGGCAAAGAGGAATCTTCTTGTGTATTGTGAGTCCCTCTGGTTCTTCTATATTCACTTCCTCTGGTTTCATCCCTAAGGGCAATCCCCAGTCTACACAATGAAGTAAATTTGCCAAGACAAGCTCAATCAGCACTAAGGAGAAGTTGACACCAGGACAATCTCGCGGCCCAACCCCAAAAGGTATAAACTCGAAGTCTTTCCCTTTGAAATCTATGTTGTTATCTAAGAATCTTTCTGGTCGGAATTCAGATGGGTTTTCCCAAAATTTTGGGTCCATTCCGATAGTTTATGCTGCGATAAACACCCTTGTGTTTGTTGGAATGTGGTATCCATTGATTGTGCAGTTTTCTGAAGTTTCTCGTGGTACTAGTAGTGGAGCAGGAGAATGATGTCTCATTCCCTCCTTTATCACTAGTTTTAAGTACTTCAGTTTAGGAAGATCACTTTCTTCTACCATAATGTTATTTCCGATACTCCTTCGCTCTTCCTCCTGTGCTCTTTTCATCATGTCCGGATTTCTAATTAGTTCTGTCATAGTCCAAACCACTGTTGCAGAAAAGGTATCTGTTCCAGCTCAAAATATGTCCTGTATAAATCAAACAAACAATTAAGGAGAATGTTGCATTAATTGGTAGGTTATAAAAATAGGATTGAAAAAGAAAAGGGAAAATAGGGAATATGCCCCAAAATCGACTGCAATGTTGGGGATATGCCCCAGAATTCCAATTTTTGGGAATATGCCCCAACATAACAGTTTCCGTCCAAGAAAGTTAATTAGTCAATTTATCGTGCATTGACCGGTCAAAATCTCTGAATATGAGATCTCGCCAGAAAAATAAATGACAAGCTTAACCTTATACCTTTGAATAGATCTCCCGATGCCACGTGTTTCCTGGAATCGGGGCTTAATCTCGATGATTATTAACGGCTGATGATCCGCATACATGTTTAAGACTTAACAGACCAAATCTAGAATTTCACATTTCACGGGTCTCTTCTCTTAGAACAAAAGAAGCCAGTGGAGAGAGTGGCACAGAAAATCAGTTGAGAGATTGAAAGAATCATGAGGTGAGATTAGGGTTTGATGTTCGATTAATCGGAAGAGTTAATGGTAGACCGAGAGTTATGGAGGTGTTCGGCGTTGGATTAGCTCAAGAACAGTTGATGTTAAAGGAAGAAGAAGAAAAAGTAAAACTTCAAATCGAAGCACTATAGGTCTTCAGCAAGAGTAAGTAAATCAAACCCAATGTTTATTTGTCTTCGTTTTGCTCATATTATATAGTTAATTGTGTTAATTTGGTATATGGAGTAGAAAGTGAATTTAGGGTTCTTCAAAATTAGGGGTTTTTCTGAGATTTAGGTTAGTTGGCTTAATTTTGGATAGGATACTAAAGTTGGGGTAATGAGGTCAAGGAATACTGAAATTGAGCATCATGAACTGTTGTGAAATGTTGGTTAGGATTAATTAGGGAATTTTGTTTTTGAAGTTAGGGTTAATTAGGTTATGAACCATGTAGTTTTCTCGCATCTATAGTGTATGATACTTATAAGGGATGGAAAATTTTATTTTGAACATCGAAGACTAGCAAAAATATTTAATTACCCTGTGGTTATTTTGCATACAACTAGCTTGTCTTAATTTTGTGTTTGTAAATGAATGCATTCATGGATAGTGGGAACTATTTTTACTGATTAGCCACATATACTGGTTTAGGTACTACCGTCTACAACTTATGAAGGGGCGTGTGTGCTTCAAATTGTCTTAGCATCAAGCAAGGTAAATATCTTCCCAACCTTCTCTTTTCACTCAAACTTGGTATTCTTTGTTTGGTTATTACATTTATGATGTACCTAGATTGTAGGCTTCTTGTACGATATATGAATTTATTTATTTTTCTAATAGAAAGTCCCAGTTAAGCTTGTCACAAGTTAGTGCATATTTGCGTCCAATTATTTTGGAAGTTTGTTAAAGTTAGTTCGAGTGCTAGTTGAATATGTTGTCTTTAGTTGTATAGAAATGTTCGTTTTTGGAGTACCGGTTGATTATGTACAGTAGTTTACCTAGTCTAAGTGAGTGGTGCTAGTTGCTGAGAGTTGGAGTGTTTGTTATTAATGGTTTATTTATTGACTTTGTATAGCCTCTCTACTCTCCTCTATACCTGTTTTGCGACAAAGCTGTGTCCATGAATGGCCACAGGAGATGCAGCAGCAGTTTATGAGTCCTAGGATGTTCGTAAGTCTACGCATACCACTGCTGGTGTTAAGAAGTTGCACAAATACTGCCTGGAACTGCTGCTCTTTGGTAATTTTTGTCTCTCTTCTGGCTTGTTTTTTTTTCCTGTTTTTAAAGGATTTAAAGTCAATCGTAACTTCTGTTATAACTAGTGCTTAACAGCTTCGTCTTTTGTTTTTTGTTTTTAGGATTGTTGTTGCAGAGGGAGAAGGATTCTACTCGTCACCTGGAAAGAGTAACTTTAGAGTTTATTCTTATAGTTAAATGTGCTTTTTGTTATCTGTCTGTGGATATCCTTGTAAGGGTGTGCTACAAAAGTAGTCATTTGTAAAAGTTGCCCTTATTTTCTGTTTTGAGTAAAGTTTGCCTTACTGAGTTGTGGATGGGCTTGTAAATGGATACGTCTATTCGGAACATTGATTTGGGGTAGAGAATGTAAGGAATTGCAGGTTCTATGTTGCAAATGTACATCCACAACATAATATTACCATTATGATATTTTACAGTAATTTTCATCCTTTATTGTCCATTCTAAATTCAAATGAATGGGGTGTAAACATGTCGTATACGTGAATAAATCTGGACCATGCAGGATACATATGTAATACTTTAAAAGTGTAAGGGTAAAATGGTAATTTGGTCACCTGGGAAGATGTGAGTCGCTGGATCACACCTCCACATGTCATCACCATATCGCATATATGAACAAGTATTTGTGCATGTGCGGTTCCCACAAGTGGTGAAGGGTATGTTTGTCTTTCAATTCACATGTGTACGCCACATGTGCGGTTATTTTGACTAGTTAACGTTTTTGAACAGAATTTTTAACGGTTAGGGCATATTCCCAAAAACTGGAAATCCGGGGCATATCCCCAACAATGCAGTCGGTTTTGGGGCATATCCCCAATTTTCCCAAAAGAAAATTAGAGAAATGATAGGTTGATAGCCCTCTTAATTTGTTCTATAGTCAGGATGATATCCTGGCAAGGATTCTTCTGAATCCGGAGAAGAATATGGTAAAAGATACTGGCAATGGCTCTGCTTGGGATTTCAATTTCACTAGGAATCTCAAAAAAGATGAGGTAGAAATGGTTGCTGCTTTGCTGGGCCAAATTAATGCTCCAATTCTGGCTGATTCTGGAGATGATTACCTATCTTGGAATCCTGGTAACAATTTCTCTGTAAAATCATGTTATGATGCTATTGAGGTTACAGGGTTCATCAGATTTCCTCATAAGAGCTTATGGAATCCAAGGTTTTATTTTTCACTTGGAACCTATGCTATAATGCAGCACCAACACTTGACACTCTGCATAACTCAATTGTCATTAATGGGTGGATTATGTGTAAGAAGACAGCTGACTCTATTTCCCATTTATTCTTACATTGTGATGAAACAAGAAAGCTCTAGAATTTTTTCTTTACAAGTTTCAAGCTTGTTTGGGTCTTCAGGGAAGATGTTAAGGCAACTTTATGTGAATGGAACAAAAAGAAAGGGAATTCTTGGAGAAACAAGCTTTGGAGCATGATACCTTTCGCCATTTGGTGGGTAATTTGGAATGAAAGAAATGGCAGACTATATCAAGGAAGATTTAAGCATTTCAATCATCTTTTGAATGAAGTGAAATGCCTGCTTTACAATTGGTCTTTAGGCTCCAAGATCTTTGAGAATATCTCTATTAACAGTTTATTGTTCAAATGGAATGGTGTGTTGGGTATTACTTTGTTTTTCTGTTTTTGGCAAATTTGAACCTTGCCACTGAGTTTTTGTCTTTTTGATCTTAGCTTAAGGCTAGTTTTGCTTTTCTTTTGTGTTCAAGGTTACTTTGTAGCCTCCTTTGTAATACAACTTCATGGTTTCCACTTCTTTGTGGTAGCTATGTCTTTTCTTTCTAATACATTGAGCCCTTTTTGAGTAAAAAAAAAAATAATCCGGAGAAGAACATCGACAAGCTCCTCCACTTCAAGGTAGAGAGGACTTTACAGTGATAGCCCCCTTAATTTGTTCTATGTGGATCAAGATGCTCATCGATGACTTTTTCATATATAGAAATCATCCATTTTCCTAAATGTGTTCTCTAATCTTGTTTCCGTACCAACTCTGGCGGTCAAATGATTATTCGTGATTGTACCGGTATCTCAAAGAGAGGCAGATGTGCCTTCATCAACAAGCCAATGAATGCAGAGCATGCATAACAACAAGCTCTAGAAGTAGTAGTTCGTTGGGCTCAACAACTTACACTGGAGCATGTGAACTTTGAAATGGATTCAGAGCTAGTGGTCAATGCAATTACAAAAAGAAAAAGAAACACAACATGGAAAATTCAACACCTAACATTCCTAGTGTTATTGGTAGTCAAAGTCCTGCAAGATCAGAACAGTATATTAAGTTTATATTCTATAAAAAATCTTCCTTTTGCAAGAAAAAACAAAGCCAACACGTGTCATACCCAAAACCAATCTTGCCTGTTGCGGCAAGTATTCTCTGTTTTGAGTAGTAGTCATGGTAGAGACGGAAGACTGAAATCAGCAACTATCTAGCTACTTCTACTTTTTCATCTCCATTTCTTCCTTTGATCTTTAGTTTTCTAAAGTTTTTAGGGAAAAAAGTTCAACCAAATTACTGCAAATTCTCAAGGATCTTTGTAAGAAGAGAGAAATTTAAGGGTTTTACAGTTATTTTAGTATGAGGAATAACAAAAGTGACGAGTCTGATATTGAAACACCTCTTCTTGGTGGTGCTACTGCTACTGCTGATAATGATGATAGTCTCAAAAACCCTTGCTTCAATCGGTTGTTTGAGTCAGTTTTTCTGAATATGAAAACCCTGATTTCGAGTGCTCGTAAGGTAATACTAATTATTTAGTGATTTTGAGATTTTGGGGGTTTTGTAATTTTGATTTTGGATAATGGGTTTTGATTTTGGATAAAGGGTTTTTTGTTTGGGGTATTTTTGTTGTGACAGCAGAATAAGCTCATGCCATGGTCACCAGAAGGTGGACAATCTGAAGAATTTCTTGAATCCCTTCCCAAAAATGTCAGGAAACGTGTTGAATTTCTGCAAAAGATTCAGGTTTGCTTTAATTTTCCTTGACTTTAGTCTCTTTAGATTAATCAATCGGGTAGAAACTTGAAATCATTTTTTTCCTACCCTTTTTGTACAATGCTTTCTCCAATTATGCATGTTGCAAGGAGTAAAACCAGCAATTAGTGCATCTCATGATGAATTAGCTGGTATTGTTTGACGAGAAAACTTTTGATGGGGTCAAAATCTGAAAGGGGTGTGGGGCACCAATCACAAGGCGATACATTTTCTTCTTTATTTGGACAGAAACTGTGTCGCCTTTTGATTGGTCCCCGCACCCCCTTCGGATTTTGACCCCATAATTTTTTTTCTCTTGTTTGACTTGAGTCTAAGAGTCGTAAGTTCTGCTATGTAGAAACCAATTAGGAAGCGTGCTTTATTAGAAATATGATTTCCTGTAACGAAATGGGTAGTGTAGTGTAGAATATAGTGATTTTTTCTGTAGTTCGCGATGCTGCAACTCAGAGAAAACAGCTCCATTTGCTTTAGAATTTAGGTTCGTAATTATATCTTTTGTTTCACACAAACATCTTCCATTTCCTGTAATTTATCAAATTTAAATTGTCATCTATATGGAATCGCTTTTTTGTATATTGCTTGCTATCAATTTTGCTGATATGCTTGAACTGAATGGGGTTAAGTTTGTAGTTGAGGTAAAAACTTTGGTACATGCTTTGCAGGGCCGACACGATGAGCTCAAGGCTAAATTTTTTGAGGAGAGGGCTGCCCTTGAAGCTAAATACCAGAAGCTTTATGCACCACTTTACAAGAAGGTAAATTTTTGTGTTCTTTTATTTAACAAGTTTGAATTCGTAAGTAAGTTTGTGCATACCTTGTTAGCGTATTCGCAAGTAAGTTTGTGCATACCTTGTTAGCTTTTGCTTGTCAGAAATTCAGAGTGCAGATTATAGCTCGCTGCATATTATTCTTCTTCTTGTAACTTTCTTGATCTGGTTCCTCGACAGAGATCTGATATTGTCAATGGTGCGGTTGACGTAGAAGGAGTTTCAGGTGAAGCTATAGTAGACAAGAATGGCGATACATATATCGATATAGCCATAGAAGACAAAAAAAGACGGTAAATCCACAGAACGCAAAGAAACTATAAATCATCTCATTCCCGTTAATAACTTTTAGTTTTAGTATGGTTTGGAAGTAAAATCTTGCTGTCTGCAGGGGAAGGAGTGCCCAACTTTTGGTTGACTGCAATGAAGACCAATGATGTACTAGCTGATGAGGTATTAGCATTTAATTTTGCAAGTCCCTAGTTTGGCGTGTTCCCCTTCCACTTAATAACCTACTCTCTTATGTTGCACTTGACATTTTCGTCACCATTTATGGAGGTCAGATTCAAGAGCGTGATGAAGGGGCCCTTAAGTATCTCAAAGATATGAAGTGGTGCAGGATTAAAGATCTTAAGGGTTTCAAGCTTGAATTCTTCTTCGATCCTAACCCGTATTTCAAGAATACTGTTCTAACCAAAATATATGAAATGGAGGATGAGGATGAACCTACTTTGCATAAGGTGATAGGGTGAGTAATTACTCCCTTCGTTCAGATTATTAGACGTTACATTTCCTTGATTTTTGTCTGAAAACTAAATCCGGTATGGGACTGTAGGACGGAAATTAAATGGCTACCAGGGAAAAACTTGACGCAAAAGGTCCTGAAGAAGATGCCAAGAAAGGGATCCAAGAATACCAAACCCATAACTAAAAATGTGAAATGTGAAAGTTTTTTTAACTTCTTCAATCCACCACAAGTCCCTAACAATTTTAGTTACGGAAGCTTTTTTAACTTCTACGACGATATAACTGTAAGTTCCGTCTCTTTTTAAGTGTTTGCTAGGTATGGACACTAATTGGTTTGGTATATTTAATAGTTCTTGCTTTGCTATGATTTTGGCAGGATGAAGATCTTGAAGATCAAATGGAACATGATTATCACCTCGGGTAAGCATGTCAACCTTCTTGCTTACTTATTTGCCTTTTTTCAAGTTTGTGAACTGGCGAGTTTATTTTTTTGTAAGTAATATTGAGTTAATGCTGGTTACGTGCTACCATTCGACAGGACAACTATTCGAGACAAAATCATTCCTCATGCTGTGTTATGGTTCACTGAAGAGGTTGAATATATATGAAGAAATTGCTGAGGAGCACGAAGAGAACTCTCTCTTACTGGAAATTACTTCAATTGCGTACCTCCAGGATTGAGCGAAAGAGTTCGGGGAATGGCCTGCAAAACGAAACCGCATACATAGCTTATTTACTTTAGATAGTGCACAAAAAGAACTTGTAACTGGTCAGCAGATTTATAAGTACCCTGCATTTGAAATTAGTGAGATACTTGATGTTTGATTTGTCAAGTTACTTAGCTTACTCGATTAAGAATTAATATAGATTTACATACCTGTAATCCAGACCTTGCCTAATTAGTATCTTCTTCTACAGTACTTGATTTCAATTATCCAACCCCATAACACTCTCTTCTTCTTCTAATGGTCAAAGAATGATTTCGAAGTGTAAAACTTCCCGTAATCATATCTCAAACCCGTATCACTCTCTATTGATCCTTGATCAGGAATGTGTTTATCCTTTACATGATCATATGTTCCAACTGTATAAAACTCATGCTTGGTATCATCCAAGCTCTCACCTTAAGAACATGCTTAACACTAGGGACCATATAGTGCAAGTGTCGACACCTTTCATTCTTTAAACAGTAACCTGAAAAAAAATCCTGAGATTCCCATATGGAAGGATTGAAGCAGGTTTCTATCATACAGAGGAGAAGCTTCAATTCCATGAGAACAACAGAATCCAATCAGCGATCAGTACACATGGCCATGGATCTTCAGAAAAGAAAGGTGATGAAATGAGATTTAATTTGTTATCACTGCAAGCCGACTGAAAAATTATCTTATTATTGTAAAGTAATTTGTGACATATTTCTTCATAATTTGTCTTTGCTGCATTATTTGCCTTCAGAATATATTAAAATTTATCAGTGCTGAGATCTCAGTTTTTTCATTATGCATTATTATCAGCAGAAGGAAATAAAAAAAGAGATTTATCTGTGATTGTGACAAGATTCTTAATGATCATCCTGTTAAGAATACAACGGTTTACTCTCTGAAGACTCTC
Organism: Papaver bracteatum; assembly: GCA_023529315.1. Taxonomy (NCBI): domain Eukaryota; kingdom Viridiplantae; phylum Streptophyta; class Magnoliopsida; order Ranunculales; family Papaveraceae; genus Papaver; species Papaver bracteatum. Next base: position 112,153 of record JAJJWX010003662.1, read on the forward strand.
AACAATTATCCTCACGAGCTAGTATTGCCGGAGTCCATAACCACTCTTTCAGGCATGACAAGTATTTAGAGTTTGTTGAATTACTAAGCAAATCTGTAGCAGTTGTTGAATATGTTTGAGTATAAATAAATCTACTCTACACACATTTGAAGTGTGGAAGTATCCTCCCTAATATCTTTTTCAACTTGGTATCGAAGCGATCCAAGCCACCTTCCGCATAAAAAACCAAAACTTTTCCAAAAAAAAAAAAAACCAAAAAACTTCGATCAAAAACCTAAAGTACTTGGCTTGAACACAACAACTACTCTTCATCCGAGTGCAAATCCATCACCTAGTTACCTTGAAACATCCCGAAACTAATCATCTCTTATGGAAACTCGATTGGACCCATCTTAAAAGGGTATGACCTCCAGGTTTGTTGATGGATCAAAACCAAACATTTGGCTAGAACTTTACACTGAGGTAGCTATAAATCCAAAGTTCACCTCTATGAACATCGGGATTCTCTAATCGTTGGTTGGTTAAATTCAACATTAACAAGGAAGTATTAAGCAATGTATCGAATCTTACTGCTTGCAAAAGAGGTTTGGGATAAACTAGAATCTGAATATGCACCTAAAACCTTTCATCATCGAGATAGATCTGAAAAGCTTGTTACACAACTTGTCAAAAGGTAACAAATCTCTTAAATCTTATTTGCATGAAGCTAAAGCATTGTTTGCTGATTTGGAGAATCTGGATGTGCTATTCTACTGGTGAAAGAAAGCAGTGATAACAATGGTCTCAACCATAGTTATGATGCTATCGTATTTGTATTTTAGATCTGATCGAAGGAATGGATATAGATACCCTTCTACTCTCATCTTGTCACTTTTGACATGAGAATAGAACAACAACTAGCATCGTTGCAAACCCCAGTTTGCCAACGTTCACCATTACCAACTAAAGCGTCAACAAGCAGGGGAGGAGATCCCCAATGATTAGCTAATTCATCCAGGGGACGTATCAAAACAACAACAACAACTCAAACCAATCAAATCCTCGTCAAGCAACAATCTCGGCGTAATACTCGAGTTTTGAAAAGTCAGGATATGTAAGAAAAGGGACATCTTGGAGCAGATACTGGTATCGTTATGACAAACCGAAGCCCGACAACAATCGGCGGGCACCCGGCTGCGTTACATTGCTCTACAGTAGTCAAATGGACAATCAATAGATTCTGAATACGGCGCCACTCATCATCTTCTGGTGATATGAGAAACGCTTACAATTCCCCATGAATACAATGGTACTGAACAAGTTCATGTCGTGCAATGAGCAATGCCCTGGATATTCTAATGTTGGTAATGCATCTTTAACATTAACTTACTTGATCTTATGCCTTTGAAAAATGTTTATCATGTTCCGCAAATAAAAACCAATCTATTATCGGTGTCCGTGAGTTTTGTAAAGACAATGATGTATATTTTAATTCTGCTTTGGTTTTTTTGTTGTAAGGACATGCTGCTGAGAGCTAGCTGCTAGAGGGTTCAATAGAATAGTCTTTATGTCTTTGATGGGTTAATTTTTAATCTAATAAAACAGCAAGCATTGGTCTCCTCTTCTCTTCCTAAAGCACTTGACGTTAGGACATCCATTTAATCTTGTTTCCAAAATTTATGCGTCCAATTTCCCTTCAGGTAAAAAATAAAAAACTTTGAGTTTGTCACTCTTGCCATGTGAGTAAAAACTAAGAAGTTATCTTTTTCCCTTAGTAGCTTGTTTATGATAAGCCGTTGAGGCTTAATTGTCTAGGAATATCTGGGTATCTCTGCTTTATCGAGAACTGGTTTTCGATATTATATATTGTTTATGGATGTCTTTTCTCTTTATACGTGGATTTTTCCTCTCGTTCAACGATCAGATGCATTACACACTTTCATTCTATTTCGCAAACAAATTGAAAATCTCCTGAGGATCCACAAGATAAAAGTTTTCGATCTGATAATGCAGAATATAAAGGTTCTCTTATCTCAATGAGTCGGCATCAACATCGTTTTTTGTCCTCATACATCTCCTCAAAATGGTTTATTTGCGCTTTAATCTGGAACATGTTGGGAAGTCTGGTTTGGCTATACTATTCCATGCACATACCTAGAACATTACAGGCTGATGCCTTTGTCACGGCATGTTATCTCATAAGCAGGGCTACCAAATCAACTTTAGATACAAAAACTCCGTTAGAAATTAACTGTTCAACAAGTTACGAATTACTCCTTCTTAGAGTCTTTGGATGTCTAGCTTATCCTTGTTTGCGACAATATAACAGTGACAAGCTTGAACTTGGTCATTACCTTGTGTCTTTATTGGTTATAGTAATGCCACATGAAGGGTCATATGTTGCATAGAGACAATCGTCTATATATTTCTAGGCATGTTAGGTTTGAAGAGAACTCGTTCCCATTCTTATCTCTCAAGCAGCAATCTACGGTGCCAAATCCAGGTATTGTACCTTCTAGCCAGATGTTTTCTTTAAACAAACCTTTTCAACAACGTATCGTGTGCCTTTAATTCAAACAGCTAGTACACTACCATCAGCGTGAGAATAGTCGAGAGGCGACGGTCTTTGCAACACATAGTGGCGTTCTACGAACTTCTGACATCGATGAATCCCTTTGCCATAAGCCCGGCAATTCGGTTGAGGCAGATATCAGGTTTAAGTGTGACAATTTCTGAGGAGATCCAAAGTGTCGACACTGCTCATCACATGGTAACAAGGGCAAAAGCTGGTATTAGCAAGCCCATTGGAATTATGCACCTCCGCCTCCAAACATTCATTACCGGATCGGATGCGAGACTTCATAGACCAGCGTGTTTTTCTGCTGCACGCAAAAATTAGGAATGGCCGGGATCACGATGGATGTTCAAATCAATGCTCTTATTCGAAATGGTACATTCTCTTGTCAAGTATGAACAGGGGATGAATGTGGTAGGCTCGAGATGGGTGTATAGAGTAAGCAAAATCGATGAACGATAGAGCGCAGAAAAGCGTTTAGTGCAAAGGATACAACCAGCAGACAAGGGATTGATTACGTTGAAACCTTTTCACCGGTTGTCAAGCCTTGTACTATCCGTTTGGTGTTATCATTAACAAGAAACCGATCAAAAAAAAAATAAAAAAAAAATCCATTAACAAGAAGAGATAAAGCCACAATGATATTTTAGCAAATTGCAAACATACTCGGCTATAATAAACATTCTAAATGGGTTCAAAGAGATGAATCCCAATTAGGTGATTTTGGAGTTGCAAATTTTACACCAAGTAATTAAAATTGCACCACAGCTGAAAATGATTGAAATTGGACTGTTACTTTTTTCTATTCCATCTATCTCCATGCATGGTGTACACTCAGATCTTTTTGTAACTTCAAAAATTTGCACCACGCTTTCGCTTGGTGTCCACCATTGATTTTTTGTCAGATTTTGCTAATTTGCCCGAATTGAGTGAAATCAGACTTCCAACACAGGTGGTCGCAGAAAAAAATTTGGGCATGCCCGGGATAACCAAAGTCTTAAGTCTTCCATATTTTAAGTCATATGAGACTAAAACATCCTTGGCCAGAAATTCATCGTTAGAACTCCATATTCTATATTCGCAGTATTGTGCAACAGTGTAACAGGATCTAAAACAACCTACTACTACATCTGATCTTGTACCTCTTCTCAACTTCTACTTCCAAATATGATACATAGACTTGAACACAAAGTTAAGGACCTGGACTTTAGCATGAATAGAATTTACTGCTTATTGAATATGGAACAATGGCATAGTTGTAGAAATAGATAAGTGACTGAATTTTGCTATCTATGACATTTTTCAGTAAACATACTTCTGTTGGGTTTACTCCTTATGGACCCAACTGTCCAGGAGTCCCCTTAACCAATGGGAGGAGTTATTTAGTGGCTTCCTATGTTAGTATAACACAAAGGCATCGGGAGACGGGTTTCATTTTATCTTCTTCATTTTTGTGAAGAAAAGAAGATTTTTGTTAAAGGGAAAGCAAAAACGGATCCGAGGAGAGCGAAAATCATAATTGACTCACTAACTAGGTCGATTCCTATAATGAGTTTTGACTCGGACAAGTTTACCCTTCACACGCTCCCTTCACATGCTGGCAGACCAAGCTTAACTCCAAGCTCCAAACCAGTCAAACGCTTCTTTCTTCTTCCATACAATCGAAATCTATATTTCATCATAAGCCTAATCCATGTTATGTAGTGATCATTAAAAACCAACATCCAAAGCCAGTTATGCAGTGACCATTGATCGATAGTCGAGCCAAAAAAGTTGGAAGTATATGCAACCATCAGTACACTGAGAATGGCCGAAAAGGAAAAATAAATTACTAGTCTAATGAGACAAGCAATTAAATGAAATGTATATTAATTGAAACTAATATAAGAGTAGCCATTGGAGTCTTGAACAAGGTCCCCGGGACATAACTATTAGTGGAATTCATATAAAAAGCCTTAGAAGGTCGGGGAATTACATTATGTTGGTGGGTAGTCGGCAACAAGTCAGCACCAACACCCTTTTGGATTGCTAACCTATTCTCAGTAAAAAAAGAGTTCCTCCTATCTTATAATTTGCATCATGGTTGGTGATGCAATTCTTCAACCTCTTCAACAAAATTATGGTTTCCCTCAGCCCAACTCCACTAAAGTTGTAAAGGCTAAAGCAATGAAAAGCCATACCGTGAGTTGCGCACTTATCTAGGTATTTAATCACGATTACGCGTTGAGGCCTCGATATGGCCTGACCGGTATAAATGTACGAACTCCCACCACGAGTGAGGTGAAACAACGGTAACATCAAAACAAACATCCCCGACCATTTTCCCAACCATGAACAAGTATATCCGCGGTCTCAAGGAGTACCGTTGTCTGATAATAAACCAAGCTCTACCTCTTCCCGACATGTACACCTTGTAACAAGTAATATAAATGTCAATACATCCTTGCAAGGTCATGGCGTAATTTGTTGCCCACATCATTAGCGAGTCACGGGGCATGGTCTCAAGAAAAAATATCCATCTTTTTGTTGCAACTTGAGCATGTACTATCTTCCCGAAAAAGGTATTCCCAATCTATAACTTAACACCGACCTAAATTGCCTCGGTCTATAATTTGATTTAAACCGCTAATGGGAATCGCTTTAATAAAATCCAAGCATGTGGCACCTGTTGCTTTGCCATAAAAGCTGAATCTGATAGGACATAGAGAAGTGTGATGGAATCGGCTTCTTCCACAACATCAAAATATAACAAACGCCAACGAACGCATTGGATGTGGGGCAATATTATTTATGTTGAAGGTAGAAGTATTCAATCCACATACCTCTAGGAAATTATTCAAAGCTCGCTTGAAGCATGCGCTCGGCACATCATCAGAGGAAACCTTTAGCATTTTCTCTTGTAAGCCCCTAGTCTGAAAACATGATGCGATATAACAAAAATGGCTAGTATCCTCCATTGTGTAGACACCGAGACCCCCATCTTTCATTGGCAAGGTGGAGAGACGTTGTTGAAGTGGTCCAAAGCGCCATCTCCTGTGATAATGTGTCTCAAAAAAGAGCATCAAACGTTGATCAAACAAGGATTTAGCTTGGAAGCGATTACCAAGCAAGGGCTGGCAGTCCTCATAGCAAAATATAATCTTGACACCCAGTAGCACTTGCGTAATAAAGAAGCTGCATTGAGGATCTTATAGTTTCTTCACAATGTCCATTAGATGAATTGTTTTGTCTGCTCTAGCTTGTATTAAATCGTTGCTGAACTTAAGATCTAGGCTAACCGGGCCGCCCAGCAATTTCACCCTCTAGAGGGCCTTTCCACCGATGTCGAGGGAAACACGTTATCCGCTAAACTCCTTTGGTCAACAATAGGCCAAAAAATCTCCGTCTTCTTGATGTTAAGATGAAGCCCTCTGCTTCCGCCTTCCGACTGAATAATGCTTAAAGCCTTCGACACCTCCAGCGTATATCCTACCAAAGTTCCATCATCTAAGTACCATGCTTGCAGGTCAATCTTGCATTGCGAAGCAATCATACAAACCATTGGATGTAACGCTAGAGCAAATAATAACGGTCCCAAAGGATCCCCTTGCTTAACCCCCAATGCCGAAGATAAATTGAATTCATTGTAATAAAGCCTTGCTGGCTTAGCATAACAAAACTCAACCCACTCCGCGATATTTGGGCATTTGTTCGCACCTCCTCGATCGTCAGGTGTGCTCATGTCAACTAAATTAAATTCGTTGGTGAAATCAACCAACAACATGGTCATATTCCCTGTCTCCCTTTCAACTCGAAAACCTATTGGGATGAGTGCAGTGTTTCTCCTCCATGGTGATACCGCTCAATTGATGATTACCCAAGTAGACTTGACCATTTCCTTACTCACCGCAGACATCGCCAACCGAACACATCCTCCTCCAAACTGTCCCCTTACCGTTTATTGGCCTAATTCCACCTCCCGGCTTGAGCAAACGGAGGTTAATGGTGCATCGGCTAGAAACTCACTCAGACCAGATGGGCATCACCGCCAACCATAGGTTAACGACTCCCATAGATGTTAGTAGTTCGTCGCCAATAGCTGTCGCGCTCCACTAAGAGCATCTGCCAAGTCTTGGGCTCTCATCATTCCTCCCACAAGAAGTCCTCTAGGAAACTTTTAATCGCTACCTAAGACCGCTCTTAGCATCTACATAAACACGCCGCCAGGTTCATCGGGTTCTCAAGGTATGTCGGTGGTTCAGTAGCAGGGTCATACGCCTCGGATTAGTTTCAATGTTTCGATGTAGTTGGCGCGACACCACCGGAAGATAGAATACGACTGCCACTGCGTAGTGCCGCCCAAGCCAACTTTCTCTTACATGCTTGAAGATTGTTTTTTTTTCCTCAAGCGCCTTGAGTAGCTTGTCACTCTCTTGTCCGATGGATCCAAAACTTTCAGAGCTAAGATAAGGGGACCATTTGTCTCCCTCCACACATTAAGTGATTTATGCTATTAACTGTAATCTCCTTCTATTAAAGGATCTCGCTTCATTGGTATTCTTTGGGTTATGTAAAAGTTAGAGTGCTGGTGGCAATAACAACAATTTGATCAAGATGTTAAATCGATGGCTTAGCCAATCTTGTCCATCATCGCTTTCATGTTCGGAGAAGTTTAGCCTACACGATGGAGGAATGCTAGCGATTGTGTACTGCTTTTCTTAAAATTGCATCTAGCACTTCCACGGGTCAGAACATTCGTTTCATCATCAATGGCTTCAATGCCCGCTGGTGGAACCTATAAGGTTTGATAATGCCATGAATCAAAAATGTTGCATTGTTTCCATCTAGGGACCCAATAATATCACTGTGATCACGAGGTGGACGGGTTGCACACGAAGGTGCATACACTCACTGCTTACAACCACATCTTGGGTTTCTTAAACCAACCTCCCAAACATCATAGATGTTCCATGCATCATTACCAATACGTGCGCGATCACTCCTCGCCTTGAGAACCAAAATGTCGATCGTGAATATGGCTAATTAGAGAACTTGAGTGAAGCCTCTACCTCTAACCCCATCCTGCAACCATCAAAGATCCACAAAGGACAATGGAAAGTTGAGTCATCCAAGTGATTAATAACGGCCAAAGGAGAAGAGTCTTGGAAGGGAGAAGATGGTTGTCCTTCCGTTGTCATGACCAAAGGAGCTAAATCGACTCTAACTCACAACAAGCCCTTCTTGTACTCATCCTCGATTCGGGATTTTTATCAAACACTTTCCGTCGTTAAACAACTCCGCTGAAAATTAAAACGTATATAATCACAAACGGATAGAATCACAAACGTGTTGAAACACAAACGTATAGAATCACGTACACATCGAATCCCCAACGGAATGAATCATCGAATCACAAAGAAAAAATCACCGAATTCCAAAATTTCCAAAAAATTTCGTTTCCTGAATGGTTGCGACAGTAAAAAATTATTGTAGCAGGTGAGAGAAAATAACGGGTGAGATCGGTCTCTATATTTCATCATAAGCCTAATCCATGTTATGTAGTGATCATTAAAAACCAACATCCAAAGCCAGTTATGCAGTGACCATTGATCGATAGTCGAGCCAAAAAAGTTGGAAGTATATGCAACCATCAGTACACTGAGAATGGCCGAAAAGGAAAAATAAATTACTAGTCTAATGAGACAAGCAATTAAATGAAATGTATATTAATTGAAACTAATATAAGAGTAGCCACTGGAGTCTTGAACAAGGTCCCCAGACATAACTATTAGTGGAATTCATATTCATCTCATGCACGTTTCTTTTGTTCCCACCATATGTTCGTATCTTTCAATTCTTTTAACAAAACGACACCCAATATTTCCCCGTACATGAATGACTCTGTGTTGTTCTGTATTTCCTAGCATTACTTTTGGGGTTTAGGGTTTAATTGTGTTTTGGGCTGTTGGTGATGATCAAAATTATGATTTTATTCCGTTGAATTTCCGTTCCAAATGTTATACATTAGGTTAACCTAATACGCACGATTAGGGTAAAGGGCATATTGGGAAAAAAACTCAAAAATGAACTCAGTTACAAATGGGCCTAATTAGTGAGTCAACTACAATTTTCGCTCTCCTCGAATCCGTTTTTGCTCTCCTTTTAACAAAAATCGAAAAGAAAGAGAGGAAGAAGAGAAAGAGAGAGAGGGTGTAGCCACCATTAGAGTTGATCTTTGGTGATGATTTTGGAGTTAATCTTTGAAGAAGAAGAAAGGGTTCTTAGCTTAGGATCTATTGGTTGTTGTGGTGGAGATTGATTGATCAATTTCCACATCCCTTCAAGGGGGAAAAATCTAGGGTTTGTTAAAACCCTAGTAGTAGGTATCTCATCTCTTGCTATTATCAAATTGATAGTGTATATTATCTATTTGGTGAATGCATTGTTGATCCATCCTTAGGGGTGAGTGTAATTTAAGCAAATTGGTATCCAAGTGATGTAGGCACCTTGAAGTTGTTGTTATCCCCAAATTGGGAGAACTGTGTGTAACCCATTATTGTTATAGTGGAAGATTTCTCCATTGTTTTTTACCCTTCACCTTGGAGGGGTTTTTCCACTTAATTTCCGGTGTTGTGTGATTGCTTCTATATTGCGTAGTTTGTGTTATTTCCGCATTTGTATGTCATTGCTTGTGTAGGATTTGTATCGCGCATAGCGGCTCGGATTTCGTAAGTCTCCCTCAGCAAGTGGTATTAGAGCTTTTGGGTTGAGCTAATCCTGTGCAATGGCGGAATCTAGCACTAGTAATAGAATGGTCAATTTGATCGGTGAGAACTTTGTGATATGGAAGGCGAAGATGGAAGACTGGTTATATTGTAAAGATCTCTATGGTCCAATAGAGAGTAAGGGAGTAAGGCCTGAGAAGACAAGTGAAGAAGATTGGAAAGTTACTAATCGAAAAGCAGTTGGTTTTATTCGTCAGTGGATTGATGATAGCATTTTTCATCATGTGGCTAGTGAGACACTAGCATATTCTTTGTGGACCAAGTTAGAGGAGATATATGATCTGCAGTCTCCTTGTCCAAAAGCTCTTCTATTCAAAAGGCTTGGAAAGCTGTGTTACAAGGAAGGAAGTTCAATGAAGCAATATTTAAATGAAATGAAGGGTATTATGAATCAGCTTACATCTATGGATCTCAAAATTCCCGAAGAGATTCAAGCTTATTTGTTGGTAAATACTTTACCAGACAGTTGGGAGCCATTGAGGAATTGTCTCAGTTATTCTGATCCAGACAAGAAGTTGGACATGACTGTTGTAACCAGCAGTTTTTGAATGAAGAAGTTAGAAGAAGGTCATGGGACTCATCTCATTTAGAAGCTCTTGTTAGAAAATCGGGGTAGAAGAAAAGACAAGAAGACAAGTTGGCCGTAGCAAGTCAAGGGGTAAATCAAAGGCCGAAAAGGAAGTTGAATGTTGAACCGTATGAGAGGTCATTATTCAAATGAATGCACGAAGTTTCGAAGCAAGAACACAAGACGGGGAAAGGAAATGATAGACAAGACAATGGTGTTGCAGCTACTACGATAAATAATGATATCATTGTATTCTCAGATTGTAATGATGATCGTGTGAGTTTTTCAGGTTCTGATTCAGAATGGATAGTTGATTTAGGTGCATCTTATCATGCTACTCCTCATGAAGATGTATTTACTTTATACAAGGCTGGTGACTTTGGGTCACTTTAATGGAAACAAAGTGGTGTTTCGAAGATTGTAGGAATGGGTGATGTACAGGTTGAGACCAGTGTTGGCTGCACATTGGTTCTCAAAAATGTGCGACATGTACCAGATCTTCATTTGAATCTAATGTCACCAGGAGTGTTAGATGATGAAGTGTACAACAATCACTTAGGTGATGGAAAATGGAAGCTTAGAAAGGGATCCATGATTATTGCAAGAGGCAAGAAGTGTGGCACATTGTACAAAACACAAGTGAAGGTGTTGAAAGGTGAGTTGAATGATGTTGACAAAGATCTCCGAGTTGTGGCATAGAACACTTAGTCATCTTAGTGAGAAGGGAATTCAAATCATCAACAAAAGACAAGTTTTTCCAAATGCCAAAGGTATGCAATTGGGTAAGTGTACTCATTGTTTAGTTGGTAAACAAACTAGAGTTTATTTTCATAAAGCTTTACACAAGCGCAATTCTGGTATTATTGATCTTGTTATTCTGATGTATGTGGACCTTTAAGGGTCAAAACACTTGGTGGTGCTATTTATTTTGTTACTTTCATAGATGATGCTTCAAGGAAGGTTTGGTCATATGCAATCAAGACCAAAGATGATATTGTTCCTGTGTTCAAGATGTTTCACAGCATGGTGGAAAGAGAAACATTCAAAACCTTGAAGTGCCTTCGTTCTGACAAAGGGGGAGAGTACATTGGACCACTTGAAGTGTATTGCAAGAGCATGGGTATACGTCATGAACAATCGGTACCTAATACTCCACAACATAATGGTGTTGGAGAGAGGATGAACCGCACTATTCTTGAGAGAATCAGGTGCATGTTATCTCATTCCAAGTTGCAGAAGAATTTCTGGGGTGAAGCAATGAATACTTATGTGTATTTGACCAATCGATCTCCTTCAAGACCGCTAGATGGAGAAGTAGCAGAAAAGGTATGGAGAGACAAAGAGACTACTTATGATCACTTGAAAGTTTTTGGTTGTAGGTCATTTGTTCATATCCCAAAAGATCAGAGATCAAAGCTTGATGACAAAGCAAAGCAGTGTGTATTCCTAGGCTATGGAACAAGAAGAAGTTTGATTCTGATTTTGGGATCCAGTTGAGAAGAAGGTTATCAAAAGTAGGGATCAAAGATTCCTGAAGACCAGACTATTGAAGACTTTGAGAAGATTGAGATGCCAAAGCTTCAAGATGACATGAACTTGGATCCAAATCCAGTTGTTCATTATCTTGAACAACATGATGATGATGTTGATGTTAATGGCAAAGAAGATGAAGCTCATGAAGATGTTCCAGTGGGTGATGTTGAGCAAGAAGTGCAACAACAATAACCAGAAGCTGAGTTGAGAAGATCCAGCAGGACCAGATTACCTTCAACAAAGTATACACCACATGAGTATGTGATGCTCCACAGATGCGGGGGCACCATAGTCTTATCAAGAAGCTCTTAGTGTTCCAAAAAGTCAAGTGGTTGAAATCCATGAAAGAAGAGGTTGGCTCTTTAGATGAGAATGACACTTTTGATTTGGTTGACAAGTTTGAGAACCAAAAAAAATCAAGAACAAGTGGGTGTACAGAATCAAGAATGAAGATGGTAACTCACAACCAAGGTACAAAGCACGCTTAGTTGTGAAGGGTTATGAGCGAGAGAAAGGGTGTTGACTTTGCGAGATTTTCATAGGTGGTGAGATTTCCTTCTATTCGGGTTGTCTTGGCAATAGCCGCAAGTTTGGATCTTGAGATAGAATAACTAGATGTCAAGACAACATTTTTTCACGGTGAGTTGGATGAAGATGTGTATATGGCACAACCCGAGGGTTTTGAAGTCAAAGGAAAAGAGCACATGGTGTGCAAGCTAAAGAAGAGTTTATATAGTTTGATTGGAAGTGTTATGATTGGAAGATGGAAGATGGAAGATGATATAGTTTGGGACTTTGAGAGGTTTCTTTGGAAAAAAAACATTCCACCAAAAGTAAGTTTGATGTTATGGGATAACTTCCATGATTCTTTGCTTACTAGAAGTATGCTTAAGCATAGAAGGGTTCATGTCTAAGATGACAAGTGCTTATTTTGCAAAATTCAGGAGGAAACTGCAGATCATCTTTTTGTGAATTGCAATTATGAAAGGGAGGTGTGGAATCATTTTATTAAAGCATTTAAAGTTTCATTGGTGTTACCAAGCACGGTGAGAAGTCATTTCCAAGTCTGAAGATTCAACAATCTTATTGGCAAGTGTAAGTCTGTTTGGTGGGAAGTTCTATATGCAGTAATGTGGCATCTGCGGAAGGAGAGGGGTAATAGAGCTTTTGGAGGCAAGGCTAAGGAAGTTGAAGAACTAGTTATCATTATTAAGCAATAAATTATGCTTTGGTTGTCTGATGAGATGGTTTTCAAGGATTTTACTGTAAACCAAGTTCTTTTCCAGTGGGATACAGTGCTTCACATCTAGTTTGTGAATTGTTCTGTGGTTTGTATATTGTGTAAATATTTTTTCTTCAATATAACCTTCTTTACTAAAAAAAAAAACTTATGCTCACCAGATATATCTAGTTAGGTAAAAACGATGTGTCGACGTGGCTGTTAGGTCGTAACTGGTTGCTCACGTGGCTTATACCTTACATCTCGTCTTTGCCATCTCGAGTAAAATGGTTTTCCTTATATTTTTAAAGACGGAAAAGGAATAAATGCACACTCCTTAACGAGTGTATATTTCACATTCCAACTCTACCCTTGATTTAATTTAGGGAGTTATAACGTAGGCCGTAGATTCTAAACATGAGGGTAATGGGGCCATTAGTTAAATAATCAACCAATCGAGTTTAATGAAATATACACTCGTCGAAGTGAGGTGTAGATTTGGAATAAATCAAAGACGAAGTTTTAGAATAGATAGTACCTCGTTTTGTTTCTTTCTTGGGCTACCACAATTAGGGTTTCGTGTGTTTTATTCATCATGGATGATTCTCTTCTACCAGAAAAGATCATCATAAATATTCTTTCACGTTTATCACTGAATCAGTCTCGGAATGCAAGTTAGTATGCAAACCTGGGAATATCTCATCTACAATGATAAATCTTCAACAGATGCACTCACGTACGATTTACGATCGAAGGATTTCTTTCTTTATTTCTTACAGTGGCAAGTTTTATTCAGTTAGATAAGTTAACATCAAAGCTTAAACTTCTGAAACATGTCGAATATGATTAAGACAATTATAAAAAACCTCTGAATTTTGAGACAATCGACTTAGACCCTCCTTATTAGAGGTGTAACGTAGTTGCCAAGCACGGCCAAGACACCTAAGCCGTCGCGTCTTCACGTCTTGTGCCGTGGTCAGGTCGTACAACGATTTAAACGTGATGTGTCGTGTTGTGCTTTCTTGGTCAAAAGCTGGCACAACATTACGAATAAACGTGCCCGTGCTGTGCCACGCTTACCACGATGCTATAAACAATTTGAAATCACTTAATGTATACATAAGTCGGACATTATCACAAGAATTTAATTAGACAACATACCATTTGAAATTATTTCAAGTAAAATTAACAAGTTTATTCAATAAAAATAAATAGTCCATCAAATATAAAATTGGATTATTGTCATAAATTAATATTCTAGTTAAATATATATAGATGACGACATTATAACAACGATATTGAAATATATTTTCCAAATATTAAGATATTATATGTGTTGTTATAAATAAGCATGCCTTGTTATATGGTGTACAATTTTTGTGATGTATTATGCCTTGTTATATGGTGTACTTGTACATATTATGACGTGCTTTCTTATCGTCTTTGGTCAATAATTTGTGCACGTGCTTATCCGTGTCGCGTGCTATCAGATGTGCTCTTTCGTTAATTATTAAACCCAAGATTCCATTTAACTATCGTGTTGTGCCGTCTTTGGTCAGTTTGTGCTCAAATTTTAGCGTGATGTGCTGGGCTGTCCTTATGATTGTCATGGTATAGTTGGATCATGTAATGGTTTGATATGTATCTCTGTAATTTTCGAAAAAAATATCAAAGATCCAACCTATATATGTAATCCAGTGACAAAAGAATATGCTTTTCTTCCAAATTTGAGAGGATATGGCTTGCGTTCTGAAGATTATGTAGTGAGTGGGTTCGGTTACCACCCTTCGACCAATGAGTATAAGGTTGTTAGAATCTATTACCCTGTCAACCGGTCATACTGGACTCCCCATTGGAATGAACCTTTGGTTGGACGTGTAGATGTCTATACTCTAGGCAGTGGCAGCGGGTGGAGAGAGCTAGATAATATCACCTACGAATTGTATCCATCTGTTTCGAGTGACATCCTTGCAGATGGAGCTCTTCACTGGTTAGACAAACAAGGAAATATTGTGGCATTTGATTTAGCAGATGAAACATTCCACGTCCTCCCAAAACCTAAGATTACGGCAGAAATGTGGAAACGGTATATTTCAGAAAAATGTAACTGTGTTCGTCGCTGGGATTTTGAACTTAGGGTCTTGGGTGGCTGCTTGCGCATTATTGATCGAGTAAGCAGCAAAACTAGGTACCCAATATGGTCATTTTAGAAGAGGGACGACCTATTAAACAAAAGTATCAAGAAAAGAAAGAGGATGCCTGATCATGATGACAACAATGCTGAGCAGGAGGAACATTACAAGTTATCTTGGAGTTGGAAAGCCGATTCATCTTTTGACTGGAGTGCTTTAAATTATTATAGACGGACTAGATCAACATTCCCATTCGCCATTTTAAAGGACGGTAGGAAAATTCTATATCACAATAATTGTGACACTTATTTGCGTCAAGACCTCGGAGGTCATAATTATCAGCATATCACCGATAATCATAGTCTTGATAATCTAATTTGGTACGTGAAAAGTTTTGTTTCATTGAAAGCTATTGGAGAAAAAGAAGCAAAGATCATTAAACCAAGTGAGGGAGCACAAGAGCAACGGAGGGGTGATTTGGATAGACAAGATGAGTTTTCGTCCGGCTATGATACTTATTGATTTACCAGCACGTTATCTTTCTTAATAATGCGATTTCCGGAGCCTTCTAGAGATTTTATTGGTGTTACTATGAACTTTCAAAGTTTGTTTTTTTATTTTTTTTCTGTTATGAAACTTATTTCCATTTGGAACTTTTAAGGCAAGGTATTTTTGAACTACAAGCAATAACGCAAGGT
The DNA here is from genome assembly GCA_023529315.1 of Papaver bracteatum. Lineage (NCBI taxonomy): Eukaryota > Viridiplantae > Streptophyta > Magnoliopsida > Ranunculales > Papaveraceae > Papaver > Papaver bracteatum. Next base: position 127,621 of record JAJJWX010003662.1, read on the forward strand.
CTCTATATATTGCTCTCTTGGGTATCCATTTTAAAACCAGAGATTGATGGTTTCGTGATGAGTGGGATCTTACACCCTCTGTTGGAAAATTGGGTTGCAATAGAAGATGAAATAACACGGGAAAATGTTGTACTCAAAAGCTTTCAAGGCTCATACGATTTCTTTTAGACAATTATTTCTACCTCCCAATAACTTGGCGACTACAACAGGTATGTGAAATAATGCCTTCAGGATACAATGAAAGCCCTACAACAGAAATTGAATTCAAGGTTTGTATTCCTTGATTCAATCAAGAACACATGTAAACAAAATTTCTGAAGATGCTTTTAGAAGAAGAGAAAACAGAAAAGGTTTTTCTGATATTATCGAAACGAGTTTAGGGAGACGCTATTTATAGAGGTTTTCGCATCCGTTGGGAAAAGACATCTTTTCACCAACAGGTTTCTCTTCACCATCAGACATCAATGGCGTCTGTTGGACAAGAAGATTCTGGATTCTGTTTGTAACTGTCGTAACAGTTACGTATAACCAATATCGCCTACACCCTCGGCAGCGGCAATGGGTGGAGAAACAAAGAAGATATCGCCTACGAATTTTATCCGTCTACTTCAAGTGAGATTCTTGCAGATGGAGCTCTTCACTGGTTTGACAAAGAAAGAAATATCGTGGCATTTGATTTAGCAGATGAAAAATTCCACGTCCTCCCAAAACCTATAACTACGCCTGAAACGTGGTACCAGGGTACACGTCACTCAGATTTTGAACTTAAGGTCTTAGGTGGTGTGCATTATTGATCGTCTAAGTGACAATACTAAATACCCTATATGGTCATTCAAGAACAGGGACGACCTAAGAAGAAAAATTACCAAGAAAAGAAAGAGGATGTCATCGCCTGACCATAATGAGATCAATGCTGAGCGAGTGGAACAATACAAATTATCATGGAGTTGGAAACAAGATTTAGCTTTTGACTGGGAAGCCTTTAATTGTTATAAACAGACTAGATCAACATACCCATTCGCCAAAAAAAAAAAAAAAAAAAAACATACCCATTCGCCATTTTAAAGGATGGTACCAAAATTCTATATCATGATGATGGTTACAATTACTTGCGTCAAGACCTCGGGGTCATAATTATCAGCATATTGCAAGATGATCATATTCCTCATGATTGTCCAACTCGGTACATGCAAAGTTTTGTTTCATTGAAAGCTCTTGGAGAAAAACAAGCTAAGTTAATGGAATCAAGTGAGGGAGCACAGGAGCTACGAAGGTCTGATTTGGATACATATGATGAGATTCCGTTGGGTCAATTTCTTTAGGGAGTTGTCCGTTGTAAACTCTCCAATCGCTTTTCTTCGTGTATCTTTGGAGGGTGCTATTTTGGCAGTCGGCACTCTTTCTCCTTTTTATATAATCTTTGCCTTTTTCAAAAAAAAAAAAAAAAAAAGAAGAAGAAGAAGATGAGACTTCGTCTGGCTTTGAGACTGATTGAGAATTGCCATTTCAAGATACATGTATTGGTGTTTTTCTTTCATATTTTTTCCAAGTTCTTCTAGATTTGTCCTTGCAATGAATCATACACTCGCTAGACACAAGGAACAAAAAATTAGAAGATTCAATTGTTTTAAGAATTAATATTAAGGGATTTATTCGAGAAACATTTACTCTCTCATTTTTCTTAATCCACATGAAAATACCTTCCACTAAATTGTGACGGAGACAGTACAAGTTGATGTTCGCTATAAACTTACACCAATTAGGAAGCCAACAGCTCAAATCCTGTCCTACCCCAAGTATTATGATAGCATATACCCATATTGTATCCATTACTGTTAGATTGTCATCTTCAATAAGAAAAGACATACCACCTTAGATAATTAGATTAGTGTATTTCATTAAAAAAATCATAATGGTGCTTTAACCGAACATTTAGATCATAATCTAGATTACAGGTTATAGCTAGTACTTTTGTTTAGGATCTAGCTAATAATGGTTCACGACAGAGATACGCATGTTCGCACTTGCAAAGGTTGGGGATGAACTATGCAGGATACTGACAACCGGAGACACAACACCAGAATCCAGATTAGATGGAGGTCCCAGAAGTCAGAACCCTTATTTATGGTTGTACATGAAAATAGGCAAAGAAGAATCTTCTTGTGTATTGTGAGTCCCTCTGGTTCTTCTATATTCACTTCCTCTGGTTTCATCCCTAAGGGCAATCCCCAGTCTACACAACGAAGTAAATTTGCCAAGACAAGCTCAATCAGCACTAAGGAGAAGTTGACACCAGGACAACCTCGCGGCCCAACCCCAAAAGGTATAAACTCGAAGTCTTTCCCTTTGAAATCTATGTTGTTATCTACGAATCTTTCTGGTCGGAATTCAGATGGGTTTTCCCAAAATTTTAGGTCCATTCCGATAGTTTATGCTGCGATAAACACCCCTGTGTATGTTGGAATGTGGTATCCATTGATTGTGCAGTTTTCTGAAGTTTCTCGTGGTACTAGTAGTGGAGCAGGAGAATGATGTCTCATTCCCTCCTTTATCACTAGTTTTAAGTACTTCAGTTTAGGAAGATCACTTTCTTCTACCATAATGTTATTTCCGATACTCCTTCGCTCTTCCTCCTGTGCTCTTTTCATCATGTCCGGATTTCTAATTAGTTCTGTCATAGTCCAAACCACTGTTGCAGAAAAGGTATCTGTTCCAGCTCAAAATATGTCCTGTATAAATCAAACAAACAATTAAGGAGAATGTTGCATTAATTGGTAGGTTATAAAAATAGGATTGAAAAAGAAAAGGGAAAATAGGGAATATGCCTCAAAATCGACTGCAATGTTGGGGATATGCCCCAGAATTCCAATTTTTGGGAATATGCCCCAACATAACAGTTTCCGTCCAAGAAAGTTAATTAGTCAATTTATCGTGCATTGACCGGTCAAAATCTCTGAATATGAGATCTCGCCAGAAAAATAAATGACAAGCTTAACCTTATACCTTTGAATAGATCTCCCGATGCCACGTGTTTTCCTGGAATCGGGGCTTAATCTCGATGATTATTAACGGCTGATGATCCGCATACATGTTTAAGACTTAACAGACCAAATCTAGAATTTCACATTTCACGGGTCTCTTCTCTTAGAACAAAAGAAGCCAGTGGAGAGAGTGGCACAGAAAATCAGTTGAGAGATTGAAAGAATCATGAGGTGAGATTAGGGTTTGATGTTCGATTAATCGGAAGAGTTAATGGTAGACCGAGAGTTATGGAGGTGTTCGGCGTTGGATTAGCTCAAGAACAGTTGATGTTAAAGGAAGAAGAAGAAAAAGTAAAACTTCAAATCGAAGCACTATAGGTCTTCAGCAAGAGTAAGTAAATCAAACCCAATGTTTATTTGTCTTCGTTTTGCTCATATTATATAGTTAATTGTGTTAATTTGGTATATGGAGTAGAAAGTGAATTTAGGGTTCTTCAAAATTAGGGGTTTTTCTGAGATTTAGGTTAGTTGGCTTAATTTTGGATAGGATACTAAAGTTGGGGGTAATGAGGTCAAGGAATACTGAAATTGAGCATCATGAACTGTTGTGAAATGTTGGTTAGGATTAATTAGGGGAATTTTGTTTTTGAAGTTAGGGTTAATTAGGTTATGAACCATGTAGTTTTCTCGCATCTATAGTGTATGATACTTATAAGGGATGGAAAATTTTATTTTGAACATCGAAGACTAGCAAAAATATTTAATTACCCTGTGGTTATTTTGCATACAACTAGCTTGTCTTAATTTTGTGTTTGTAAATGAATGCATTCATGGATAGTGGGAACTATTTTTCTTGATTAGCCCATATACTGGTTTAGGTACTACCGTCTACAACTTATGAAGGGGCGTGTGTGCTTCAAATTGTCTTAGCATCAAGCAAGGTAAATATCTTCCCAACCTTCTCTTTTCACTCAAACTTGGTATTCTTTGTTTGGTTATTACATTTATGATGTACCTAGATTGTAGGCTTTTGTACGATATATGAATTTATTTATTTTTCTAATAGAAAGTCCAGTTAAGCTTGTCACAAGTTAGTGCATATTTGCGTCAATTATTTTAAGTTTGTTAAAGTTAGTTCGGAGTGCTAGTTGAATATGTTGTCTTTAGTTGTATAGAAATGTTCGTTTTGGAGTACCGGTTGATTATGTACAGTAGTTTACCTAGTCTAAGTGAGTGGTGCTAGTTGCTGAGAGTTGGAGTGTTTGTTATTAATGGTTTATTTATTGACTTTGTATAGCCTCTCTACTCTCCTCTATACCTGTTTTGCGACAAAGCTGTGTCCATGAATGGCCACAGGAGATGCAGCAGCAGTTTATGAGTCCTAGGATGTTCGTAAGTCTACGCATACCACTGCTGGTGTTAAGAAGTTGCACAAATACTGCCTGGAACTGCTGCTCTTTGGTAATTTTTGTCTCTCTTCTGGCTTGTTTTTTTTTCCTGTTTTTAAAGGATTTAAAGTCCAATGCGTAACTTCTGTTATAACTAGTGCTTAACAGCTTCGTCTTTTTGTTTTTTGTTTTTAGGATTGTTGTTGCAGGGGAGAAGGATTCTACTCGTCACCTGGAAAGAGTAACTTTAGAGTTTATTCTTATAGTTAAATGTGCTTTTTGTTATCTGTCTGTGGATATCCTTGTAAGGGTGTGCTACAAAAGCAGTCATTTGTAAAAGTTGCCCTTATTTTCTGTTTTGAGTAAAGTTTGCCTTACTGAGTTGTGGATGGGCTTGTAAATGGATACGTCTATTCGGAACATTGATTTGGGGTAGAGAATGTAAGGAATTGCAGGTTCTATGTTGCAAATGTACATCCACAACATAATATTACCATTATGATATTTTACAGTAATTTTCATCCTTTATTGTCCATTCTAAATTCAAATGAATGGGGTGTAAACATGTCGTATACGTGAATAAATCTGGACCATGCAGGATACATATGTAATACTTTAAAAGTGTAAGGGTAAAATGGTAATTTGGTCACCTGGGAAGATGTGAGTCGCTGGATCACACCTCCACATGTCATCACCATATCGCATATATGAACAAGTATTTGTGCATGTGCGGTTCCCACAAGTGGTGAAGGGTATGTTTGTCTTTCAATTCACATGTGTACGCCACATGTGCAGTTATTTTGACTAGTTAACGATTTTTGAATCAATTTTTTTTAAATCTGGTTAGGCATATTAAAAGCGGAAATCAAGGGGCATATCCCCAACAATGCGTCGATTTTAAGTATATCCCAATTTTAAAAGAAAATTAAATGATAGGTTGATAGCCCTCTTAATTTGTTCTAGTCCGGATGATACTGGCGAGGATTCTTCGAATCCAGGAAGAATAGGGTAAAAAGGACATCTGAAAATGGCTGCTTGGATTTCAATTTCACTAGGAATCTCAAAAAAGATGAGGTAGAAATGGTTGCTGCTTTGCTGGGCCAAATTAATGCTCCAATTCTGGCTGATTCTGGAGATGATTACCTATCTTGGAATCCTGGTAACAATTTCTCTGTAAATCATGTTATGATGCTATTGAGGTTCTGTGGTTCATGATTTTCTCATAAGAGCCTTGGTAAATCCAAGGTTTTATTTTTCACTTGGAACCTATGCTATAATCAAAGACCAACACTTTGACACTGCGATAACTCAATTGTCATTAATGGGTGGATTATGTGTAAGAAAGACATTCCACTCTATTTCCCATTTATTCTTACATTGTGATGAAACAAGAAAGCTCTAGAATTTTTCTTTACAAGTTTCAGCTTGTTTGGAGTCTTGAGGGGAAGATGTTAAAGCAACTTTATGTGAATGGAACAAAAGAAAGGGAATTCTTTGAGAAACAAGCTTTGGAGCATGATACCTTTCGCCATTTGGTGGGTAATTTGGAATAGAAAGAAATGAGACTATATCAAGGAAGATTTAAAGCATTTCAATCATCTTTTGAATGAAGTGAAATGACTGCTTTACAATTGGTCTTTAGGCTCCAAGATCTTTGAGAATATCTCTATTAACAGTTTATTGTTCAAATGGAATGGTGTGTTGGGTATTACTTTGTTTTTTCTTGTTTTTGGCAAATTTGAACCTTGCCACTGAGTTTTTGTCTTTGATTTAGTTTAAGGCTATTTTGCTTTTCTTTTGTGTTCAAGGTTACTTTGTGACCTCCTTTTTGTAATACAACTTCATGGTTTCCCACTTCTTTGTGGTAGCTATGTCTTTTCTTTCTAATACATTGAGCCCTTTTTGAGTAAAAAAAAAAATAATCCGGAGAAGAACATCGACAAGCTCCTCCACTTCAAGGTAGAGAGGACTTTACAGTGATAGCCCCCTTAATTTGTTCTATGTGGATCAAGATGCTCATCGATGACTTTTTCATATATAGAAATCATCCATTTTCCTAAATGTGTTCTCTAATCTTGTTTCCGTACCAACTCTGGCGGTCAAATGATTATTCGTGATTGTACCGGTATCTCAAAGAGAGGCAGATGTGCCTTCATCAACAAGCTACAATGAATGCAGAGCATGCATAACAATGAAGCTCTCTTAGAAGTAGTAGTTCGTTGGGCTCAACAACTTACACTGGAGCATGAACTTTGAAATGGATTCAGAGCTAGTGGTCAATGCAATTACAAAAGAAAAAGAAACACAACATGGAAAATTCAACACCTAACATTCCTAGTGTTATTGGTAGTCAAAGTCCTGCAAGATCAGAACAGTATATTAAGTTTATATTCTATAAAAAATCTTCCTTTTGCAAGAAAAAACAAAGCCAACACGTGTCATACCCAAAACCAATCTTGCCTGTTGCGGCAAGTATTCTCTGTTTTGAGTAGTAGTCATGGTAGAGACGGAAGACTGAAATCAGCAACTATCTAGCTACTTCTACTTTTTCATCTCCATTTTCTTCCTTTGATCTTTAGTTTTCTAAGGTTTTTAGGGAAAAAAGTTCAACCAAATTACTGCAAATTCTCAAGGATCTTTGTAAGAAGAGAGAAATTTAAGGGTTTTACAGTTATTTTAGTATGAGGAATAACAAAAGTGACGAGTCGATATTAAAACACCTCTTCTTGGTGGTGCTACTGCTACTGCTGATAATGATGATAGTCTCAAAACCCTTGCTTCAATCGGTTGTTTGAGTCAGTTTTTCTGAATATGAAAACCCTGATTTCGAGTGCTCGTAAGGTAATACTAATTATTTTGTGATTTTGAGATTTTGGGGGTTTTGTAATTTTGATTTTGGATAATGGGTTTTGATTTTGGATAAAGTGTTTTTTGTTTGGGGTATTTTTGTTGTGATAGCAGAATAAGCTCCATGCCATGGTCACCAGAAAGGTAACAATCTGAAGAATTTCTTGAATCCCTTCCAAAAATGTCAGGAAACGTGTTGAATTTCTGCAAAAAGATTCAGGTTTGCTTTAATTTCTCTCTCCTTGACTTTAGTCTCTTTAGATTAATCAATCAGGTAGAAACTTGGAAATCATTTTTTCCTGCCCTTTTTGTACAATGCTTTCTCATTATGCATGTTGAAGAGTAAAACCAGCAATTAGTGCATCTCATGATGAATTAGTTGGTATTGTTTGACGAGAAAACTTTTGATGGGGTCAAAATCTGAAGGTGTGGAGCACCAATCACAAGGCGATACATTTTCTTCTTTATTTGGA